>JAECWI010000002.1:9802500-10402500 GCA_018150345.1 Drosophila equinoxialis | reverse complement strand
GAGTAGACAAGCAACAAAATTGCCGCCAGGTACAGTCACCACCCACCATCAGCATCAGCAACAACAACATCACGAGACCAACACCGTTCGTTGCCGCCATTTTTGGGGAACTTTGTTTGTTTGATGAAAATATGATAATTGGCAAATTTGACAAGGGAATTTTTCTTAAGTGCGTTATGTGTGTGCGTGTGTGTGTATGTGCGCGTTCCACAACCTTCTTTTTCCCTACCGCCCCCACCCCGAACAGTCACTTCTTTTGAAAAGTTGGCAAGATAAAGTTTTTGCCAACGCCGTGTGGTATGCAACGAAATTTTTTAATGACAACCAGGTGGGTTGTGTGTGTGTGTGTTTGTGAGTGTATTTCTTATTATGTGATTAAAATTAATTTGATGGCGCGGTTTCTAATTGAAGCATGTGCGCTGTAATAAGGCAATCGACAAATATTTTGTCCAGACTGTACCAAAAAAATGTTCAAAAATGATATTCGTTTTCGTTCCGTTGAGTTCAATAAATTGCGCATAACAAACCGAAACTAATCAACATAATTCTAACTACAAATTTGCGTGTCATTGTGTTATTTGTGTCATAAACAATAATTTCTGTGTTTTTTGTTGATCATATGGGAACACAAACACACACACACACACACACACACACAAAGGAATGTGACAAAGTTTTGCCTATTTTATCAATAAAAAGCCATGGGGGCAGGGGAGTCACCTTGATTATGATTATTGGCCATAAACAATGGCATGGAATGCATTCCATTTCATTTCCCCATATCCATAATTGGCATTAAAAACGCATAAACAACATGCAAAACAGTTTCGTCAGTTAATTCTATTATCAATCAAAGAGAAGAACCACGTCGACGACGACGACGATGACGACCGGGACAATGAGGACATGTGAAGGGTTAGTCCAAGTCAAGCATAAAAGGTAGACAAGCAGTCGCTATTCCGGGGGAGGAGTCTCACATGCGTGTTTGATTTTTCATTAGCATATAAGCAAGCAGCCCCAACTCGACCCCCCCACCCACCCACACACACCCAAATACACACACACACACACACACACGAAAAAAGTAAAGAAAAGACATGACAAGATGACGACGACGACGACGACGATGACGATGAGGACTCAAATTAATTGCATAAAAATCTTCTTTTGGGTGGAGGGAGGTAACAAAAGGTGGGGTAGACAACATGAATGGTGGATGGGACAGGTAGCTGGGGAGTGGGTTGAGCGGGTGGGGCCCGCTCTAATTGCCAACTCGATTCAAAGAAAATGTTAAAAAATTTGTTTTGTTAAATAAACGCAATTAGCGTACCTCCTTGCCAAAGACAAAGACATTGACAAAGACAACCCTATACGAAAAATGTGGAAAGGGTTATCATGTGTGTGTGTGTGGATGTGTGTGTGGGTAGCTATGAACATTTTTGTGAAATTTGGCAACATTGCCGGAGATGAAAACTGTCATTTCGATTTGTAGAAATATTAAAACGATAAATCAAAAAAGCATTTTCAACCCTTGTCTTTGTATTTTTGTCTTTATACAAAGAACTTTGGCAAAATGTTGATTGAGTTTTCGGGTGAGAAGGATTGGAGGAAGACACACTGTGGTTTTTCTATTTTCCAAAAAAACTATTTAAACCCACAAGAAATTATGAAAATTTATACAAAAGCTCAGAGAAAGATATGAGAGAGAGGGAGAGAAAGAGAGTCAGAATGAGACAGTTGGTTAATTGGTCAGGACGAAACGATTTGTAATTAACAAAATTGCCAACAATTGACACAGACACACAAATACACACATTAACACACGCACATATGTATATGTATATGTACATACATATATTCATGCAACAATAACAAAAGGTTGAAACAACAATGAGGGAATTTCTCCTAAGGCTAAGCAAAAGATGAAGAAGCAGAAGAAGAAGGAGCAGTAAGAAAAGCATAAAATGCCAAAAGGTATTAAGATCTGTGGGTGGTAAAGAGGCAAAATAAAAAGAAGGGTTTAATCAGCGCCCACACACACACAGACACACACACACACACACATACATGCACACAAGCAATCTACAAATACAAATTAACAATAAGCAATCAAAGATACACACACACATAGGCATACATGTGTGTAGGTCTTGGCAAAAAGGGTGCAGACTTTTTCCATAGCAGACTTTTAGGCCGTCAGCTGCCAATGCAAATGGGCAAAAGTAAAAACCCGTCAAAGGAATTAAAATTCATTCGGGCATAAAAATTTTTAAATATATATACATATATATATATATGTATAGACAAAGAGAGATAGAACAAGTCAAAGAGTGGCATAGAGAAAGAGATGGAATGATAGCTGGAGATGGCAATAATCAAAAGGGGTTACTTTTATAGCTTAGCAGCAAAAGGAGTTGTGTTTGGTAGAGGGAGGATGGAGGGGGCTGTTGTGGAGGTTAGTATTACCGGAGTGTGTTGTTAATTTTCAAAAAGCCAAAAGACAAATGAGTAAAGAGCAACAGCAGCAGTCACAGGAGACGCAAACGTCGACGTCAACGTTAACTGCGCCGTTCTCCGTCTCCGTTTTCCGTCTCAATGTCGTCAACAGTTTTCTTTTTTTTTTGTGCTGGCTTGTCATTGATTTTTGATTGTTTCAAGTGTTCAACATAGCAATGGTGGCTTGGCAGGGGCAGAGGTAGGAGTCGGTTGGTGGTTGAGTGTGGTGTGGAGTGGAGTGAAGTGGAGGAGTTTGCCGGGAGTCTGGAGTCTGCCAAGTGCACCCCAGAGCTTTGACGCCAAGGCGTATTGTTTGTATTGTTGTTGGTTGTTGCTCTTGCATTTTGCATCTGGCAATGCCCAAGTTGGCAATTTTAAACAAAAGATAACAGCGAAACCAGAAAGAGACATCGCCACATAGAGACAGAGAAAGAGAGAGAGAGAGAGAGACAGAGGGAAGGGGAGCAAAGGGGAAGCGAACTAAAAGAGGTCACATATGTATGCTTATTCACTTTAACTTAAAGGTTGAATACTTCCTAGAGTATGTGATGTGTGTAAATATAGTCAATTGAAACAATTAATCTATGAACTAATCTAGAAGCTTACTAAACCAACACCAAACTTAAATGATTTGAGCATTTCAAAGCTCAACATTTGTTAAAGAAAACTAAAAATCAGGCAATTTTCCAGTATTTTTCATTATTTGTCAATTGCTTGAGGGACCAGGTGAGTCAAGCAGGAGAGACGATGACGATGACGACGACGACGACGACAAGGACGGAGAAAGAGGTAAATGAGTTGCGTTTGGATTGAATTGGATGGAATTGGGGGCAATTTACAACAATTCAAAGGCATAAATCAAACATTTTGCAAGTTGAAGTTGGCACGAAATGCGGCCATCCCCCCCGATCCCCCCGACTACAACCTCAGGCTCTCCTGCCAACCCACTCTCAATCTCAATCTTTCTCCCTTTGCCTGTCCTGTTTAAGTGAGACTGATTCTCCGGTTAGACTTTCAGTTGGCGCGAATCCTTTCCACGTTCTGTTCGTTTGTCAGTTATTCAGTCAGTCATTCCTTCATTTATTTACGCACACACGCACATGGCTAGCGTAAGTGTAAGTGCGAGTGAGCGAGAGCGAGATAGTGTGCTTCAGTTTACAGTTATTGAATTGATTTGGCAACCAATGGTAAGGAGAAGCATTGCCCCAATTCCACTCATTCCAATCAAAAGTCTCGTTTTCCTCGTCTTTGTGCGTTGCCGTCGCGTCTTCTTCTTTTTCTTTCTGTTGCTGTTGTTGCTATTTTTGGATTATAAAGTTTTGTAATTAAAATTTGACAGCTTTACAATTCCCAGGCAGTTCAGTTCAGTCCCCGCCCACCCCGTCGCTCCACACACATTGATGCCTCGCATTCATCCCTCTCCCTTGCGTATTGTACAATTTTCGATTTATGTTTCGATTTTATTATTGTCTACAATTTTGTGCGTACTTTTAACCCTTTTTTCTTGTCATCGCTGTTTGCTGGGTAACGGGGAGGGGGAAAGGGGGAGGATGGTGGAGTTATGTTAATGCTAGTTGAATCAAAAAAGCATTCCTTTAGCCACTCAGCCTACTCAGAATATCTAAAACTATATTTTTTGTCGATTAAGAACGTTGGGAATGGAACAGAATCGAATCATTTTAATGCTTTTTTCAATAAACGGCTTGGGGCCATTTAAAGGGTATAACCGAAATCGTTGGAGTCCATGGATTTCACTTTTATTATTTATATACATACAATTTCTTTTTTTTTTTTTTTTGGTTTGGTTTGTTTGTTTCGTTTCTCTGTTTCTAATTCGTTAAACTTTTGCTTAATAATTGTCTGTCTGCCTTCTCCCACTTGTACGTTAACCAACTTGACTTTTATTCATATTCCTACTCCACCCCCCAAAAAAAGATATATATATATATATAGATTCTCTCTCATTCTCTAACCAAATTTTTAGATGACGACCCAAAATGTGGGCACAATATGAAGCCCAGTCACATGTCTAATCCTTTTGCTTATTGATATGATATCTACATAGGCAACAAACATGAAAAAGACAGGCAGGGAGTGAGTAAGAGAGATAGAGAGGAGAGTACAAAAAATATGAAAGGACAAAAAAAGGATTTTTATTTTATACAAAAATATGGTCAACTTGTGTGGGTTGGAGACGGTTTATGGAGTGGAATGGGGTTGAGATTTTGGGTGTGAGTTGGCTTGGCATTGGCTTTTTTGGCTTTCATAATCAAAAAACGTTAAAATCATAGTCTAGACAATAATTTATGAGAACACACGGGGCTGCTGCTCTTCTGACCGGTTATTTGGACTTGTCTCTGTGTTTTTGTATATTTTTTTGTGTTTTTCTCTCTCTCCCTCTCTCTCTGTGCCCCGCCCGCATAGTCAGTGGTTTTTGGAGGGCGACGGCGGCAGACATCCTCAATCCCACGCAATGCCAATCAACAGCATCTCTAGCAAACAGTCGTAAGGAGAGCAGCAGAGCAGTTTGGGACGGAACAGAACAGAACAGAACGGAACGGGACGTTTTAAGAGCTCGTCCTCGTTTCTGTCATTGTTGTTGTTGTTGTTGCTGTTGTTGGTTATACTCGTCGTATATAAAAATATGAACGGATGTCGGGGGCAATGGATGCCAAAAAACAGCAGAAAAAAAGGAGCAGAAGAACAAGGATGGTTAAAAAAGTGGAGGGCAACGGCAGGATGATGATGAAGAAGAAAAAATGACTACCACAACACCTTAATATCCACATCCACAACCCTTTCTTTACCTCTCTGCCCCCACTGTCTATTATTAAGGACTTTTTGAGGGCAGTCAGGCGTAGCAACTCGAATACGTAGCCAAAGCCGAGTCCAACTTCTACTTCAGGACCCATTCCCGCTTCAGTTTTGAGCTCATGTGGTTTATATTTGTCGACGCTCGATGTCGTTGGCATTTTCTAATGGTTTCAACTTCCTTCCTATTGTAGTTGTCCTTTTTTACGCTCTCTCACTCTCTCTTTCTCTCTCCGTACTGTGTGCTGCGTTGTCTCTTGATTTTTTATTTGTTAAATTTTCGAGTGAAATATGAAATTTTTTTTGTTTGCAACACACAAAGCTACTTATACATCGCCATTGGGTTGAGTCTTTGGTTTGGGCTGGCTTTTAGGGTTAAGCGGTCCTTTTGGACTTTTCTCTAAAGAAAGCCTCTAGAAATGCAGCAAATCGATGGAATAGTGGAATGGAAATGATGAAGCAAAACCATGGAATGGTCGAACTGATGGCGCTACTGTACTCTAATTTGATTTCAACGTCAGCGTCAACTTCTAATTGAATTTGGTCTCATCTCGTCATCGTCAGGAGTCTCTATCTTGCTGTCGTCGTCGCTGTCGTTGTCATCGTCGTTGTCTGTGCATCGATTAACTCAACTCAACTTGACTCATCCCCCACCACTGCAGCAGCAATGTCATTCCGCCCCCTCTCATCGTCATTTGAATGACAATTTCATTTCTATTAATGACAAACGTAATGCTGCATTAAAAAAGGCATCAGTAGATGGAGTAGAAACTGGATTTCGAGCTGGAGGTGGACAACTAAAAATAAGGAAAAAGAAAAAAAAAAAACCCCAGCAATAAAGAGGAGAGGGAAGAAAAAATTATAGCTCAAGCTTATTTTAATTGCCCCGGCTGGTTGGATTTGAATTTGAAGATGAGTTTGGCGGTGGAACACAGTGGATGAGATTTGCCAATAACCGCAATATCTTCGGACCAAAAGATACCTCTAATGTATACTAGACTAAAAGGGACTTTTCTCATTGCTTCTGATCTACATATTTATCTTCTGTGTAAGCGCTAACGAATGGTATAGTTTTTTAGTTTCTAAGTTTATATTCGTGTCCTTGGTGACAATATTTGCATATTGCCCACCGTGCCTTGCTTCCCCCTCTCATTTCATGTCACTCTCTCTCTCTCTCTCTCTGTCTCTCTGACCGACCCACGGCAATTATTTTGACGATGCGTAATTTGCGTTGAAGACGTCCACGTTGTTGCGGATGATGGAGATGAGTAGATGATGAGATGATGATGATTTTGGGCTAAAAAGATGTCGCGGTTCTTCTTCTTCATTTCCTTCTGCTAAAAATTGAAACGATGAGAGCATCGTGGCAAACTAATTAAAGTCAAGGCGGCCCAAAATGAACGATTTTTATGCTTAGCCTTTTTTTAATTGTTCAATTGGAATTGTTTTGGCCAGTCGAGGGAAATTGGTATTGGTTGGAGACCTGCGTTTGATGGCCAAAACTGTTAAATGCACGAAGGCGTTAATAATGATTGCTTCTCTCTTCTTTTTTTTTTGTCTTGCCCCAAATGAAATTGGTTTTTACTTGCTGTGTTCGTTGCCATCGTTTACCATCCTTCAACTCAATTTGATGGTAAATTAATAAATGCAATTTGATTTATTGACAGCCACCAAAGACGATAGTCATGAGGGTGGGGACGAGAGTGTAGGGGAAGAAAATCATCTTTGAGATGGGAAAAAGTGTTGGAAAATTTGTTGTATGTAAATTTTCTCAGTTTCATTGGACAGGCGGCTGCTAATTGAAATGTTAAATTTCCGTTCATGCTTGTAATTGACTTGAGAGTAAGAGAGAGATAGAGAGAGAGAGAGAGAGGGAGCAACGGATAGAATGGATGTTTGGATGCCAAAATCGAAATTGACAATTTTACATGCCCAAGCAGAGACACACACACACACAGAGTAGATGTATGTGTAATTGATGGCCAGCAAGTTTTGGCCAAGTCTAAGAGATTTTTCATTTTCACTCTCACCCACCCAAGGCAAAATGTTAGATTTCTTGCCCATAAATCAGGCGTACAAATTCGATTGCAGTTTTTGCTTGTCACAATTTTAATGGCCTTTAATTAGACATAGGGATAATTTTTTATTTGGTGTGAGTGTGTGTTGCAATTTATGAAGTGGCAAATGGTTTTTAAGCAGCTAATGAATGGTCTAAGGCCCAAAGTGGAGACTGCCAACTTGTTGTAACATTTGTTGCCCTGTCATGATCGTAGCTAAATGATATATAGATGGATCTATGGATGGGTGGATGGATGTCTGTGTATATAAATGTTAAATAAAATGCTTGTACTTACACCTGAGAGTTTTTCAAGCCAGGTGATGGCATCGGATGGAATGCTTACCTGCAAGAATACAGAACAGAACAGAGAAGAGAAATTGTGAGGGCAAAAAACACTGTGTTAAGACAAATTCATGGTACATATGCATATCTAATAACAATAACAACAACAATAATCATATTCATAAGTGAAAGTTATCTAACAGTCCATGAAGAGAGTAGAGAGTTGTCGTCAACAATTTCTAAATTCAAACAATTGAATTGACATGGAAAAATCAAAAGCAAATTGCATGGAACTGAACTGAACTAGCAAACATCATCATCACGATGATTCTGATCATCATCATCATCATCATGATGATGATGGCAACTAGTACACGAAAATAAGGAAATAATCAATTTAAAAAAATCAAAATCGCAAACAAAACTATACTAAGTAATAGTAATAATAATAATAATACTTGTCAGGCAATCAACAATCAGTCAATGTGCCCAGGCCCAGACACAAATACAACACTAAATCAGGCAGAGAGTGAGAAAGAATGAGAGGAAGAGAGTGAGATAGTCAGTGTGTGTGTGTGTGTGTGTGTGTGTGTGTGTGTGTGTGTGTGAGATGGAAAGCCCACTCAGTCATTTGGTCGTTGTTCATTCAGTCAGCTTGATCAGAATCCATATGCGATAAATAAATTGAATTTTATCCGCAATTGGCGGATCGTGTCTGTGTATGTGCCATACTAACACACACACACACACACACTCATCTACATATGTATGTGTCTATACGATAATGACTGTTTTAATACCCTAAAATAAATTCAGTAAGCCAGACAACTTCTTTTGAGATTTCAAACTATTCGAGAATTTTTTGTTACTGTTTGTTTCGTATCTTCTACATTTAGTTGTAATTCTCAACTAGTTTTAGCCGAAGGCATATTGCTCATCTTAAAATTATGCTGAGCCCTCTAAACATTTGAGGACTTGTAAAACTCTTAGTAATTATATTCCACATGCTGTTCCTATGGGTACTTTCAATATTTTCAGGACTTCACTTCTCTAGCTCTGAATTGAGAATTGAGTATTTGGAAAATGGAGTGTCTTATTGTTTACAGGGTAACATCAAGTGCGTTGCCTTGTCTTAGTTTACCGAATTTTGATTTGTTGCTATTGCTCTGTGGTTGTTGCAATTGTTGTTGTTGTTCTTGTTTTATTTTGTTTTTTTTTTTTTTTTTTTGTTCGTTTATTCTGTGTGTGTTCAGTTTAATCAGCAACGACAATAACGACGACCGGCAACAACTTAAATCGTTGATGCCTGGGCAATGCCTAAACTAAGCTCAATGTCTCCAACAATAATAATACAAAATGTTGATTGATTTGAATTGAATAATTGCAATTTCTCTGTATTTTGTATTTGTTGTGCTGTGGACTCGAACAGAAAAAAGGAAACAAAAAAGAAAGTTAAAAAAAAAAAAAAAAAACACTTGACCCCAAAAATAAAAAAAAATTGAAGCATTTTGGTAATAAGTTTATAAATTATGCTAACTCTCTCTCTCTCTCTTTCTCTCTCACTCTGTCTCACTTCTTTGTGTATCTTACCCTTTTCATAATATACTCAAGTTTTGTTTTTAAAATATTCTTGTTTAACTTTTTTGACTTTCGATTGGAAAAAATCATACTAAAATGACATGGAAAAATGTAAATCAAAAATATATATAAGATTTTTTTTTTTCTTCTGTTTTTGGCCTCTCGGTTTTGCGATTAATTCAATTGAATGAATATAAATCTAATTAATTATATTTCGCCTTGAGTTTCTAATCTAATAGAAAGAAAGAAATAAGCGCTAATGACAAAATTTTGTATTATTGATCTCGTGTGTTTCTCTCTCTCTCTCTCTCTCTCTCCCCTCTCTCTATCTCTCATTCTCTTAATTTGTTGATTCTCGAATCGATTGATAACTCAAAAATATAATGTTTAAACAGTTGCCAAACAATTCAGCTCAGTCAAAATTCTTGAGTTTAATTTTAGATCAACTTGCGTTAGAATTTTGATGGATTTTCCGTTTGATTTTCAGCTTATTTAAAAATAAATTTCTTTATTTGCTGAGCGTGTTTACAAATATTTGAACTTGTCAATGAATGGTTCAAATATACAATAAATGTATATAGAATATCTCATTTCGGAGGCCCCCCGAAAGAATATACATACATACATACATATATATTTATCAACTCTGTTATGGGGTTTTGCCTCTGACGTATGGCCAAATATGGCAAATATTTTCATATCATATCAAGGTAGTTGAGAAAGAGAGAGAGAGCCTCAATTTTAATTAGTTAAAAGACCATCCGTCAACACAAATGACACCACATAGATCATCATCATCAGCATCATCATCATCATGATGATTGAATGGATTCCCGAATTGCTTTTCTTTTTCAATCTTCGATCTCAGAGGGCAGTCACGCGATGATAAGCTCAAAAATCGAATTTGTGCATGAAATAATTATAATTATTGTTTTTCGTTTTTGATTATGATTATCAATCTACATATTTCTTAGACAGACACATCACACACTTTATGCTGGCTGCTGGACAAATGGACAATGGGAAGAGAAGTGGAATGAATGCTGGATGCTGATGGAACATGCGGGGCAATTTTTATTTTTCTTATCTTATCGTTTTGCCAATACCAATTAAAATCACTCGACTTTCAATTACCTTCTAAAGGTTTAAACAAGTTCTAGTTTCTGTTTTGCTTGCTTTCAATTCAATTACTCTTAGCTAAAAGTTTAAAGTTTATTCGTTTGAATTTCAAGGGGCTAACAAAATGTAACCCATTTAGAAATTCCTTGAAAAAACACGCTCAAATGGCTATCATTAGGCACGCATTTCCGCATAGTTTGTGGTAAAAACACACAACAAAAAAAAAAAAAGAAAAGGTTCACATCGAAAATTTATATATTATTCGAAATATATATAAATATATATTTACAGAAACAAGTGTTAAAATCAACAAACTAACCGCAAAAGCCATAAAAAGCAGCAAATTGATTTCATATTTTGCGTTTCATTTTTAATAGTTTATAAATGTGTATAAAAAAAATACACATACATATATGAAATTCAATAGAGTTTGGTGTGTGTGTGTGTGTTTTGTCGGTTTCCCACTTCTTTGTCGATTGATAACGTAAAAATATTAAAATGCTTTAATCACAGTTTTGCGGTTCTATACATTTTTTTGTGCTTTAGTTTAGGTTGTGTTTGGTTTTTTGTTTGTTTGTTTGTTTTAGAAACCAACTAAACATAAAACGTGTTATTATGGCATTGAAATATCTACACAAATGCCATACTAAATTAACTAAGATGTATTGAGATTCTAGAAGTAATGAAATTATTAAGCGGAAGTATTTTAGCTCTTTATCGCTTTCTCAGTCTCACTCTCTCTCTGTCTCGTTTTTGTTGTGCCAATAATTTGTTCTTTTGTTTTGGTTTTCCTGCTTTATTTTTAAACACTTCGAAATGCACTTTCTGCGAAAAGAAAAAACTAAGAAACCTAAAAAAATAAACAAAATAACCGCAGCCGCAGTCGCAGACAGAGAAGTAGTCTGTGATGATGGTTCGCGGATTGGGCCTTTGGTGGGTGGCAAAAAGAGGGGGTAAAGGGGATGGCACAAAGTTCTCAACTCTAACAACAAACAACTGTTGCAATTCCATTTAACACAAAATTGCAGTTGCTGCTGCTGCTGCTGCTGTTGTTGTTTTTTCTTCGCCTGTCGATCATCCTTCGCTTTTTGCCATCCTAAAGCAAATATTGTCGCATATTTATGAGAACATGTGTAAAATATAAATCTGAATGATTTTTCTGTTTGTTTGATACCCTGTTGCCCAATTGCCAATTGGGGTATATATGGCATCCATTTGCCTTTCGAACTGATATGGAAATTTTTGTGATTTCTGATTTAATTGGTATGAAGAAATAGGCAAAGACTTTGTTAATTCTAAAATTAATAATCGAAAAAGGTAGCAAATACCTCAGTTTAACTAGTTGGGAGACAATTTCTGTTTCGGTTCTTATTCTTTTTTTTTTTTTTTTTGGTAGTTTTTGTTGGTTGCATATAAGTGATTTAGTTGTCAGACGAGTGCATTTATCACAGTTGTGTATATGGGAGGCGACAAGGGAGGAGGGGGGCAGCGCGGAGTGTGGGGGCGGGGGCGCCAGTAATCAAACTAATGAGCTTGGCCCACCAGCAGGCAGAGTCCATAAGGAGAAGGAGGCCCAGTCTGGGCAAAGGCAAAAATAGCTTTTAATGGATTTCAAAAAAAAAAAAAAAAAGAAAGAGAGAGTGAGGAAGGGAGATGGCTAAAAAGAAAATATGCAACGGCAACTGGTGACATTCAGCGAAAAGCTGAGTGGCAAGTGGGCGAAAGTACAAGAGAGAGAGAGAGAGGGAGGGCGGTGGAGGCGATTCCAAGTGAAGTGATAAAACATTAAAAAACGCAAAGAAAAGAAATTCAACGAGTTGCCAAGGCTTAGACATTTCACACGTGCATCAGGGGCATGTTGGGGGCATGCAACACCTATGCAAAAGAGAGAATCGACTTGGTTTTAGGGGTTGTCTGCTAATGGAAATGATGCACAAAGTTGGGTGTGTGTGTGTGCCACAAAGATGTTGCACTTAATGGCAAATGATAATGATTGATGCACACACACACACACACCCCATTATGTGTATGCTAGGGTAGGGCGATGGGGCTGAGGCGATAAGCAATCATTCAATGCGGTAAAAGCACAATGCAAAAACCTAGAAGGAAGAGTGAGACTGCTTTTGCATTAGAGAAATTAGAAAGAAATCCTTAAGGCTTCAAGATTCTAAAGGCCCTCTAAGAAGTCATTGCAAAAGCGTTCTTTAAGTTGGCCAAAAGAGTTTTAAAGGGCCGGATTTATTTTCTGCCCAACCATCCAAACAATATGGCCAATCAAGTGGTCCCCCACCTTCTTCACCTCTGTCGACGAGAATAAATGAAACATAAGAAAATGTCTAAGCAAACAAAAACCAAAACAAATTGTAGGCGTAAAAATTGTCTTGTCAATATTTTAATGATATCACTTTACACCCTAAACCAATCTGCCAACCCCCCGCCCTTTGCCCTTCGCCCTTTTCCTTAACGGTCTCGACAACCCCAACTAAAACTCCCAAAGTGTTTTGCAAAGTTTCGTTTTAACTTTTCTTTTTTTTCTCTCTCTCTTCTGTTGTCTTCGGGCGCGTGTAAAAAAAAGTCAAAAGTCCTTTTTTTCCCTGGTTTCTTCCTTGCTTTTTGCCTTTGCTTGGGGGACGCTCATTTGTTTGCCTTTCTGTGTTTGGCTAGAAAATTACAAGAAAAGTGCGCTACAGAAAAAAAAACCGAACAAAACACAAAAAAAAAAGATGGAAAGCAAGAAAAGTGTGTAAGGCAGTGTGTGTGTGTGTGTGTGTGTGTGTGTTTGGGAGGGGGGGAAAATGGCAAGGGTTTGTTTATTTGTGCAAGTGGTTTCTCAATTGTGCGTGCGGACAGTCGGCCAGGGGGAGAAGAAGAGGGGGAGTGTTTGGCCAATAGGCGGTACAAACGGACGGGACAGACGGGACGGCCTGGACATTGTTGATGGCGTCTGCGGTTGGAATTTCTCTTTCGGTCTTCCGTTTTTTCGTCCTTTTATTTTTTTGTTGCTCCGGTGGCAACGTTTGTCTAATCTTAACGGTTTTACATTTCATTGCGCTGGGTAATTTCCAGTGTGGCGGGAGGCAAGGTGGCAAGGCGGCATGGGTCGGGGGTTGGCTTACAGTTTATTAAATTACCAAAGTTAAACAGTTTCTATAGAGAACAGTTTTTTGTTGTCTTTGCTTTTTGGTGACTTACCTCTTTGTCTTTGGCAGCTAATAAAACAGCTGGCTGATTGTTGTTGTTGTTGCTGGTGCTATTACTGTTGCTGTTGCGCTTCTTGTTGCGCTTCTCATTGCTGTTGCTGTTACTGTTGTTGTTGTTATTGTTATTTGTGTTTGTATTATTATTGGTACAGTCATCGTCGTCAGCTGTTAAGCTAACACCATGTTGTTGCTGTTCATTATCATGTTTATTATCACGCTGTGGTGCAACATTGTTGCCGATGTTGTTGTTGTTGCTGCTGCTGCTGCTACTATGCTGTTGTTCCGTCGACTACTACTATTATTGCTATCGTTATTATGATTATTGCTAACATTTAAACTAGCTTCCACATGATCATTGTCATCATCATCATCGTCATCATCATCGGCATCATCATTGTGATCATCTGCTGTTGCTCTATTATCGGCAAGAGTATCGGCATCGGCATCGGCATTGGCGTCCAAAATGCCATCGGCAACATCTTTGCTAGCAGCAACATTGACCTCAGCAACATCTGTGGCATTGGCAACATTCAGTTCAGTTCTTGCCAGCTCTTGTTTCGTAGGTGTTTGTGTTGTTGTTGTTGTTGCTGGTGGTGGATCCAATTCCATATCATCAGCATTTGATTGCATTGAAGCATTCTCCTCCTCCCTCCTCATCGTCGTCATCAGCATCATCATCATCATCTTCAGCATCATCTTCATTAATATTATTATTATTATGGGTGTTGCTGCTGTTGTGTGAAGATTTTCCTTCTCCACCAATCGATCGTCCATGTTGATCTTGTTCTGTTGTTGTTGGTGGTGCTGTTGCTGATGTTGTTGTTGCTGCTGTTGTTGTTGTTGTTGGTGTAATGCTAGAAACACCAGCTGCTGTTGTGGCATCCGCTGCCGGTGAATGTAACGGCGATTGCTGTTGCTGTTGCACAGCCGCCGCTGCTGCTGCTGCTGCGGCAGCCGCTGCCGCTTCCATCATCATTTGTTGGGCGTGATTGAAAAACAGCTTTGGATTTAGACAAGCACCGCCGCCACCGCCGCCGCCAACCGCTGCCACTGCCGCCGCCGCCGCACCGTTCTGTAGAGTGCTTTGCAACTGTTGCTGCTGCTCGGCGCTCAGCAACGGCGGCGATGGCGATGGTGTGTTGGTATTGGCCAGCAGATTGCCGCCGTTCTGTTGTTGCAGCGTTATGGCCGCTGCAACAATTGAATCGCTAATATTGATTTGATCCTCCTCGAGGGGAATGCCGCCTGCTACGCTGTCGGCTGCTGTTGTTACGATATTTGTGTTGCTGTTGTTGCTGCTGGTAATTAAATTGCTGCTCTCGTTATTGCTGCTGCTGTTGTCGCTGTTGCTGCCGGGTGTATTTGTGGATAGTTGCTCTTTGAGTGTGTTCACTTCCTTCTCGGCTAGGGTAGCGCGCTGCAAATGAATAAAAGAAAAATGTAAATTTAATTTCGAAATTTTTTGAATTTGTTTTTGGCCCCCAAACACTTTCTTCTGTCAGACGCATATGTTGAAGATAGGAGGAAGAAAAGGAGAAAAACGGGAAGGATGGCCCAAAACGAAACGAAACGAAAAGTTTGTCCCTCACAACTATCGACCCTCATTAATTTTACTTTTAAAGTCATTACGGGTTAAATTTAGCCAAATTAATACGTTGCAAAAACTTTGCTCTGCAGACAGGGGCTTAAAAAACCAGAAAACGCCCCTTATGCCAAAAGACCACATACACACCCACCTCGTCCACCTCACCCACCGCACCACAGTCCTTACCAACCCACCCGCAAAGCTCTTTCTCTCTCTCTAAATATATATATATATAAATTTTATAGTTTATCGCTTGGTTATCGATAAGTTTAGCCTGCACAATTTGCTGCTTTTGACCTTAGACAGAGAGATAGAACAGGGGAGCAGAGGAGAGAGGAGAGAACGAGAAGTGGATGGAGTGTGCTACTTAGTCCCCAGACTTTACACTACTTCCGAATCAAATGCCAAATGAGAAATTAAAACAACAAAACGACAAACAACTACAGCAAAAGCAACAGCAATAAAAAAAAAAAAACGAAACCCAAAGGAAAAAAGGTTACAAAAATATGCGGTGCAAACTTTTTTGGCAAATTAGTCTGGAAACCCAATCCAGATGCCTTTGGGCTCAGGGCCGACAGCCCAAAAACCCAAGTTAAGTAAAGGCCCAAGGCAAGCCAAGGCAAGGCAATGCAAAGCAATGGCAATGACTTTTACGGCTCTTTGGCTTCGATTTTCTGTTGATTTGCTTGCTTTTTGTGGGGTTTTTGTGCAATTTTATTTGTATAAATACCGGAAGCTCTCTGAAGAGGCACGGGCCTATCGGGCGGGTTGGGGAACAGAAATACCAACGGGAGAAGGTGGGAGGTTGGTATTTTTTGGGGCGTTGCAGGCAATAAAGAACTTTGGAAATTAGTCGATGGGTTAAAAAAAAAAGAAACAACAAGTAAAAGAAAATATCGAGTTTTGAGCTTTGCAGTTCTTAGGCAAGTTTTTCTTTCCCATATCGATGAGACGGCGACGACGACGCCATCGTCGACAAAAGTTAAGCAGGAAGTCGTTATATAGAAGGGTTATAGGAATGTTATAAACAGGCAGAGACAGGGAGAGACAGAGGACGAGGGAGAGATAGTGCAATCTGGATGGCTGGCTAGTTGTAGGGCACTGTCTGGAGTTTTGGTTTAGATTTCTAATCGGTATCATACAGATAAAGTGCAATAAAAAATAACAAAATTTAGCATTCAAGTCGTCACATTGAATACTCTTTCGCAAATTGAACTGCGGATATTCATTTTGAAGAATCAAATGATTATTCAGATCAGTATAGATAAGTCTATCAAGAACTGTTGTTTTACTTCTTTGTACTCCTTTCTGGAGCGTGTGTGGTGGGTGGGAAGGGGGTGTAATTCCAAGTATTCATTCTGTTTGGTTTGTTGCTTTATTCTGTTCTGTTAACGTTTATCTTTGTTATTCTTTTCGTTACTCTTCTTTTATTTTTTGTCGATGGATGGATGAATGACCCTCCGGGCATATTTGTCAACATCATCAAGCGCCACAACAGCCAGGCAACTTCCCAACCTTCCCATTCCGAACCAACTACCAACGCTTGTTCCCAACGTCCACAACATCCTCAAACCCCCTCCCCGCCATCTAAACCAAACAGTGACTCTCATTCATTGCATAGATATATATTTATGATATTTAAAAGCTCTTAAGTACAAACAACAGACAAGGAACGACGACGACGACGACGAGGCAAACCACTTTTTGGTGGAAAGGAAGCTGCAGTTTTGTCCTTCCTTGAAAATGACGGGGGAAGTCGGACGGGGGGAATGGGGCTTAAAATGCCAGACGGACAGGACGGAAAGAACGCTGAGGATGTGGATGGATGTAGGCGAATAGGATGAGGTGTAGGTGGATGACGTTGGGAGCGGGTTCGAGGCGTTGCCATACCATGAGCTGCTTAAGCTTGAAAATTGTTTTCATAATGCTGCCGTCAATGGTTTGATGACGATGGCGACGATGATGATGATGATGATACTTTTTCTGCCTTTTGTTTTTGTTTTTGACTTTTTGCCGGAAAATCGATCAGCAACAACCGAATACGGGAATTGAAACGCGAAAGAGATACTACAGGGCGAGGTAAGAGGTAAGGTAAGGTAGATAGGAAAAAACTGCGGGTTCTGGCGGCTTCTTGAAATGCAATCCCCGTGAGAGTTGCGACACTTGTTGTCCAGTAACAACGGAATACCCCCAACTTTCCGCACCCTTCTCCCCGCTCTTCCCTTGAGAAACTAGTGGAGAAGTCTGGCATACACACACACACACACACACACATATCTACGCAGGGAGTTTCTTTTTTTTTTTTTTTGGCAAATCAATTAAATGTGAGCAGTCCAAGTTGAGGAAGCATTTGGAGGTGGGAGGGATCTAAGAGTTGTGAGTCCTTTTTTGTGGCCCAGTTCGACCGGCTTAGCAGCAGTTGCCAACCAAATGAGTTAATTAACTAAAATGCGGGCGGCTTTGCCTTCAATTTTCATTTTTGTATTTCTTTTTTTTTCCTTTTGCCCACTTCAATGGCTGGTCGTGTGTGTGTGGTCAGCTTATGGGCAGAAAAGGCTTTAGTATTGAGCACCCTTTCAGCGTTTTTTTCTCCATATATATATATATATATATATATGTGTGTATGTGTGTACATATATATAGTAATTCTTTTTTTCGTTTTGGGTTTCATTTAATATTTTTGTGTGCCACTTCAAAGGAGCTAACCGAAAAAAAACCAAAAAGTGTAGAGGAGGCCGCGCCAAAATGTTAAGTGAAATGTTAACAGCGGGGCCAATGTTCTCTGCTGTTAACATTTCTATTAGCCAAAAGCTAGTCTATCTGAGGGGGGAGAGAGGTAGGGAGGAGCAAAGGTGGTTAGCCTTTTAACTTTTGGAGTTTTTTCCTATTTCATATGCCATTTGAGGGAAGAGTTATATGTGAATAGAATTTCATCATGAGATGGTAATGAAACCATTGACTTATGGAAAAGATTGATTCTTTGTGAAACTCATCTGAGGGAAAGAAGGAGAGAGAGAGAGACAACCAACGCTCTACTCATTCATGTATTTGCTGCGCCTAAAGTCAGGCAACACTTTTTTCATATACTCTGTGTGGTTTTGTAAATGTAAAGATGCTCCCTTTAGCCCGCTTCCCTTGGCCTTGTCCTTTGTCAAGTGAGAAGAGGAGTAGAGGCCCTGGAGGCAATGGTTGCCCTAAAGCTAACTAAATGTCAACCAAGATGAAGAAGAAACCGCCCCTAAATCAAAGGCAAATGTGCTGTTCCACTCATGATGGCATTGATTTGCTTTGATTTATTGTATTCATCGTCGTTGGCGGCGCGCCGCAACCAACACACAATGCAACCCAAGCCCAATGTGGCCCCTTCATCTCAATCCTTTCCACCCTCAAGCGGCAGCAACAACAACAACACTCGAGAGCCTGAACTTGAAGCACAATTCATAACGTTGCTTTCGTACTAATTACAAAAAGTGCTCCTGCTACACACACACACACACAGAGAGTTTCGACTCCTGCCACACTCGCTAAGAATCTGCCTTCCTCTGCCGTCTCTCCTTTCCTATCCTATCCTCTGAGCGCCTTCTGACAGCTGCTGCCATGCGACAAACGTTCGACTCACTTGAGAAAACAGCTTGAGACAATGCAACAAAAAATCCCAACAGAAATATGAAAAACTCGTGGTAAGAATCTTTTTTGACATGTGCCGAGCACACGAGCCACAAGAGCTGCCTGAAGATTTGCAAAAAAAAAAAAAAAATTACATGAGAAAAAGGGTCGATTTTTGTATTGTTATGGCTGACTGGCATGCGAATAGTTGCTACAATTGTTTCTTGAGTGTGGCAAATGCAAAAGCAAGTAAGTGTAGGTAACTGATCAGATGCCAAAAATCCTTCAAAATTTCAGTTCAGAGGGTTTTGCATTCAATTAAATGCGATTTGTTTCCCGTATAGTGTGGAATTCTGTTAAAGCTGGAGAGAAAAAAAAAAACAAACTATAGTGGAATGTCTAATGAATGAATGAATGAATGCATAGGTACATTTGACTCTCCCTCTCTTTCTCTCTGCCCTTATAAGGCTGCAGCAGTTTGGCAAAACATTCAACACATTCACATGCCATCAGAAAAGTAATCCGGTGAAACAGCATTTAAGCTGCTCAACCAGCTATCCATTAATTGCCAACGCTTTTAGCTAGCCAAAAATCTCATACTCTGCCACGCCCATAAATCTGCCCATCTCTTTCGTCCCGTATTTGCTGCGTTTCTCATTTTTTTTATCCTCTTTTTGGAGCATGCCTTTGCATTTGCTTTACAATTTCAAACATCATTAGCAACGCACACATACACACACACACACGCAGAGAGAGAGAGAGAGAGAGAGAGAGAGAGAGAGAGAGAAAGGGGGAGGGCCAGTTTATACACACACATATCCCTTTTTGCTAATTATTTATTTAAATATTAAACAAAAAATACACAAAGAGAAAAAAGGAAAAGCCTCACACCCAAAAGAAACCGAAAAAATACCGAAACGAAATGCAACAAAAAACCAAAAATACACACACACACACTTAGTTGGAAGACGAAAATGATGTATTGATGCTTGGTTGGGGGAAGAGAGTGAAAAAGAGGTGTGTGTGGGGGGGGGAGGGTGTTGGGTAATTTCTGTCTGCAACTCAAAGATGGGAGAGTTAAAAAAAAGGATGTATAAAAAATAAAATAAAATAAAACAAACAACACACAACAACCGAAAAGAAGATGTAGAACCAGAACCAAACGAAGAAGAAGAAGCTGAACAAGTACCGTATGGACAGTGTGCACGAGTGAGATGGACATATGCATATGCAAATACATAACTGTACATGATTGGCTTTTGGGGAAAGGGGTACACATAGAGGCAGGCAGGCAAACGAGCGAGAGAGGGAGAGAGAGAGAGAGTGAGTGGGTGGAGAGAGAAAGAGAGAATTATAGAGGGCATGAGAGTTGATTTCTCATACTCTGTCTGCTTGCTAACTAATATTTTCTAATTTAAAATTCTGTTTCTTTTTTATTGCCATCAGGACACAAACCCTTAGCCCCTTCCGCCATCCCCTTTACTTTTTTACGCCCCACATCCTTCACCCACACACACACATATGTAAATTTATAAATTTCTATTTACTTATCAAAAATCAGGCAAAAGCAGAGCACAGACATTTACATTTATATACACATTGAAAAAACAAAGAGTTGTATTTATTATTACCCTTGAAACGCCCCCGCCCGCCCCACCCCCTGCGCATCACAACCATTCACCTAACTCTTGCCATATCTCTTTACTCCATCCAAACGAATACTAATAAAAAAAAAAACTGAAAACTGCGTGCACGCCCAAATGTATGCTATACAAAATATAAATTAGCTTTGATATGCGAAGCTGCTGACGAAGAAGATGATGAAGGATGAAGCAAGAAGAGAAGCGAGTCAAAATGTGAGTAGGCGGAACATGATGCGGGGCTGGGCTGGGGCTGTAAAAAGGATTATATACACGCGTGCCTTGCATATGTGTCTCTCTGTCTCCCCTACCCCACCCGATCCCCCCTCCCAACTCAACAGACTCACTCTTTGTCTCTTTGTGTGTGTGTGAAAAGATGCTGAAAAAAGGATTAATGCGTATGCCAAAGCAACGAGAAGAAGCCAAAGAGACACTCACACACACACACACCCAGACAGAGAAACACAAGACATAATGAGTAGAGAGAGGTAGAGAGAGAGAGAGAGAGAGAGAGAGAGAGTTGGAGTGGGTTGAGAAGTTTGAAGGGGGTTTGAGTTTGCTTCGATTTTTAATGCGTCATATGACAAGAAGTCTCATCTGTAGGCATGCATTTGTATGCTGTGTGTGTGTGTGTTTGTGTGTGCGTCTGTGTGTGTGAATTTAAGCTTGGGTACTGAAAAGTGTCAAAGAAAAATGTGTGGTGCTTCCCTCTAGTCAACATTTTTCACTCTTTTTTCTTATATATATTTGTATATAGATACATATATCTGCTCTCAAAAGATACAGTTACATATTCATACAGTTTCTCCATCTCTTTCCTTATCCTGGGTGTTTGTGTGTGTGTGCATTAAATTAGACGATTTCTAATTGGGGAGTAAAGCTTTTTATAAGGGTTGATAAACCAGCAAAGAAAGCATCAGAAGGGGACAAATTCTTTTAAGAGTTGAGGAAAAAATCAAATTATGAAAATATTTGTTAAAGAGAAAACCCAAAGAAAGGCTAAAAACTGATACGAATGAGTCTAAAGTTTCATAGCAAAGAATGCCTAAGGCTTGAAATATTTCTAAAATGTTTTCATATCAAAGATAGTTGACTTCATTTCCATCAGCACTTACTGAAAATCCCTCCCACCCCCAATCATAGAATGCTCCACTCCACTCCACTCCACTCCACTCATTAAGAGCATTCTTCGACAAAGCATTTAAATGGTCAACCCTCTAAAACCAGCTCAGCCCCCCTTACACACCTTCGAATACACACACACTCACACACACACACATATTGACCAAAAGTAATAATAATTTTTTGGCTTATCCTTATTATTATATAACGTATGCATACCTTTTTTTGGTTTTTTTTTTCTTTATTATTATTTTGTTGCCAGACCCACCCAGCTCCAATCCAAAACCCTTGGACCAATCGTACATCAAAAATTAACGTACATGTGGATGACCCTTTTTTTGCTGTATTGGTGTGTGTGTGTGTGTGTGTGTGTGTGTGTGTGTGTGTGAGTGTGTGTGTGCTTGGACCCATTGTTCTCTCTGTTGTGTTTGTGTGTGAGTGGATCACCCGTCTTTTGGTCACTTTGTTGGTAGGCCTTTTTTTTTGTATCCAAAAAAAAAAAGAGTAAATAATTAAGCATTACACTGACCAAATAGTACTGATGGGGAGGGAATGAAAGGGGAGTGGGGGGCAGGCAAATACAAATAAATATAACTCATATATGTGGGCAGTACATGTATTTTTTTTGTTTTGTGTTGGGGCGGGGGAGACAGGGATTTAAGTAAAGGAAGTAAGGCCATACAAATAATGATTAGAAGTCCCTTCTCACTCTGACTCTTCCTCTCCCCCATTCCTTTTCTCTCTATATTCCTTTCTCTTTGTGTGTGTGTGTTGGCTTTTACTTTGTTTTTCATGTATGTGTAATTTTTGACATTTTTATGCGGGCCTCAAAAACGAAAAAAACAAAAAACAACAACAAAAAAGCCAAAAAGAAGGGCTTTCCAGGGGTATGAGGTGGGGAGTGAGTGGCATAAGGGTTGTGTGTGTGTGTGTGTGACCGTTATATAAATTTGACATTTTAAAATCTAACCGAAATTAATGATTTTTGTTTAGAATTGCAAAAAGAGAGAGCGAGCGAGATAGCGACAGAGAAAGCGAAGGCGAAAGAAATACAAGTGGTTAAAGGTACAGTTGTGTACAAAAGGTTTTACATATGGTAAATATGCTTTATCCCTTTTGTTGCCAGTGTTCTTTATGTTGTTCTTGTTGTCATTTTTAATCAGGCATTAATATAAATGAAGGCATTAATGTTTAAGCAATTTCGAATTTGGCTTTATCCCTTTCTCTGTCTCTCACTCTCAATGACGCTTTGATGCCCATGCTCTCAATTCGGTTGGTCCTTGGTCCTTGCTTGCTTGGTGTCTTGCTTAATTAAGATGCCTCGAAAATTGAAGCAAAGTTTTCAATCAAAATTTCCAATCAATGTCAATTCATTATGCCAAAGCCTGGAAGCCTCACCAAAAATTTCACCCACTCACTCTTTGGAATAACGAAAAAAAAATGGCACCAAGGCAACCCTGATGAAGAACTTGAATGATTTAAGTTGAAAGCAACCCTAAACATTAGCCCATTGAGCTGAGCCCAAGAGCCAAAATTCAGCTCGCATTTTTAATGAAAGCCACGACAACAGCAACAACAACAACAACAAAGTTGCCTGTCAAGTTTTTGGCCTAATCAAAATCGACAACATTTTATAGTTTACCAAGGAGATACAAGGATGTGGGAGAAGGGGAGGTGGATGACAGACAGTCGGTGAGACAGTGAGACAATCAGTCAGTCAGTCAGCCGTTCAGGCAATCGGTTAAAGTAGATGATTTTCTTGTGGAAGGAGTTGAGATTTTGTTAGATACTCTTGTACCTTACTCACTTTGTTGCTGGAACGACGGTTCTAGGCATGGTGAGGTAAATGGTTAGGTGAGCGTCAATTTGGGGTGTGAAGAGGGGAGGTGAGGTGTGTGTGTGTGTGTGTGACAAACAAATATTTGAAAACGTAAATCAGAAATCTTTCACTTTCATTTGGCAATCCTTTTGTCCTCGTCCCAGGACTATGCAAATCCTCCACCCCATACCTTACGATTCTGGATGAAATCGAAAAACATTTCGTGTATTAAAACCGAAACGAATTAATTTAATTAATTACAATCATGTCTTATTAGAGACGTATGAAGAAGATGGCAACACACAACGATCCAAGACAACGATGACGACGACGAGAACGATAGCAAGGACGACAAGGAGAACGTGGAGGAGGATGTCTTTGGGGTTCCTGCCTTCTTCTTTAGCGGTTGGCCTTGGCTTGGGGTTGGGTTGTGGGTGATGGAGACACTTTTGTTGCTCGTGTCAGCTGCCAAAGAGTTGTGAGAGATTCTATGCCTTTTGTTTCCCTCGAAAATGTTTCTTTCGATGTGGTGGGTGTTGGGCTGACTCTCTCTTTTGGGGGTTGCTTCAATGATAGCAGCGGGCGGGTAGGGTGTTTAGGGGGCTTGGGTGGTTGAGTTTTGGGTTCCAATGTTTCGTTAATAGCGCAAAATTTTATGCTCACATCATTTATAAATGCCTGATTTGTTATTTACAAAACGAGACAAGTTGCGGCATTACTGGATTGGGTTTTTCAGCAAGAGGAAAGGGTTTTTGGCTTTGAAAACTCTTTGGTGTGTGTGTGTGTCTGTGTATGTGTGTTTGCGTGTGTGAGTTGCCACTTAATTTGAATTTGAGTAATTGCCAACATGCCGACTGTGAGAGTGGCGTCAAAACGGCTTGGGGGATGCTGTTTAAGATTTTGTGTTCTGCTTAAATTTTGAACAAACAGTTCAAAAGTTGGCCTACAGAAATAGCTTTAGTCGATAACTAATCAAACATTTCAAACGAAATGGAGTAACTATCTCTTGCTATGTGCCATGAGAAAGTGCTTGATGTCAATCTTTTGGACATTTTATTCGCTAATAGCTTCTATCGCCCACGCTTTATTTGCATCCAGTAGTCCCAATCATATATAAAAATATATATCTATGGGCGTATATACATAGATATTCATCCCCAACCCACACACACACACACACACCGTCAACGAGCAGACTTCTTTTGTGGCTGTTAATTAATTTCTGTAAAAATATTTATTATTATTAGAAAAACGAAGCAAAAATGCACTTAGATAGACAGAGAGAGAGAAAGAGAGAGAGAGGCCAGACTATACTAATTTCCTACTCCTCTACCCAGCCAAAAGCACTATCTCTATCTTTCTTCTGTGCTTCTCTTTCTCTCTCTCTCTCTCTCGCTCTCTCGTGACTGTCACTAAACGGCTCATCTAACTGCAATGCTTCATAAAAATTTTCTGTGTTTTTCTGCAGTCTACTTTCTTCCCTCTCTCTCTCTTTCTCAGTTCGCTTTTCCTTTTCTTTTTTCTCTTTTTTTTTTTGGTCTGGCTGGCAACTTATTTTTACAACAACAATAAACACAAATCACACAAAATGAAAATCGAAAAGTGCACGGCTTTTCTTATGTAAAGAGAGATAGAATATCGTGCAAAATATGCATACACTCATTTGTGTGTATATATGTACAAGATATCGAAGGCTAACTTGCATGCGCCGATCTTTCTATACCCTTGTCATATGTCGTTCCCCCTTTACGAGAATATATAAAACCAGTAATCGTATCTGATGTGAGGGTAAATAAAGTGTCTCAATTTAAGATGTCATACGACATGGTGGAGTGTATACTTGGATCCGACTTTGATCCGATTGATCTGAAGACGCAAGTGCTTTACTTTTTCACAGGGTGATCAGAGACAGAAACGAATAAGAGAAAAAAGTCGCACATATAACTTTGTATGCCAACAGCAACAAATGCAACACTCCAACATACGATGTCGTCGTCGCCGTCGTTGCCGTCGTCGTGCCAGTCACTCAGTCAGCCGCGGCAGCTCTAGTGCCCCAACCAGCCTCCCACTTCCCATCCTCCCTCCTGCCAACCGAGTTTCCTGGCCGCGCTATCATCACCCCTTGTGTCGTTGTACTATAAAAATAGGCAAATAATTATTTAAGAATTTCTTGATTAATTGGCTGGTGTTGTTTTTGTTTTTGTTGCTGTTGGTGTTGTTGCTTTTGTTGGGGCATGCAAATTTTCGACGCTGCTGCTGTTGCTACTACCGACAACGACAACAAGACAGCCATTTTAGCCAACACTTGATTGCATTTTCAATTGTTTGCCGTTATGCATTTTTGCCAATAATTTACATAAATAAGCTAAGTAGACGGCAAGGGGGTGGTCTATGATGAACAGGATGGTGGTGGACAGGGGAGGATTGGTCTGAAGCTGAAGCAGACCTCCAACTTTGTATGTGAATCATGTTGGTTTTGGATGGATTCCAATTCGAAATTGATGAAGAATGAACAATGTAGTACTAATAGACGAGAAGTTACATACATATGTACATATATGTATATTTGTGTTCATCTTTTGGTGACCCCAACGTCAGTGTTTCAATTCCATTTCATTTCGTGAGGTGACTTGTAAAAATGGTGACCCCGATGCCAATATTTCTTTACCATCACGTTCTGGGAGTGCAGGTTACTCAACCCGGCATGTCTAGGACATATATTCCCGATGAACTCTTTGCAGTGACTTGCTTCATTCGAGTTCTTATTCTGCTCTAGTCAGCAATTAGCATATTTTATATCAATTCTTGTCATACATTCCACACCTTGTCACACACTTTCCGCTCCATCCATTTACTTAGATCCGCACAGAACAATTCAAGTGAATGTCACCGCCCTAGCCATTGACAAAGAACAGATTTTGCTCTCATCATCATCATCATCATCATCGCCATCCTCGTCATCTTTCTCGCTCTCTGTGTCTGTGTCTCTGTCTCTGTATTGGATCTCTTCGTGTTATTTTTATCAACTTTAGTTGATTTGCTTTTTGGGCACTTTTTTTCTCGTTTTAATTTTGCACACACAGAGAGAGAGATTCATCTTGTGTCTCCTCGTTCCGCATAAATAACTGTCGCCTGTCGCCGTGCAGTCCCCAGTTTTCTACTCTAAACCATGTGTATGTGTGTGTGTCTGTGTGTGCGTCTGCCATGCATGCATTATTTCATTAAAGTATTACAATATTAATTCGATTTTCACTAATTGACAGAGAGAAAAGAGACAGACAAACTCAAGGAACAAAGGAGTAGAAAACAGAACAGAACAGAGAAAGAATTTATATGGAAACCAATTAATCTTTTTTGCATATTTTTTGTTGTTGTTTTTTTCATCTAACTTATGATAATAAGAATATCTGTAAGATTATGTCTACGGAAATGGGAGCAAACTTGTTAACCAGCTAAAATTGATTAGCTGTTTTAGCTGGAAAACGAGCATCTCTCAATTGCCTTAAATCCTTTGCCCTTAGTCACAATTGACCTAAATATTGTTGCGTTGTTGTTGTTGCTGCGAATTTAAGGCTTAGTCTAGAACAAACAACAGAAAAAAAGGACACACACACACACAAAAGGAGGGGAGGCATTTGTCATAATGCATATGAGAGAGAGAGAGAGAGAGAGAGAAAGATCCACTCACACATATAGAGGGCGAAAAATTCGCGAAAATTTGCCAAGTGTGTGGGGAGGGAACAATAGGGTGCTATAAATGGGTGTAAGAGGGGGGTGGGGATATGGGGTCTGGGGGGCGGAGGCAGTTTACTTGGTTGTGTCTGTGTGCAAATGTTGCGGTTTTCATGTTGCTGCTGTTGTGCGTAGCCAACACTCCATTCTCTGGCAAACTGTTGATACCTCCTTCTCGATGTCGGTCCGCCTGTCTGTCTGGTTGGCTGGTTGGCTGGCTGCCTCGGCATTTGTGTTGGCATGTTTGGCATGTTGTTGCTGCTGCTGCTGCTGCTGCTGGGGCTGACCCCAAAGTACAAATCAATTGCATATGTATGTTGCTGGTGGGCGAGTAGAATGGAATGGAGTGGAGTGGAGTGGAGTACAGTGGAGTGGAGTGTATCATCTGCACTCATCTGCCTCACGAAATGAAAACACCAAACCGGGCCACGTGCTGCGTTTTGCGTTTTGCGTTGGTCAATGCCGGCCGGCTCGGCCTTGTCTGGTTACGAAATTGTGTCAATTGCAGAGAGTTCCTCCCCCACCCCCACATCCCAGCAAGTGAGACAGAAAGGGACAGAGACACATACACACAGACATACAGAGAGAAAGTGAGAGATAAGAAGGAGAAAATCCTCACCCACACACACCGAGTCAATGTCAACAACATGCGCAGGTCGCGTTGAAAAATTTTTGCACGCAGCAAATGGACACGGAAATGTGAGCCCCTTCCTCCTTCTCCAACACCTTCTTGACCCATCGCCTCCTCATCCGCCCACCGCCCTATCACTAGCTTGGTAGGCTTTTGGGTTCTGCATTTGATTTTCAATGTCACAGAACACACAGAAACAAAAACGTAACATAATACAAAGAAAAGTAAAAGCTTACAAATCTGATCTCCGGGAATTTTTGTGAAAGCAACTAACACAGAACGTTGTGTAGATATCCAAAAGTTTTCACTTCTTGGCAACTTTTGCAATTCCGTTTTCAATGAAATTTTGTTATCAGGCTACCAAATGAAATGTAATTAAACGATTCTCAATACATACCAAGCACTTGTGTGTAGGGTATACAACGACTTAATCATGCTGGTATACTCAAAACTCAAATCTCTGACCTTCACCATGGAGCTGAAGCCCAAAACCGAAATCGATGATCCCACGCATTCATTCAACGACAACGGCAATCGAGAGGTCTCTGCTTCTCTTTCTGTTTTTGTTAATTTAATTTCCTCCCTCGTTTGAAATTCGATCGAAATAAGAATTATTATATGCCCAGGCTAACCGAACAATACAACAAATCAGTCAATGCTAAAGCTCCTCGCCCCCTCCCAGCCTCCTCCTCGTCGTTGTCGACCGTTTCTCCTTTTGCATACAGGAAACTCATGTTTATGTTTAAATTAATAATAAAAAAAGAAACCAACAACAAGAAAAACAATAATGAAATATATATAAATGAGTAGAGGAAAACAAAAACTGTTGTTGGGTATTTCTTTTCATTTCTTTTGGGTTTTTTTTCTTTTTTTGATACTCACTACAGATACGCCAGAAATGTGAAAGAGTATATAAGAATTGCTAGAACTTATGCAAATATTGGCCCAGACTCTCGAAAGACGCCAAGTGTTGGGAAATTTCATTGAAACGAAGCCAAACAGTTGATTATAGGGTAACTCCGAGACGTTGCTTTTAAGCTACAATCGATTTAATCGTACCTATATATACAAGTATATATATATATATTTCTTGTTTCTTTCGTTCGTTCGTTCAGTGTTTTTTTCTGGTATTTTTGGGTATCAATGAAATGATGTTGAAGCGTTGACGATGTTGTCGTCTGATGCCGATGCCAAGATGCTAAGCTGAACGACCGAACGAACATTAATACAAATAAATGATATTATATAGTCTCTTCCTGTTTTGTGCCTGTGTGCCCGATAAAACCAAAACTAAAGTCTTGTCGCGGGGCACAGAAAATGTTGTACGAATTGATCGGTGAAACTTGAGGATCATAATGAAGTCGATGACGGTCCGTCCCTCTGACTGTCTCTGCCTCAGTATCTGGAGACCTGCAGGGAAGAGAAGAGAGATCTTGTGCGTCTGATTTGTGCAAATAATTGAAATTTGCATATAATGAAGGAGACATACACGGGGGCGTTAAATGCCAAAGAGAAGAAGATGATGATGGAGACGAAGGGCCCAAAACTGAAAGGAGAATTGTGAATGAACCTCAAGTGCACAGTAGCTGCAATCAGGACACAGACTGCCTGTGCGTGTGTGTGTGTGTCTCCACCAAAAAGTCTTTAACTCTATTGTAAGCTTGTACATAAATTACATTTAAGGCGACTCTTGTTGCAATATAACGAAAGAGTGCCTTAAATATGTATACACAGCCTTGAAAAAAGGGAAAAAAGCACAAACCAAAGAAGAGAAAAGAAAAACGGGTCTGAATTGGAGGTTTTTCAATCTGTTCTTGGTTACTAATGATGAGGATGATGTTGAGGATGATGATGTTGCGCCTACTTTGTGTGGGCGATATTGTCTGCCGAGGGCTGGCCCTGATGCTGCTGCTGCTGCCGCTGCTGCTGCTGTTGCTGCTGCTAATGGCAGGCGCAGAGGCAGTCGAGACAAGTTTTGACATATTTTTTTGTGTGTTGGAGGACCGACAACGACAACGACAACATGAATGAATGAAAGCCAAATGAATGAAAACAGGACGTGTGACTGTCTCAATCTCTCTTCCCCTCTCTCTCTGCCCCTGCCACTCTGTGTTTGTGTGTGTAGATATCATTAAAATATAGTCGTCTCAGCTTGAAGACGCGACAAACATCATTAGTTTAACAAAAAAAATACATAAAATTTGGAGCAAAGCGTCTGCAAGTCCATCCAAACGAAATAAAAAACTTACATATGAATTATATAGTTGTTTGTAATATTACCTGAAAATAGACAAGAACAAGCAAAAATAAATATATTAGATTTATTTCAAATATCAAAGATTATATACTAAAGTTTATAGATAAAAATTGATGATAAAAGTTATAGAAATTTCATATATTCTTGTCTTTAACAAACTTTAAGGATGGATAGAACTAGGAAAACAACATTGACCATGGTTGTGTCCTTCAGAAGATCTCAAATCGATTAATAGCTTAATTATGATCAGTTCGATATATTGTCAATACATTGTATATAGATAGGTCTCATTATCGAACTATACGAATTGAATCCACATTGATGTAAACTTACTTGCAATGTTGCATCATGTTTACTATGGGCACTTTAAGCACTAAACACTTTTATTTGTCAAGTGTTGCAAAGGGCACTTCAATTCAACTTTGATATGCAACAAATATGCCTTGAACTGCAAATGTTATCCAAAATGAATATTAACCCAACAATCTAAAGTTGCTTTTTTTTTGTGGTTTCTTTTCTTATAATTTCTGCTTTATTTTTTTTATTCTTTTGAGGTTTATATTAATTGAGTTGTGATACGTCGGTAGCCGATATAACGCGTCAAATAGCAATTAACAACTGATGTAGATAATCACTGGACGAAAAAATTGTGAGCGCGCAAAACTTGTACACATACATACACATCCATACAGATTTATATACTATATAATCACACACACATACAACGAATACATATTAATTTATATATATAATTGTATATATATATATATTATGTGTACATACTAATACCCGCAATGGGAGCAACATTTTGTGATAAACGACTAAATAAAATCAAATCTAAAGCTCCAAAAAATAAAAATGGAGAAAAAAAAGCCAACCCAAATAAAACAAATAACAGGCAGTTGCTACTGAAGCATTTTACCTTCTCTTTCTCACTCAGAGAGAGTGAGAGAGAGAGAATGAGAGAATGAAATTAGTTGGAAAACAACAAATATCAAATGAAGCACGAAAAAAAGAGCAACAATTTTGAAAAACAAATACATACATCATCATCATAATAATAATAATTATAAGAAAAGGCAATTTTTGTTTAGGAGAGAGTCCCGCCCCAAACTGAAGGGCGTAAGGGGGCGGAGCGGCAAAGTGGTCAGGTGTTATAAGGGCCATAAATTCTTTTTTCTTTCTAGAGACGAAGCTGCATATTTCTTTTGTCGTAGTGAAGCAATCAACGTCGTTTAAATATTGCCACAGATACCAAGAGCGAGTGAATGGGAGGGGCTTGGCGGAGAAGGCAGGAGGGAGGGCCTGAGGATAGTACAGTTACACATACAAGTCGAAATGTTTGATTAAGATATCTACCGCCACATACTATAGCTGCCATATTTATATAGAGACGTAATCAAGTCAAGTTCCCCGCCACTCAAGCAATGAAGCAAAATGAATACCAAACCAAAAACCAAAACCTCGACTAAAGCTCCTTCCAAGTGATTACTGTCTATTGGTCCCCTCCGAATACACACACACTCGCACACACACACACACACACACACACACACACATACGAGTCACGGAAAGAGAGATAAGATTCGGTGTTATCATTCGGTATATCATTTTGTATGTGGTGTGCCTCCTCAACGCGCTTAGGTCGCCTCGCAATGCAAACAAATAGGTGTATAAATAAACGGTGGGGACTCTGATAAGAACGCGAACGGAAACCTAGTCGTCGCACTCAATTGTAGCCCCCAAAAAGTATTCGAGAAATGGTAGTCATATCACCTAGATATAAGTACATATATCCACAAATAGGTTGGTATATATACTTATACGTAGATATCTACGCTCTTTTTTTTTATTTTATATGACTGACGGCTGACGAGCCACAGATACAGATACGAATACAAATACAAATACAGTTACAGTTACAGATATCAGATAGATATAGAGTTATTGTATAGCTTTAACTCGCGATATCAGTTAATATACGCACACAATTCTCATAAATTGTTTAGAGTTCTTGGCTAAACATGTTGAAAGATTTATTAAGGGGGTCTTAGTCTAAATGAAAATGGCGCTCATATAATGATTTGTAAGAAATCGGCTACGTCTATGGCAATATACATTCATACATATACATATGAGCGATTAGGTAAGGCCCCATGAGCTTATTTTTTGAATGGTGTGCACAAAACCTTGGTCTACATTCTTCTTAGCATGACCATCTAGAGATCATCATCGTGCTATATGATAATTCGACTTACTAATCTAGATTCTAGAAATCTAGAAATCTTTGATAGTGCTTTTGCCCTAAGGTCAAGTTTCGGATCATGAATCATAGCTACAATAATTCAATCAAAGGCAATGAATGGGCCAAGTTATTCATCTGAATTCCAGTGATTTTTAAAAACTTTTCACTGATTGTTGAAATAATTTTTAAGGCTATAAATAAATTTTGAACTACTTTTACATTGTTCATTATAAAATATAATTGATATAATTTTTGATTTATTGCAGTTTGGGGGATTTTCAAGGGATAACTTTAGCAATTTATCAAATGAATGTGGGGAAAACTTTAAACCAATACGAAAATGGCAGCACTCGATATCACAAACACACACAGAGACACACAGACACAGACTTTCCCCAACTCCAGTGAGGCATGAACGAGCTCATCGAGAGCTCTACTCCTCCTTCCCCCCAAGCTAAACTCCATTTTTGGGTATGGGGCAACTTCTCGGGCAGTGGCCAGCGCCCAATACGAAAAAAAAAACCCCAAAAGAAATGGAAAAAAGAATGTTAGCTATACATACATACAATATAAGTATATATGTATGTCTCTCTACACATTCACACATATAAACACAATTTATATATATCTACATATATACACACATATATAAAGCAAAAATCCCTACAATAAAACGGGGCGGAGCACAAGTGGCAAAAAAAAAAAAAAAAAAAATGAAATAAAATAAAGAAAAAAACGAGAAATGTGAAAAAGCAAAAGAAAAATCTGCCAAGTGAAAAGAAATCGGAGTCGTAGCAGCAGTCGGAAGCAGCAGCCGGAGCTGAAACGGGGGGAGAGGAGTGGGGGCAGGGGGCATTCAGTTGGACCTAGCTAGGAGCAAGTCGAGTGAAGTGAGTGGAAATGGAAATGGAAGGAAACTCAGCCAAGCAGGAGCAGCCAGCAACAAATCCTGATGCTGAGCAAAAGCAAATGTATCTCTATCTCTCTATATCTATGTCTTTGTGTGTTTGTGTCTCCCTCTGTATGTTTGTGTGTGTGTGTGTGAGTGTGCGTGTGTATGAAATCGAATAAGCATAAAAACGCATGTATGTTATCTATGTATGTATATGTGACAAGCTAGGATGCTCCGAGCGTGTGTGTGTTCCTCTTTATAAGATACTCAACACTCGCACACACACACACACACACACACGCACACTACCCACTAAGCTGACTGGATTTGGGTTGGCTGTGTGGCAGCGCCTCGAACGCATATTCAATAATGACATAAAGACCCTGGGTAAAGGCTCTTCTCCTATGCTCAACGTTTTCTGCTCCGATTTCGAGTGCTCGCTGCTTAGCACCTAAAAGTATGCTAGTATTTGTTGTCCTCACTCCTCCTTGCCAACCCATACATATTTTTTATGCTCTCTTCGTATGTGTGTGTGTGTGCACTTGATTACATTTCGTTCGTTCGTTCTTTCGTTCGTTCGTTGGGTTTCCTTTCCTTTCCATTTTTTCTGCTTTTTTTTCCTTTCCCTACACATGTATATAATACATATATATCGACGTCCTCCACCTTCTTTTTATTTTCGGGGGGAGGATGGGGGACGCTTTCGCTTGGCGCTCGTTGTCATCCTTCTCTCTGAACGCTGGTTGGGCGCCTTTGGCATAAAACTTGTCAACCTTCCACACCCCAGCAGACCCATCATTTGCCCACCCATCCCCATCCCCATCCTCATCGGTCCATCCCCCTATCCCTGTCCCCTGTACAATTCAATGCCCCAAAACGCACGAACCGACAAAACAGAAAAAAATAAATGAAAAGAAAAGAAAAGGAAAAAAAAGGAAAACCCGAAGCTTAAAGGGCGCTGAGAGAGCGCGCGATTTTACCGAACACGCACACGAAGCGTTCAGGAATGGCAATGAGGGGCTTACCGAGCGGGCGAGGGGGCTTTCATTGTTGGGGCTTGGTGTTGATGGCTTCCCAATCGAAATCGATGTTGGGTATATACATATAATATATATATGTATAAGTGTATATATATGTTTATTTTTTTTTATTTCTTTTCACCCCAAAAAAAAAAGGAAGAAATTTTTCACTCTCTTTCTTTCTCTCTCTCTATCTCTCTCTCACTCTCTCTCTCTGGCTGCCTTTCTCTGTCTCTCTATTGCTACTCTCTCCAGCTTTCGGTTGTTGAATTGTATGCCATTCTGGGGACGAGGGGGATGATGAGTATTCGGGTGTTCGGGGTTGGGGGATTTGACGTTCCTTTAGCTTAGCTTTAAGGCTTTAAGTATCTGGGGTCTCTCTCTCTCTCTCTCTTTCTATCTTTCTCCGTTTGAGTGAAAGTGCGGTTGGGTTTTTTTTTCCAATATTTCTTCTTTTTTCTACATATTGATAGAAAAGGACAACGTCACAAACGAAAAAAAAAACAACAAACAAACGAAATAAGAGAAATGGGAAAAAGAGAGATGGAGAGTGTGAGTAAGAGAGAGAGTGAGAGAGAGAGAGCGTGAGGGAGAGGACAGCTTACATAAAAAAGAAAACTTTGTGGAAAAAAATATCAAATTGGATTGGATTGGTTTGATTTTTTTCGTGGCGTCGTTTTTTTATGCTGCCTGTGTTGTCGGTGGGGTTGAGTTTTTTAGGGTGGTTTTGGTGATTGGGTGTTGCTCCCCAATGGGGGCCGAGGACCGAAGTCCGGACTTAACTGAACTGAACTGGACATAACACATATTGGCAGCAGCAGCAGCAGCAGCCGTAGCTGCGGCAGCAGTTGAGTGAATTCTTTTGCCGAGAGTTGAAAGTTAAGAGTTGTGGAAAGCTCTACCTTCATCTTCCTATATGTACAGACATATGTATGTATGTATGTATGCGTATATTATATAAATACATGCATACATACATACATACATATATAAGAAAAAACCAATTTTCTTCCTTCATTTTTTGTTTTTTGGTCGTACTTTCTCTTCTGTACATAAAAATTGAGCGTCAATTGAATTCGATTGGACGACGAAGCGACGCACGAGTGAGCCGGCTTGCTGGCTGCTGCTCCCCAAAGTACATGTGTGTGTGTGAGTGAGTGTATGTGTGTAGGGAGCGAAAAAAATACGGCAGCGCAGCCACGAGACGAGCACGAAAAGCTGTTAACCTTTTGCTTATACATACATACATACATCCTGTATATATACATATACATTGCATCTATGTGAATGTGTGTGTGTGTGTGTGTGTGTGTGTGTGTGTGTGTGTGTGTGTGTGTGTGTGAAGTGCGAGTGCTTTATATGGATGATTTTCAATATTATTGGCAACGCCTTTCTCTGCCCATTTCTCGTTATATACCCCCGGCAAAGAGAATGTGAGCTTGGGCATCGACTTGTGATTGGTGTCCAAATGGTTTCTTATGTACACACAAAAATCTTTAATCTAACAATACCAATCCCTATATTAAAGACTTTAGTTTAAAGCAGATAGCTAACTTGAGTTATTCTAATGAAAGTATTAATCGATTAATGATCGACTAACACTAACGACTTATAGTTAGATAGTAGATGGCTTAAATGTTTTCGGTTTTGAAGTGATCAACCGAAACTATGTATTAACGAACTTAGAAACCTCTCAATAAGTCATTGAAACAAGTTAATATTAATGGTAACAAGAAATTTAAATTTTCTGTGAATTTTGTTTTCTTTAAATTGTTAACTGTTTAATTGGGAACTCCTTAAAAGTATCCTTTGCTGTATATAATTCTCAAATTGAAGGATCATTGTAAATGAGTTTTCAATGAATCAGTTATCATATGAACATTTTTTGTGTGAATCAGTTTTAAGGTATTTCTTATTGAAGCAAATTTCGTGATTCATTCAGTAAATGAAATAAATTGTCGTTACCTCTAGAATGTATGAAAAGAACTACCCGATACAGTGTATGGAGGTGTGTGTGTGTGTGTGTGTGTACATACATGTTGCCATTGGCGCGCATCTCCCCCAACCCCTATAGAAACTCCTATTCGGGAGGGGGCAACAGCAGCAGCCCCCATTCCTGGTCGAAACCGAACCCACTTGTCAATATTCAACATTATATGTACATATACATATGTACATGCACACGACGCACACTTGTGTGTGTGTGTGTCTCCCTGTGTGTGTGTAAGCCAGTCAGGGCAGGCGAACGAATCATCGCTATCGGGGTGGTGTGTGTGTGTGTTGCCAGTCAATAACATCCAATCAGGTTTGTTAAAAATCTATCTATATATGATGTTCATGATGACGACGACAACGACGACGGCGACGCAGTCGATGTCCGCACACACACACACACATGAGTCAGTTTCTCTCTGCGACGACCAAAAAACGGACTCAACTCAATGTGCAAGGCGAATAGTGACTGTCGAACCTGCAAGCGTCGCAGCAATTGCTTTGCTCCGCCCTTCCCCCGCTAACGTTTCAATTTCTTCTTTTTTTTTGGTATCGAACATACATTGAACACACACACATACACGGCGAGTCGACGACGCGCACTCACGAGTTGCTGTGTGTGTGTGTGTGTCTTATCAGCTGCAACCGGGCCCGCAGCTCTCTCTCACTCTCTCACACACACAAAACACTCTCGCACTCTCTCTCGCTCCACGTTATTGTTTACTGTCTTTCTCTCTTGCTCTCACTGGTTTTGGGACTTTGGGTTCTCTTCCACTCAATGGCTCGTTTCGATATTGAGCATTATTTCGAGTGGTTTTAGGTATGGTAACGTTCTTTTTTTTTTCATTCTTGCTGTTGCTGCTGCTGCACTTCTTGCAGTCTGCAGAAAGTGAGCGAACGAGTAAAATAAAAAAAGAGTGTGAGAGAGAGATAGAGAGCGAGAGCCGTTGTCGCTGCGGTGAGAGCACTTGAGTTACTTTTTTTCCCCTATTTCAATTTCATTTCTATCCATGTGTTTGTGTGTTGGTTTTATTTTTCTTTTTGCCCCTCTTCTGTTGCCGCTGATTGATTTTCCATAATAAAGTCGAGCGCCATCTCTGCGTAAGTGTTTGTGTGTGTGTATGCGAGTACGAGTGAGTGAGTCTCTCTGTGTCTGTGAGTGTGAGTGTGTATTTGTGTGTCGTTGTGTGTGTGCGTATCGAACGTTTAGCCAATAGCAAAAATTTCCAATTGCGTACGATTTTCCAATCAAAATGACACAGGCAAAAAAAAAAAACAAAACAAAATGGGGCGTGTGCGGTGAACGAGGGATGGATAAATGAATGGAAATGGATGCCACACACACACACAGACTCTTGGGTGAGGACGTGTGGAGGGATGGGGTGAAAAAAAGAACGTTAAGGCTTCCATGTGTCCCTAAACTCTGAATGGTTGGGGTATTGCTGTTCCTTCTTACTTCCTATACTTCACATACCACGAGGACACAGCCCAACCGAACGAAGCGCAACTCGCCCGGGCTGGCTCCTTCCTTGTGCGCATCTCTGACATATTTCCAATATCATTGGTCGATAAATACCGGAGCAAAACGAATCGAAACGAAACGTACGAAAATGGCAGGACCCCTACACCACCACCCATCACCCTCCCTACACACACACACACACACACAGACAAGGACATTGGGGCGCGACAGCAAAAAAAAAGGGAAAAACACACAAAAAAATGGAAATAGAAAAGGGAAAAGGAAAAAGAACTACGCGTCGTTTGTCGTCGTTAGTTATATACAACTTGTTGGTGTTGGTAAAACCCGAGAGCTGCCTGCCAAAGGAGCCGTGTCTAGTAGGAGTGCTAGGAAGGTAGGAGGTGGGTAGGTGGCCTAGGGCCAGGAACCACCAAGAGTAAGTCGTGTGCAAAAAAAAAAAAATGAAAAGTCCACTGCACAGAATATATGCAAGTACTTTTGAGCTTAATTGATTTTCGCATGAGAGAAAATCCTTCTAGAAACGATATGTTATCGAAATTTTTGATTATTGCCGATAATTGCAATTGCCCAAGAAATCGGCACTTGAATCGTTTTAAGGTTAGGGACGATAAGAACTCTCGCATGCGAGGAGTTCAGTGTCGACGCACTCACTCACAATGGACATGGACATGGACCCAAACCCAACTACCCACACACACACAGAGTTAGAAAAAAAGACATGATTGTAACAGCAGCCATCGTTGGTCGTGGTAATAACGAGCAACGAACGGCAACGAGACAAGAACGAGAACGAGTGACTACGACGAGGACGAGGACGACGACAATGTCCTTTCACATTTGTCGCTTTGGCCGAGACGAGGTAAGCAACTTTGCAGCATCATCAGGAGGAGCACCAACACCAACAGCAGCAGCAACAGCAGCAGCCTCAACGGTTCCTCCTGTCTAGAGTCTGTGTCTATGTCTATGTCTGTGTCGGTGTCGGTGTCTCTGTGTGTGTGTGTATGTTGGGAGAGAAAAGTTTGCTTGTCTGCGATGTTGTCTGCCCCAAACTGCTGCCAATTTTTATGCGCTCCCTATTTTTATCTGACTTTTTTTGCACCACTTCTCACCGCCCCACCGCATCCCAACCTATTATCCATTCTACCCTCGGTCTTCCTCCGCCGACTCCCCCTCGCCCCTCTTTACCACTCTTTTCAGCTGCCGCTGCTGCTGCGGCTGTTGCTGCTTGTGGATGCCTGCTTTATTTCATTTCATCTTCACTTTCGGGTTTCGTTTTCTTTCCTCCTTTTCTTTCTTTCTGTCTTTCTTTTTTTATAACTGGCTGCTGTTTCTTTCTGACGCTCGTCGAATGTGTATAGATTTTCATGGTGCGGATGGGGGATGGAGGATGGGGGTAGGCGGCAGTGCTTTTGGGGGTTGACTGAAAAGGAGGAGCCGTATATTTCGATTCAAGGATATTTCCCGATATGTGTAAAAGAAGAAAAAACGACCAAAACAGAAGATAAAATAAATGGAAATGAAAGAAAAAGACGAGAAAAATGGCGAAAAAAACCACCTTCTCGTAGGGGGTGTCTATATCTGTTTCTCTGCTGGTGTGTGTGTGTGTGCCTGTGTGTGCTGGCGTTGGTTGGGGGGATGAAGTGGGGGTTATGGCTCCTATAGCTCCTGTTCTTGATTGCGCGCGTTAGCAGAAATAAAAATCAGGCAAAAAAAAAAGAAAATGGAAGAGCAAAAAAATAAAGAAAAAGAATCCCGCGGCATATAAGAAAAATTTATTTCTTTTTTGAGCGCGCGCAGGATTTTTGCAGGATTTTCTATATAGAGTGGGGAATACATACAATACGATACGATACGATACGATATATACGAATGCAATAGGTAGAGTACTATGTATTATATATATACATATATATTGTATATATCTATGGAGGAGCAGCCAAGGAATAGCAAATAGCTGGTGAATAGCTTTTGGCGTACATGGCATAGAGGGCAAGCAATAAATTGCCTTTTGCTTACCTCCCATCCCCATCCCCCTTCCTTAGCCAATCCCTCACCCCACATTTCTCTATACTGAGCTGCTAATACATATTGTACGAGCATAATGATGAAGTTTCTTGCAAGTTGTTGGCCAAAATGTGTGTTCCTTCTAAAGCATATGAATGGATGGATGGACGGACGGCCTTCGGTCCACCAAAAACTATTACCTATTAGCTAGTATAGCTTTGCCATAAGCTATAAGGCAATCAACCGTGTAGATATCAAGAAATTAGCAATCTTCTTGGAAATATGTATGTAATATTATATATTTAGGCAAGTATGTATGTACATATCTATGTATCTATCTATCTGTCGATCTTTTCAGCTTCTGCCGAGGTTTTCTGTTCAGATTTAAAACATCCGGTGATTTTACACAATCTTTACAATAAGCTCAGCTTCTGAACAGCTCAGCTAAGTTGACTTAAATCATCAACTCAGGCAAAAGTCAGGCAAGTTGATTCGTTCATTTGATCGGTCGTTCGGTCTCTCTGTCTATCTGTCTGCCTGTCGTCCGGCTATGTCTAGATAATAATCATTAGTTTGATCAATTGCCTGCCTCTCTGTGCTCTTTGGCAGTCTTAGTCCGAAAACAGGCAGAAAAAGTGTTGCGTTTAACTGGTAAATCAGTTCGGATAGTTGGATAGATAGTCAGAGAGACAAGAGCCGTGCCGAGCCGGGGCGGGCGAGCGGACGTGGCGGCGGAAAGCCACTTAATTGAATTCGATTTGACGATGACGATGACGATGGCGATGATGTCGACTCTCACACAGAGAGCATGTCAATGTAGAACAAACGGAAGTCTAAAATAAATTGAAAGCAAGCTGAAAAGCCAAAAAAATCATCAACAACAACAACAACAAAAACCCCCAAACCAAATCAAAGCAATCATCAACGCGACGAAACAAAAGCCAGAAGGAGAGAGAGAGACACAAAACACAGTAGCTAACTAACTAACTAACAGATATTTCTCTCGCTCTCTCTCTCTCTGACCGATTCAGTTACAGATATAGATACAGATACTTTTTATTGTTATTCTTAAATTCCTCAACTACTCTGTGTCTATGTCTGTGTGTGTGTGGGTAGACCTCCGAGTCTTCTCTGACTTCTCGACTTCAAATCCGACTCTAACTTTTCGTCTCGCTTCCTGTCTTCATCATAAAAAATCAAAGTAATAATGCGTGTACTTGCGTTTGCCACTTTATAGATTTATTAGGCACAGTCGCAATGATCCCCCACCCCCCAGCCCTCCCCCCTCTCTCAAACACATGAGAGTTTTTATGTTGAACGGAAATTCAAATTAAAATTGAATGCCATAAGGGCTGCTGCTAGTCGTCGTCATCGTCGTCATCGTCGTCGTCGTCGACAATTCTGACAATGAAATGATGCATTCGCTGGCTTTTAATTTGATTTTCAGTCAGCCAGCCCTTTTTTTTGCATCTGGAGTTATATGTGGCAGAAATCGAAGAGAGCGCAAGCGGAAAGTGAAAATGCAAAGAAAAAGAATATTAAGAATGGAAAAAGAGAAGGAAAAAAGAAACAACAAATGTATTTTTTAATGCGCGGGCGTGCATATAAATCAAAATGTGGACTTATGTTTCCAACCAACCGACCGACGGACAACAACAACAACAATTACAATGAAATATGTAGCTCAATGACTTCCTTTTTTTGTCCTCGCACCTCCCTCGCCCTCAGCGCACAACAACATTTGTGATCTTCTCTCTTCCTTGTCGTTTTATTTCCCTGATCTTGCATCCATTCGAGGGGTGCCCCGCCGCACAACCTAATTAAAGGCGCGCACACACACACTCCCTCTCTCTCTCTCTCAGATCTTAGGCCTGTCTTTCTGTTCCGTTTTCTTCTTTATATATATAAAATATATTGTGACAAGATCGACAACTTCACACGATTCTATTTTCGGTGTGCGTGTGCCCCCCTCTCTCTCTCTCTCTCTCTCTCTCTCTCTTAATGTGTGTGTGTGCGTGTGTGTTAAAGGTGTAAGGCCTCATACATCATCTAAGGGTACTTGTGGAGGGATGTCGAATTGAAATGGGATACACAACTTTAACATTTCACAACAACAACAACACCAACAGATGTTAAACTTATGAGCTAATTATGCATTTAGCCAAGTTGACTGTTATCGACAGCGATAGCAAATCCTTGAGAAATCGGCAGTTTGTTAGAGACTTAGGTCTGTCTACGCAGCAATTCCTGAGAGTTTTTTTAATCTGTGTTAATCAACCTAACAACTTTAATCGCACATTTTATTTTACTTACTGATTTACATCTTTGCACTTTAGAGTTTACATACCTGGAAATAGAAAGAAATTAAATATTGATTAAATTGCAAGATTATATAGAGTATACAAATGTATAGAAACGTCTAACTAGACGAAAGGTATTCGAAATATGCCGCTTGACCGACCCACCGACCAGCTTAGCCCCAACATGGCCCAAGTTGTTTAAATATTTTCTGGCAACATTTTGTTGGGCATTCCCAAGCACAACATTTTCTGGTTGGTGTTTTTCTTGTATTTTTTTGTTGTTTTTTTTATTTTTGGGTAAAATTAACCCCTCAAATCCCCTAGACCAAGCTGAGGCAAGGCGCAAAAGTGAACTTAGAAGGGTTATTTTGCTGCTGATAACCCGTCGCGACGACGACAAAGTGTTGCCAGCGACTTTGCTTCAATTTCAATGCGATTAAAAAAAGAAAAACACGAAAAGGGGCATTGAGTCTGGCAGGCAGCTAGCCTGACTCTTGCCTGGCTTGTGGCTGTCTAAACTTAAAGCCGCCCAACTGTTGCCCCAGCAAAAACAAAAACAAAAAAAAAAAAAAAAAACAAGCGGCAGCAACAACAACTACAAGGCACAAGGCAAAGAGTGAAATGTTCTAATTAAAGCCAACAGTAAAAAGGCGCGCAGAGAAAATGTGCCAAGAGGCGACGACGACGACGACGACGTCGACTACGATGATGTTGCTGCTGCTGCTGCTGTTCATGATGATGATGATGATGATGACGATGACGACGGCAGTGAAAACTAACCTCAGACAACAAACAATAACGAAAATTCTAAGCAAAAGCCGACCGACGACCAATGTCGACACACAAACACACACAACTAGCAAAAGAAATTAAATTTAAAGAAAAGTATATGTATACGTGCCTTTCTCTCTATCTTTGTGTGTGTGTGACTATAGCATAGTGTAAGGCGCAGGCAATTTCTATGTGTGTGTGTGTGTGTGTGTGACTGGTTTAGCATATTTTTAAAGGCTCCTTTGTTGACGTTGTTGGTTGCCGCACGTCCTTGAGCAACTTTAACACAAAATGGCAACCTAATACTTTGCTCACTACTTTTGGCTGCTGCTTTAAAAACAGCAACAACAACAAGCAACAGTTTTGCACACCAAAACACACATAGACACACACACACACATACACTTTTAATTACGCACGTTTTGCGGTGGCGAATGAACAAAAATCAGCAGCCAAAAAGACCGAGAGTGAGACTGAGACTAACAGAGAGATACACCGAGTGAGAGAAACGAGTGCATATGTGGTGTATGGGTCTGTGTGTGTGTGCAGTGGGCATGTCCTTGAAAGTTTTTGGCATAGTTTTGTATGTGGCAAGAACGCAAAAAGAAGTGGGCGGAGAGGCCTGACTGGGGCAACAAGCAACTTAAAACAGTTAATGTCTGTGTGCGCCTATAACTATGCAATACTATACTACGCACACGCAAACATACGCTCGCATACATTTACACGTGAGTATAGTATTTGTCAAGGGTTAATGACTTTAGCTATCGAATGTCCTTTGATATAGCAAACTAGTCGATATTTAACAACTATCAAATGTATGTTATCGATAACAATCGGGGTATTTGAAATCGATTTTGTGTAATCTCTACTTATGATGAAAATGTTTGAACTCCTAGTTCTTGTTGCCTATTCCAACGAACTTAACAAATTTATTTCTCTCCCCATTCATCGTTTGGAAATCCTATTTGATATTCTCTCTGGTCATCTGGTCATCTGTTATGCCATCTCACATTGTACAATTACATTGAATGCTCTTTATTATTTTTTTATTTGCCTTTCTTTCAAATTAAACACTTGAATTTGTATAAACAACCAAACAGATGAGAAGCAAAATAGAAAACCACAAACAACAACAAAGTTGACAGGCCACTTAAGTATGTACGCCGAATGGCCTTTTTGGCTCCTTTATTTTGCCTTCCTGGTAAAGAGACCCGATTTATCAGCTGAAACCGATCTTGGTCCTCCTCAATGATGATGATGATATGACAGAAAAATTATGACTTCATAAATGCTTTCCATCCATCCCACCATTCAAATGGGGGATGGGAGGATAAAAATTCAATAGAAATTTACTATCTATATTCATATATCTAACTAAGCTTGCCATCGAATTTGCCACCCCTCGCCCCACTTTCCTATGATAGAATGGCAAAAATATATTTTTTGGAGGCAATTAAAAGTGCGGCAAAAGTTTTCCTAGACAAGAAATGGAGACACTACTACCACTATTACATTATTTCATAATTAGGGGAGAATGCTGTGAGTGTGTGTGTGTGTGTGTGAGGGGGGCACTATCAGTGCTTGCCAATTATGATTTGGAGGTGGAGGGGACTGTGTGTGGGTAGGCTGGAGGTCTCTGATAGTCATTTACCCTCAACAACGATGAATTTTATGACCTATTAAACGTTTATGTGATAAACTAAAGCTATAATGAAGTTGCTAAACTTCCGATCAGATTGTTTCTATACTCAACACACACACACACACACACACACACACACACCAAGTAAGTTAACCAAAATGTGAATGTATGTTGGGGTTTTTTTTGTTAACATTTCTTTGTCAGCAAGGTCAATTGAAATGTTATGCAAAGAAAAAATTTATGTTTAAAATTAGTGGAAATAAATTTTCAACAAATTAACTAAAAGAGGTGGCTTAACACACACACACACACAAGCAAGCACACACGCACAACTTGAGTGGGGGGTAAAAGCATAGACAATGGAAAAACGCCCACACAAAAGAAAAGCGCGTCTATTGGCAATCGAGAAAAATTGTCACAAATTTTCAGCAACTGATACCACTACAAAAGACTAAAATATAAACATATGTATATCCGATTTTATATATATATACATACCTATATATAGATATATATATCTATATCTGTATCTATGCTAAGTGGATATACAAATTTGATGGCAACTTTGCTTTCTTTTGTTTCTTGTTTAATCACCTCCTTTTGCTTTTTTTTCTCGTTGAGAAAATTTGTGAAAATTTATTTTCTCGGTCGATCGAAATATTGTGAAATCAAAAAAACAAATAAATTAAAAGCCAGAAAATATCATCGTCATTATCATCAACGTGATCATGATGATGGCTCTATAGATGGGTGTGTGTGTGTGTGTTGGTGTGTCATGTGAAAAAGTGTCTATAAGAATTTTTTGTTGAACAAAGGCCCCCAAAAAGCCGCAGCAATGCGCGCCCGCCGTTTGCTTGTTCGCTCGCTCTAGTTCCCATCCAAAGAAACAATGGGACACAACAACAACAACAACACCACCACCACCAACAACAACAACAAACCGAAACTATGCCAAAGCTGAAAAATCAAATTCAAATTCTATCGATGTGTGATATTTTTATCGAACTCGCTTCACCTCTCGCGTTTCCACTTCTTGTCGCTTGTTGCTGCTGCTGTCCCCCATCGTCTATTATAGATAGATGGATATATATGTATATATGTATATATATGTGTACATACATATATAGATTTAGTACAATATAATACCTTTTAATTTAATATGCAGCTGACGTGCGCTGCTGGTCGATCGAATCGACTCAGGCCTCTTTCCTGCCTGCGTTTCTTTTGTCTCCCCGCCGAGAGTGAGTGAATGAATGTGTGTGTGTGTGTGTGTGTGTGAGTGTATCTCGCGGGTTGTTTTCGAAAATAAAATAAATCGAAATGACAGATCATTAAAATTTACAACAACACCAGCCAGGCCAGCCAGAGTAGCACACAGAGAACCAGAGACAGTTGTGGACATTATTTGTGCCGCCCAAAAAGAATGAAAATGAAAATGAAACAAAACCAAAACCAAACCAAAAACAAAAAAAAAAAAAGAAGCAAAATATCGCCAACCCGCCGCACAAAGTTTATATTTGTCGTTGTCGATCAGTTTTTATGTCGTTCGATATGGCAGCAGCGAAAATTTTTATTAGCCTGTTCCACACACACACATGCACACCCAATGTTTCCCAGTCGCAGTCAGCCTCCTCTTTACCTCACACACACAGACAAACTCTGGGTTCCCGGGATGGGATCCGGGTCCGTCCCCCAAGTGGGAATACGGTGACGAACACTGACGCTGACGACAACGATGGCTGCCAACAAGTGCAATTTGATTTTATGGCATGACAAAAACGACAAAATACAAAAAAAAAAAAAAAACAGAAATAATAATAAAGAAACCTCCAAATGAAAGAAACAACCAACACTACTTGCATGTGGCACATTCTTTTTGGCTTGTGGAGAGACTTCTTGCAGACTAGTCTAGGCCAATTGCCAAGAAACACTCACAACAATCCAAGTTAAAGCTAGAAAACATCATTCGCAACGTTGTCAAGGCTCGAGATCGTAAAGAGTGATTCCTTTTGCTTGTAATTCTCAACTGGTTTAGGCATATAAATCAAACTTGATATAAATTTTGTTTAGGTTGCCATTAGCGAATTGCATTCAAAGAGTTTTTGGTTGAATTTCACATACAAAAAAATGAAATACTCGGTTGGAAATATCATAAATATCACATATATATATATAAATGTGGACACTTTTGCGCCTCCATCGACTGCCCGCCCAACTCATAAATTTAATAACGAATGCGTTCCGGACCCCCCCACCCCACCACAACCAGCTTCCTCGTAGCAAACATTAAACAAAAAACACAGAAAACAAAAAGGAGAAGAAAATATGAGGGAAATATCTACTTTACATACATCCCGCGAGAGTGTGCTTCCCCTTCTCCTCCTCCTCCCACCATTGCTCTTTCTCTTAAAATGCATGCATAATATTTACGCCTATAATTTTTTTCTAATATTTTCAACAGCTGACATCAAGTAACACCAAAAAACACCGAGTGTGCTTGTGTGTGTGTGTGTGTGTGTGTGTATAATTGACACTCAATTATTTCCATGGTGTGGAGGAGGAGGGTTAGAGTGAGGGAAGGGAGGTGATGGGACGGGGAAGCTATGCTCTGCTCTGCTTTGCTTTGCTCTGTTGCCCATTATCTTTGTGAGCTACTTAGCGGCATTCAACTGCCACTTGTTGGTAGCTATGATCGACGCCCGCAACAACAAAAATTGAACTAGCTAATAATACAGCACTTGAAACTGCCCCCGCCACACACACACACACACACACACTCAGCCATACACAGAGTTAGCTCTTCCCCCACCCACACACACAGACAAAAGATTTCCGCTGAGCAAATGAGAAAAAAATATAAAACAAGAAATGGAAACGAAACAAAAAAAAAAAAGACTTACTACTACTACAAGACAAAGTCTTGTGTTAGAGAGACATAAGAAAAATTGAAGCACGATTGATCACATTGATCGTTTGCTTGCCAGTTGTCTGTCTCAGTCTGTTCCATCCATCCGACCATCCATCCATCCGACCGTCCTCCGTCCCTTGAGAGAGGCTAAACAGCCAAGTATTTAGTGAATACAAAAAAAGAAACCCAACATCGAAGAAGCTCAAGTAGTTGTCGCTGTCCCCCTTTTAGTTGTTGTTGTTGTGCAGCTGATCTATATAATAATTCATATGTTTAAGCATTATTTTGTTGTTGTTGTCGATTTTTTGGTACAACAAACGAAGAAGCAACAGCTACGTCACAAGAACTTGTCGTTCATACTTCAAAAAGCAGCGTCAGCACAATGAACAAATTCGATGGATAACATAAGATGGAATAGGAATGGGGATGGGGATGGACGACTGGCATATTGGAGGATAGGGTAGACTTTTCTGTGAGAATTTCATTTTATTGTGCATGTGTGTGTAGGCGTAAGTATTATCTAAACTGTCTCATCAGAGATCTTCTTTAAAAATCGAACTCTCGAAAAAAAAAATGAAGAAGAAAACTTGAGATGCCTGCGGAATCTCTATAGCTGAGAATGTCTGAAGTGGTGTAGACTGTTGATGACGATGACGATGATGATTACAAAATTCCCAAAAAAAAAAAAAAAGAAGAAATCTTTCACAAAAGATATATATTTTTGCATATGGGGTTTACTTATTGATGGATTGATTTCAATTGCGGAGGCGCCATGATTCTAAAAACAATTCTAGGAGGGGGTAAGCAAATTTTCCTCATTGCCCCAGCACATAACGATCTAGTTTTGACTTTTTGGACTGCAACTTTTCACATGGATCGTCAAAGTTATTTTGATAGATTTTTGGAATTCTCATTGTCGCCTTTTCGCTGAAAACGAGATGCAACGTGCCCCATGCCCCATGCCCGGGAACCGCGACGATGTCTGAACAGGATCGGTTTGGTTTGGTTCGAGATGTAGAGGAGACTTTTCACACAGACAAAGTAAAACGGCGAATATATGCGGTAATAATTAAAAACATAAAAGGGGGAGAGGGGGTGCCACAAAACAACGGGAATGAGAATAGAGGGAGACTGAGTGACAGAGAGAGAGGGTGAGAAAGGGAGAAAGAAGAGCTGCGGCGCACAAAGTAACGTTGAGTATTTTGCCTACTTAATCATTGTCTGAGCGTAGCCGTCGCATAATCGTCTTGCAGTCTTCTTGATATTTCTTCTTCTTCTTCATCATCATCATCATATTCTTCTTTATTGTTATTGTTGTTGTTGTGGTTCTTAGTTGCTGTTGCCGTTTGCGGTGCGTGCAACATGCAGTCGGGGAGACGTTGCTACTTGATTTGATTTACGCCTGCCAATGCTTTATGATTGAGTGGGGCACACACACACACACACACAGAGAGAGAGAGAGAGAGAGAGATACAAGATACATAAATATGTTTTTATTTTACATACACTCCTCCTTCCCCCCTCACTTTTTTCTCTTCTACTCCTCCTGTGTGCCGCATATGCCGCAGATATATTTTAGTTTTGTTTCATTTTTATTTTCCTGTTTTTCCTCTCTCATTTTCAGTTTTTTACGTCTGTTGCCTTGCAATGAGCCGCAGCGTTGATTTGCTTTGTAGCATGCAACAGCAGCGGCAGCGGCAGAGGCAGAGGCAGAGTCAGCGGCAAACTGGGAGCCTAAACCAGATTTATCCCAGCTGTCCACCAAATCAGAAAAGAAAACCAAAAAAATTAAAAAAGGGTCGCACATCAAATATATAATTTTTTTTTTTTTTTTTTATAATTTCCCAAAAATACATAGTAAAAAAAAACACTACAAAATACAAAATACTGAAATTGTGCTCAGCTCATTGAATAAATCAAACTCATTTGCATACCAACTGATAAATTATAGCGAACAGGCGCGCCCCGGCTGACAATTGACAAACTGGCTGGGCAATAATACAGAGAGAGAGAGAGAGAGAGAGGGAGAAACATCAATAGAGAGAGAGAGAGGTTATGGAAGGGAGATGATCATACAATAGATACACATAACTAAAAACTAAACCCATTGCCGTAATCAAAACCAATGCCCAACCCCGATACAAACCTGAACCCTTTTTGCAACCACCCAGAAAAACCAAACCCAACAGGATTTCTTTTTCTAGAAAGGGGACACAGGACGCTACGCTTTTTCGCCTTTTTTTTGGTCAAACCAAAAATCTTATGACGCAGTGAATTAATCGAGTTCAAAATCGAATATCCCTCGAAATCATTTACACTCGTTCAAGGAAGATTGCCGCTTCAAGATATAAACAAGTTTTCAGGATTATGTAAAACGATGATATGGATATATCAGAGAAATATGTGCAGCTGTCCTATTAGGGTTTCCTTTTGTGAAAAGTGACCAGAGATAAATTCCCGTTGGGGGGGGAGGGTGGCCAATAAAAAGCAGATCTACACTAGATTGAAAAGAATCTCTGATCGATAGAAGACACTTCCTGTAGTCATCTACAGTAATTAATTTAAAAAAAAAACTCCCCCGCAAATGATTCGAATTAAATTACTCCTCCCCCCTCCCTTTTGCTTTTGATTACAAATCCCCAAAATCCATAAAATGTTTCAATAACAACAAATTGAACATAAACCGCAAATATGGGCAACAACAACAAAAAAACTCGACAAAAATCAAAACGGAAAAACCATCAGAAGAAAAAGAAAGAATAACAACAACAACAACAGCAGCAGCAAATCGTAACAAGCACTCAAAGTCAAAGCGAATTATATTCTAAACTAATTTTCATGTCGTGCCAAAAATAATAAAAACAACAACCAGACAGACGAACGGTGAGCCAGTCAGTCGGACAGACAGACAGTCAGTCAGAGAGAGAGAGAGAGAGATAGTGGCAATATGAACCAGAAAATGTTGTAGCAGAAAATGGGCAAGAAGGAAGGGTTAATCGTTGTTTTAGTGGTGGGGGTTGGCAAGGGAGGGGGGATGCTTAGTCTAGTGGGCGTGTGTCTAAATGAAAAATCAACAAAAACAAAAACCCAAACATCAATGAAAATCAAATATTTTAAAGAAATCCAAAGAAGAACACGATTTTGATTTTGATAATAATCTAGATGGCGATATTTATCGCTAGGCGATATTGTTTGCGGCATCTTATCGAGTATCGATTAAACAAGTTAATCTCTGGGAACTGACAAAACTTCTTCTTCTAGCTCATATAATCAAATTGTAAGCATATGATCTTGGCACTTATCGATTAATCGAAATAATCTTGTATGTAAGCCTTCTTCCTCTTCTGTTTGAAGGTAATTAATGAAGCTATCGCAGCTAATCGCATCACCAAAGTTTATATAGTCTTTTGAAGCTTTCGATTTGATCGTGTCCCCACTCCCATTGTGTGTGCGTGTGTGTGTGTGTGTGTGCGCGCCTCTTAATGGAGACTCTCAGGCAAGAGGCATATCAAATCCCTAGGTAGGTATGCAACTTCTCTTCTCCTGCCAATAATGATGATTCCTTTTTAATGTGCACTACTCCTCGGGCGTTGGTCATTACTCAAAAAGCAGGAGACGATTGTGAAGGAGCAGGAGCAGAGGGGTCAATGCGGACCCAAGCAGCTTAAGCTTTTGCATTTATGCGTATCGATCACACAAAAATGTTTCGCTTTTGCCAATAAAAACCAAAAAAAAAAAACCAAGGAAAAAAACAACCAACGAAACTAAAGAAAAAAACGTCAAGAAAGAACTCATCATCATCATCATCAGAGACTGGAAGAAGGAGAGGGCAAGGGTCCGGTTTTGATCGCGCTCTCTCTCTCTCTCTCTACGAACAAAAGGGGCGTGCCTAAAATGATATTTTATTCAATATCCTCCTTGTGTAGTTGTAGTTGTTGTTGTCTTGAACGATTTGTCCTTTTCAGTATGCCGGCTGGAAAAACTCTCAACAATCAAATTGATGGCCAACAGACATACACAGAGACACATGGGAGACTGAGACAGAGAGGAGAGGAGAGTTATACAAATGGTAGAAACCTGAAATTAAAAACTCATAAGATATCGACTGATATATTGAGCTGCACAAATTACTGACAACTGAAGATGAAAGACCGACACGACCAAAGTCAAAGTGAGATAGAGAAGAGGCAAACGATGCCGGGAGAAGGAGAAGGAAGACAGGTACACAGACACATCAGCAGCAGCATAAAGACGATCATCAGCATGATCATCATGATGATGATGATGAAGAAGAAGAAGAGCCCCATACACAAAAACACACACACACACACACTTACACACAAAAGTGCATATAAAAAGACAATTAGTTGTTATTAAGACACAAAAGAGCCGTTACCAACAACTTCTTTACGTTTTTTGGCAGATGTAAAATTAATGATGCAATGACAATTGAAACTTTTAGACCCCACCAAAAGCACCACCACCCAACCCCGCACTACTTGCAACAGTTGCTCTCCCCCCACCCCATCATACGTCTCTCTTCTTCTTCAAATCCCAAAGCTCAAAGACTAATTATCTATCTATGGAAATTTGGTCATGACAATTCAACTAATTAATGAATGAATGAATGACCGAATGAATGGTTATGATGCATACATACAAACCATATGTATATGTACATACATACATATATATCTATCATAATAAAAATTGATCAACATATGCTTGTATATATGTATATATAGTATAGACTCTGTATATACAGTTCATGAACTCAATTTTTAATAATAATTTTCAAATGATCATCGCTCCCTCACCCACACAATTACAATTTCAGTTTACCCTATAATCATATCTGGTCACACGGCATATAGATTCATGATCCTAACTTGAACTATATATAGGACATGTTTTATGTGAATCATTTGATAGGGAGACGATCGGCAAACAAGTTGAAAGAGTTAACTATATATCATAGGGTATCACTTTGGTCTTTACTTTTCAACTGAAACTTTGACGAAAATTGTTTTCTTGTTTTTGTTTTTGGTTTTTGGTTTTTGTGCTGTTCGATTTTCATTTCGTTTCGAATTCGGTTCGTTTGGCCCGCGTGGTTTTAATTTCCGTGCTGACAAATTAATTTAATTATATTAACATACATATCTTTAGACGATCGAACATTCAATGACTGACTATATGTTTGCTCTGAATACTACATTATTTGTGGTGTGTGTGTGTGGGTGGGTGGTTTAGTTGGTTGGTTGGTTGCTTGATTTTTGATTTTTAACCCTTAAAATGTTGAGTCATTAGCTTGCACTTAAAAATTATATCTGATCTGTATCTGTATCTGGCGTGTGAGCTTCTCTCTCTCTCTTTCTCTCTTCCTCTGTGTTAGTATGTGTGTGTGTGTGTATCTAACAGCTTAAAGGACATTTCTGGCAACCCCTTTTGGACAGACAGAAAAATTGAAACTGGCTGCTGCTCATTTCGGCATATGCAAATGGTTTTTTATATCAAGAGACACATTGCCGCCATATTTGAAATAAAAACTTTTTTTCCATTTATTTTTTTGCATTTTCAAACTATCGATGTTGTTGTTGTTGTTTTTGCTGCTGCTGCTGCTGGTGGTTGCTCTTGGCTGCCGTTGGTAGAGAAGCTTAGAAACCGGTTTTTGTGCCTCTACCGATTCAAAACCACCGAAAAAACCAAAAAGGAGATAAGACAAAAATGAAACAAGCGGAAAGGAAAAAAAAAACAACCAAATATATATATATATATTCCTATATATCTCATACAACAGACATTGAATTGGTCTTGCAATCGTTATCGAAATCAAATATTTCAATGAAAATCGCATGACTATATACGATGTACTATGAATTATATCAAAGTAAAATGTTTTTTGCGTATGTTTGCTTAATTAGCTTCATAAAAATTCATTTGATTGTTGATTGGAATCATTTCTATATACATATATATCGAAATGTCATGAGTGCATTAATGTTAGGCTAAAAGTTTTTTTCAATTGTCTTGTTGTCTTTTTGCCTTCTTCTTCTTCTTTGTGGTTTGTCTGTAGTTTTTCTAGTTCTCTTAGTTTTTCTTTTTTAATTGTTTTCAGCTAATTCAGCATTAAAATCAATTCCGTTGTCATGATGTGTTAATGGGTCAAGTTTATAGATTGCATTACACACACACACACACACACACACACACACACACACATACATACGGATATGGATATTATGGAAATGAAAATGGTCAGCAGTGTTTCGTGTTCTACTTCTGTTAATTGTTAAGTTAAGCAAAAATTTATTATATATAATTTTTATTCTGATCATATTCTTATATTTTATTGGGGTTTCACACTTTTTGCTTTGCTTGACTTCGATTTTTTGGCGTTTCTGTGTCAGTTTTTCGCATCTAAATTCGTACTTGAAAATAAGTACAAATAATTGATAATGATCATCATCATCATCATCATGATAATTAGCCAAAATAATAACGAATGATGATTATAATAAGTACGAAAAAAAAACACAGAAAAAAAGAGTCAAGCCCCATTTGGACAGCTGCTAGACGTAAAGATACCAACTCAACTGAACTTTTCCCCTCTCTACCACAACCTCCTCTGCCATCCAGGTCTCTCTCTCTCCCTCTCCCTTGCTCTTTCTCTTCTTTGGAGACTCTGTCTCTCAATAATTTCAGTATTTCTGTCTGTTTTTTGTGTTTAATTGTATAATAAAGTTCTATTTTTGGTTAATCAAATTGATATGTTTAATTTAGCTGTTGTTTTTCAGCACTCCTTCTATTTCTATCTCTCTCTCTCTCTCTCTCTCTCTCTCTCTCTCTGTTTAATAACCGTGTGTAGACTGTAGATATATATATATATCTGTATATATAGAAATTGAGTTATTTTCATTTAAGGAACAACTGGTTCCTGTGTCCCTTTCCCTTTTACAAGTATCTCTAAAAAAAACACCCAGTTGACTTATTTATGATTTTGCTGTAATTTCTAGTTACAATTTCTAAATGTGTTTACAATTTGTCTTCATTATTGTTTAATTTTCTATTTGAATCAGTTGTGTTAAACATTCTAACTCTCATCGTGGATTTTTTTGCGTGCATATCTTTTACCATTAATAACAAATCAAATGCTCGTTAAGACAGAAAATGATCTTAAAGTATTAACGAGTTCTTCTTATATCTTCTCTCCATATTTCTCTATCTCTCTCTTTATCTCTTTATCTATCTTTCTCTCTCTCTCTGTGGTTGTTGTTTTCAACTATTTGGTAATACCCTTTCTTTTAGTCCAAGTGAAAAGCGGAAAGCATTTTCCTCTTTCTTAAAGCATTTTCTTCAATTTGGTTTTTTAAAAATGTTTAGTTTTCTATTTTCTTAGAGTATTGCAATTTTCGTTTATACTTCATTTGGCTTTTAGATGCTCCTTTGTTGTTTTGTTGTTGTTGTTGTTTTAATGTTAAAAATTTGTGTTGTTGCACTTCAGTTGTGGGTTGTGTTTTGCTTATTTAAGTTTTATTGATTGCACTTTGCACTAATTGTGTGCTGCTCCTCACATCAGTTAGTCAGACAGTCATTCAGGCAGTCAGTCAGTCAGCCAGTCATTCATTCAGTTAGTCAGTCAATCATTTGGGCTGCATCTTGTACATAAATATTTGCATTTGTATTGAATTTCATGCCAAGCATGCAAAACCAAAAAGAAACATAAAATTTTAAGCCGACGGCAAAAACAAATCGCCCGAGTTCCTGCAAATCAATCGCTCTATATATATGTATGTATGTACATATATATGATATTCTGGGAACTTTTGTTTCTATTCCTATTTCTATAGCTATTTTTGTTGTTATTGTCGTTCGACTTGGCTTGAAGTCTCTTTATAGAGTTTTTCGTTTTTTTCATCTATGATAAAGTCTGCAAGAGTTTTCCAATTAAACGTTTGTTATTGCAGCAGCTGTCAGCGAAGACAGAGAGAGAGAGAGAGAGAGAGAAAAATAGAAACTCAACTTCAACTTCTTCAACCTAATTAACTTGCCAAACTATATAGAAAGATATGTACATATATAGGAATAGATGCAAAATCATACTTTTCGATGTCTGCTAGGTCTGTCATTTTTTTATTCTCTGTCATACACTCAAAAAAAAAAAAAAAAAACAAAAAAATAAGGACATTTAATGACAATCGATCACTCCGAAATGGATTACAATTTGATCTCAATAAATTGGAATCATAAGGAATAGTTAATTATGACAATTTCTCATCAAGTATTCGATAAAAATGTTGAATAATTTGGATTAAAGTTGAACTTCTCATGGTGTTGTTGCTTTTTGCAAGTGTATGCACTATATAGATATGGATATATATAAATATATACCGATTTCTATGTATGTTTGTATTATTTTGCCGCCTTATTTGTTCAGAGTTTGGCATTGGGCCAAATTGTCGTCTCGTCTGGGCTTTGACGACTGCCAGTTGCATATCCCCGCCAAAGAAAAAGGGGAAAAGAAGAAGACCAGGCTGAAGAGGTCTGTCTGTCTCCTTACTCTCCCTCCCCTTCTCTGTCTGTCTGTCTGTCTGTCTGTCGATCTGTCTGCCCATGTTGATCTTGTGTCTGTCATTAACTTTCAGTTCAATGCGATCACCCAACAAAATAAAATATGTGAAAAAACTTGGACAAATTGTTGCAATGCAATGCAATAAGATGACTGGCGAGGGGAGGAGTGGGGGTGGGGGTGGCAAGTTGCGGGAGGCGCACTTAAACTTATTCAACCAATAAATCGGACTCACTTAATGCATATTTTGTAAACAAATTTTTGTGTAATGTTTGTCAGAAATCAATAACAAACAATAAAACAAAAAACAAAACAACAAAAAATTAAATAAAATACAAGCGACTAGCAAATCAAAACACGCAAACTCAATTAGCTTTAGTTAAGCAGTCGGAAAATGTGTGTGTGAGAGAGAGAGAGAGAGTGGAGGAGTGGGTGGAAGGAGAAAAAGAGTCGAAATGTAAATTTTCATTTTCATTTCAATTTTCCTAAATTTTGGTTGTTGCTTCTTATTTTCTGTTACAAATTTTCGATATCAACAATTATGCAAAGGAAGAAGAAACAGAAAACATAATAAAATGCTGATAAAAACAAAAGGCAAGAGAAGAAATGACGACAAATTGATAAGAACAATAATAATAAAAGAGAAGCGAAGGAAATTGAAATTCAGACACAATATAAATATATAGAATTAGCGATAAAGCCTTGCACCGATTTATTGTTATATAACATAACAATTTATTAAACTAAACAAAATGCATTTTTGTTTAGTCTTTGATTTGATTTAGATTTGGTAAAAGAGGAAAATATCTTTAGTTTAGTCTGATCTAAATCCATATTAATGGCACTTCCGTTTAGAATTCTCTACTTTAGATATTGTTGACGTTTATCACCGATAAATATGATGCATAATTTCACATAATTTCCATTCCATTTTGAATCTAAATCGCATCTTAAACAAAACTACTAAACCTCACACACACACACACACACACACACACACACATAGAAGATTACCACGTTTCTGTATCTAAACCAAATTGAGTTCTAATCTAGTCAACTATCAAATGGAAACACTTTCACGTTCATATCAATCATCGAGAGGAGATTCAATCAAGTTAATAGGAAATGAAACTTTCCAATTTGTGATCTATTCGAAACAATTTCAGTGATATTATTTGCAACACTTAATTCCCTTTTGCACTTTTGCAACACTTTGCCGACTTACCTGTTGCCAAAATTGTGCCAATAAATAAATTTGCTCCTTTTTGAAAAACCAATCGTTGATTGATTGAACAGCCGTCAGATCCATATCGGCTGTCCCAGCGGCTTGTGGCAATGTTGGCTGCATTCGTGGGCTTTTTCCGTTATATTAGTTTTTTATTATTGTAAATTGAAAACAAAAAAAATTACGGTTCAAATAGATTCTTCTTGTTGTCTTCTTGACTTTGCTTGTTTGTTTTTTTTCTTGGTTTTGTTTTGATTTCTTTAGTTGTAATACAAATTTTCCAGTTGCACTTGTGAGAGATAATGATAAAATTGAAACTGGGCAATAAACACTTTTGGTTGTTGTTGTTGTTGTTATTGGTTGTGGATGTTGTTGTTGTTGATGTTGTTAATATAGTTGTTGTTTTACGTGCCCAAAAAAATTCATAAAATTTGTAAAATTAGCCAATTTGATTTGAATTTGCGTTGCAGTTGCAATTAATTTTCTTCTTTTTTGTTTTGTTGTTTTGTTTTATTTAATAATATATCTTCTCGCTCGCGCTCTCTCTCTCACGCTCAATCTCTTTTGCTTGTTATTATTATTAACACAGATAAACACTAAGTAGTTGCAGTTGTTGTTATTGTTGTTATCGTTGTTGCGGCTGCTGTTGCTGATGTTGCAATTGTTGTTGTTGTTGTTGTTGCTGCTGCTGCTGATGCTGATGCGACGGCTTCCTTAATGCTTTTACGATGGCCATGATCATAATCAAATCAGATCAGATCACTTTAGATCGGATCAAATGTAATCAGATGTATATCGGTTATAGGGACAACAAAACTAATTGACAATTAAATTAAATTTGTTTTGTTTGATTTTGTTTTGTTTTGTTTTGTGAGATATATACATATGCATATATGTATATGTATATATATGCACACACACACACATACATATGTTATATAGATGCATATGAGGGCGGGATTAAGGGGTTTAAGCCATATTGTTGCAGTTGCAATTGCTGTTGTTGTTGTTGTTGCTGTTGCTGTTGCTTGTTTCGCACATGTTTCATTTACACTTTACACACTTGCACACACACACACAACATTTTATCATCTGTTTCATTTGCACTTGAAAAAAAAAACTAATTGTTATTATTTACTTCTTGTTGCTGCTGTTGTTGTTGGTACACCACTCTCTATATACATATATGAATATATATATATATATTTCTTTCTTTCCTCTTTAAACAAAATAAATGAATTAATTAATAATTATTAAAATTTAATTTGATTTTCGTTTTGTAACAGATTATTCTCAATTTTGGGTGTTCAGCTTCTCGTCTTTATCAACTACTAACTGGTCTACTCTAGCAACTTCTTGTTTAGCTTTTGCCTTTTAGCTGGCTGCGTGTCTTCTTCGTTCGTTCGTTCTTTGGGGTTAGACGACGTTGTTAGTTGTCGTCGACGTAGACCAACCAACAACCTAGCAAATACGGCACACAACACTGTCGGACGATGTTGCTGTTGCCAGTCACGAATTCAGTTGATGACTGACAAAAAATTTGGAAAAATTTCCTCTCATCGTTTAAACAAAATGAATAATATTATTGCCTCTCTCTCAGGAGAGCGTGAGTGAGAGAGAGACAGGGAGTGAGCGAACCACCGAAGCCGAATTGCACTTCGTGTCGCAGTCGGTCGTTTTCCACTCACGCACACAAACACTCGGCACACGCAGAGATAAAACCAGAGACAACATTGAGTAAACGCGTCGCAGTCAACGTCAACGCTGCCAATGCACTGTGGGTTGCTGAGCCATTTTTTGAGCACTTTTTTCAAAAATGTATGTTAAACAATAATTTTCAGTCTAATTGCATTGCGTGAGGCAATAAAGATATTTTGCAAATATTTTTAGAGAAAATGGGCGTGGCATCTCGCCTCCACGGTCAAAAAACCGTGTTTTGCCCAAAAAAGTATGCTAAGTATATCATTAAACATAATACGTTTCCTATAACCGTTGTGATTTTAATATTTTCTTCAAATTTAGGGCCAAGATTCATATAAAAATCTAAAAAATGTTCTTAAAGTTGATCAATATCATTATCAGCATAAGTAATATAGACACTTGAAGCAATCAACTGCTTCTGTCGGCCGTGGAATTCGAAATGCTTTTGGAGGTTTTCTCAGGCTTAAAGAGAAATTCAAGGGATCTAAACATGCGGAAAAAGTTTTTAAGTTGCCACGGCCATTTTCTCTAAAAATAGTTGCAAAATATCTTTATTGCCTCACGCAATGCAATGAGACTAAAAATTATTGTTAACATACATTTTTGCTCAAAGTGCTCAAAAAATGGCTCCGCAACCCATAGTGCAATGCCCCGCTTACACACACTCAAGAGAGAGCTACACACACACACACACACTCACTCACTCACGCTGCCGGCGAGGGAGCAAGCAAGCGAGCCAAAGCGAGGGATATGAGTGTGTGAGAGAGAGCACCAATTGCACTCACACTCAATTGCTCGTGCCCATCGCTTTTGATTTCTTTCAATAGGTTTTTGATTTTTGTGTTTGCGTCTGTTTTTTTTTTTTTTTTTTTTTGTGTGTGTTGTTTTTTTTTTGATTTTTCTGCGCCGTCGCTGTCGCTGCTGCTGCTGCTAGCTTGCTAGTTGCCGCCGCTGCTGCTTCTTTCTTTCTTTCTTTCTTTCTTTGATAACTGCTGTCAGTTGCATGTATTGAAATTCATTCATTCAAACTCTTGTTCCATGTGCTTCTCTCTCGCTCTCGCTCCCGCAAACACTTTGCCGACTGACTGTGTCCATCTATCTCACTCGTGTGCGCGCTGAAGCTGTAGCTGGGAGACTTTTTTCCTATTGGGAAAAACTTATAGGAAAATGCTGCTGCTGCTGCTGCCGTTGCGCTGCTGCCCCTTTTCTCTGCCTTTTCCCTTATTGAGCTGCAGATTGAGTGCAAAATGCCTTGAAGGGGAAGCGAAAGAAAAAGATGCGCAACATTCGCCTTGGTGGGACGTTTTTTGTTTTTTTATTTCCATACATTTAATTTTTTTATTTTTATTTTTTTTTTTGTGAATTGAGAGCTGCTAGTGGCAAATTTTTTGTGTTTTCGAATGGATTTCGTTTTTTCGTGGATAAGTTGAAATTATTATTGTGTCTGGGTTTTGTTTTTGTGTTTAGTTTTTTCTTCAAGTGGCCAAGGGAATGGGGTAGCCCTGGCTTGGTGTGGGGTGGTGGGGGAAAAAGACTTTAAGTCTTAGTACTTGTACTTGCAAAGCTTGGCTTTAAGCCCCCCAAAGGTCAGGGACAAAATAATTCAATTAAGTAGTTGGAAGTTGGGTTCTCAGAAAGTATTTAACGGAAAGTCCTTCAAAATGGCTTGCTTAGATTCTTAATGTAATTATTGACAGGCGACATCAAATTTATGAAAAGACTTGCGTTAAATTAACAATAAAAAAACTGTTGTTATATAAGGATTTTATATTTTGATGGTTTAAATTATTAAACTATTGCAAATTTGTCGTCATTCAAAGTTTATAAATTATTTAGAAAATTAATCGAAAGTCATTTTATTCGCTGCATTTAACAATTTAAATTAAAATTTTATTGTGTTGCATTAAAATTTGCTAGGATTATGTATGGCTAGATGAAATGCCATGGCCTATGTACTCGAATGTTTACATTTACCCTATTGAAGGTATTTATTTCTTTGGTTCCCTTTGGTTTTGTTTCATTCCCGAAGCATAATAACTCGTGAAACCATCCCCACTGCACTCCACCCACTCCACAGCCCTACCCAGCCCAACTCCCTACTCCCATCCAACTAACCCACAGCATAAAGAAGAGTTCAAATTGTATCGAAGTGCACTCTGGGAGCAGAGGCAGGCAGGAAGGCGGGCAACCTTAACCCACACACTCCGGGAGATAGAATGCAAGGAGACTCTCGTAGTCGCAGTCATCGTCTTGTTGTTGTTGTTGCTGTTGCTGTTTGTGTAGTAGCAGTAGTAGTATTAGTAGTAGGTGGTTGCCCTTTCTCTCGGCTCGACCAAACGACGACAGCAGCAGCAACGACGACTCGGCGGTCTCTTCTCAAATGTCGTTGGCGTCGCTGTCGTTGTGGTGGCAAAGAGATGGATGGGGAAGGGGGTGGGCGATGGCTTAGAGATTTTTTCTTTCAGCCAACCATTTCTTCTTGGTGGCACTCGCATGTGTGTAAGCTTTCTTTCTTTCTCATTTATACACATGAGAGTTTTATATGATTGACAATCAATGGATGGGTTACGGTTACTCTTTTCTTTCCCTTCCCTTCCCTTCTTTTCCATTCCCTGCCCTTTCATTTTCCTTTTTTTCGAACCTGACAAAGCGGGGAAATGGCCAAAAGTGCAATAAAACCCACTTGTTCTTCGAGGCGAATGTCCAACTAGAAAGAACTCAAACTCTGAGACTATTGCAATTCTCACTCAATGACAGCGTGCTCACCCTCCGCTCTTGCTCTCACTCACTCACTCTCTCTCTCTCTCTCTCTCTCTCTGTCTGAGTTAATCTCTCGCGCAGTGGTTTGTTGGTTTGAGTTGCAGTTGCAATTGAACTCAGGAGTTATGTCTGAATATCGAAAAGAAGTTCGAAAGATGTTACGTTGCCTTTGCCCTAAGTTCGAACTAACTGTGAACCAAAGTAATCCGGGGCGTTATGCATATGTTACGTTACGTTTTGTCGATTAAAAGATAATGCCAATTATTTAGTAGACAGTTTGTTTTTGCCATAGTAGAAGAAAAAAAGTAGAAACATAGAGTAATGCTGTAATTCATTTTAAGTAATTCTGTCATCCTTTTGTAGAAGCTTTTGTGGATTTTCCCCACTTCCGTGTTGCTGAAATTCTGTGTCCTGTAAACATTTTGAGGACTTTACTTATTTCTCCTTCGAGGGTCCGACACTGTTAGAACTTTTATATCCTGCTTAAGTCCCTGAAGATGACTTCAAAACGTTTATTGCTTTCGAATCTGAAACTATTAAACATTAATTTACTTTTAGAACTGGTAGAAATTTATAATTTCTATAAAAATATTTATTAATTGAATTTTAAGTGCTAAAACATTTTTTTAAGGCCTTGATAGTCAGTTTTGAATTATTGCAATTACTTTTAAACTTTAATATAAATAATTATAAATACTTTGGTTTTCTGTCATTCTTCTTATGAGATACTTGAAATTAAGGAATGACAGATACATTTGTATTTGTATCTGTATTATCGCCGAACCGCAGACTCGAACGACTTTTATTTGCTTCCTTCCTCTACTAACTACACCTGCTTGTTAAAAAAAAACTCACTCATTTGGCCGCAACTCACTCGCACTTGCATTTACACACATACACACACAGACACGAGCACACACGGAGAGATGTTCGCTCAATTTTCGATAATTCCCATAACCCCAACCCCAACCCCCACCCCACCTCCCCACATATAATCATCAAAACCAAATCGTATACACGCACACACCAATACACTAGTACAAGTGTCACAGAGGCAGTGGCGACGGCAGCGGCGGCGGTAGCAGAAGAAAAAGCCAGCCCGCCCCATTTGATTGGCGAGCAAAGGCAAGCAGACGACGACGACGACGTCAATGGACAACACATACGATGATGGGACATACATATGTGTGTGTGTGTGTCTGTGAGCTGCGCAGGTAGCAGAGGAGCACAGCCCCAAACAGCCGTTCAACATCATTCATCTAAAGAAAACGACGACGACGACGACGACGACGACGACGACGACGACGACGACGTCGACGACGATGTAGTAGTAGCAGCGAAGCAGCATCGCAACAAATTTTTCTACTTCTTCTAGCTATTGCTGCTGCTGCTGTTGTTGTAATAAGTTAAGAAAAAAGCGTCAGAGTGTGTGTGTGTGTACGGTGTATTGGGAGGGGGAGGCAGGGCACCAGCAACAGCAACAGCAGCAGTGGCATTTTATTTTATGGCGCGCTCGCTCGCTCGCACCAAACGCCATTGAATTGAGCTTACATACTCATGCTCTGTGACTAGGTGTGTGTGTGTGTGTGAGCGCTATATGTGTGTGTGTGTGTGTTGGGACTTTGATTTCTTTTGCTTACAAGTTTTTTCTTTTGGGTTTTATTTATTTTTTTTTTTTTTTTATGCGGTGCTCTCTGAGGGCGCTCTCTCTCTCTCTCGCTCCATCACTATGTCTCTTCGTTGCGCACGCGCTTCGTTTTCTTGCAATTCGTCGGCTTTCCTCTGAGCGACGTCGCCTCGGCCGGTATGATGTTGTTGTTGTGTCTTATTTTTCGAGTGTGGCGCTTGATTTTGGCTCAGTTTTTATATCATTTCTTTTTGTACATATATCGTTGCCCCCTTCCCGTCATAGGTGTAAAAGAGTGCGAGCTATGCAGGTGCCGACGACAGCGACGACGACGACGACGACGGCGGCGGCGACGACAATGATGATGCGTTGCGTAGTCTTTGCTGTTGTTGTTGCTGATTGAAATTATGATTTTTTATTATTAGTGGTGTGCGTGTATGTGTGTGTGTGTGTGTGAGTTTGAGTGTGTGTCGGCCTAACTGTTAAAGTGTCATATTAGCGTTGTTTTTGGTTGGTTGATTCGACAACTCATACTCACACACACAAACACACACACGGCAAGTAGGCAATGCTACTTTCAGTGTGTGTGTGCAGCAAATTGATTTGATTTGTTCTGCTTTTGACAAAAGAAAACAAAAAAATGGAAAATAAACGAACGCCTAATGAAGCAGTGCTGCCTATTGAGATAAATATGTGTGTTTAATAAGTGAACACACACACTCACACACACACACACATGAATAAGTACACCTACATAGGTGTCTGTCTGTATATTTATACATTTTAAAAAATGAGTCTTTCAAAGATTAAACAAAAATTTCATTTCACAAAGTTCTTAAAAACTTCTTACTTCGAAAACCGATCACTTTTTGAACGATTTTCAATTCTTTTTCGGCATTAATACCTTGCCAAATGATATTTTGGCCAATTTTCGTATAATGATAATGATTCTTTGTTAAAAATCGGTTAAAAATAAATATTTTAAATATTACTAAGTGTTTGTTATAATTTTTAGATATGACGAATCTAATTTTTTTCGAATTGTTTATAGATTAGGAAAAAACAGAGGGCCGGGGCTAACTTCGACCGCGTCAAAGTTTGTATACCCTTGCATCTTTTTTGGTATGGGAGCTCTATGATATAGTTATCGATCTTTATTGAATTCGGCACAGTTATTAACAGATACATATATTGAATTAAGAAATGTTTAATTTGAAAACCATCGCGTAAAAAGTAACGAAGTTATTGACAAAAGTCACTGTTTTCGACCGATCTTTCCTATGGGAGCTTTATGATATAGTCACCCGATCTTGACCAAATTTATAGCTATAATGAATTTACTAATATTAAATTTCACGAAAATAGCTTAGAAAATAACGAAGTTATTGTGAAAAGTCACTGTTCGTGACTTTGCCGTTTTTATGGGAGCTATATGATATAGTGGTCCGATCCGGCTGAATCCGAGATATACAAACTATGCAGTATATACAAGCCTACATGCGAAATTTCAGCTGTGTAGCTCTTACGGTTTACGAGGACTTCGGACGGACGGACATAGCTCTTTGAACTCGTCTCGTCGTGCTGATCAAGAATACATATATGTACTTTATATGGTCGGAGATGCTTCCTTCTATGCGTTGCACACTTCTGACCAAAATTAATATACCCTTTTTGCAAGGTTGACAAAAAATTGAGTTCTAATCTATGAAACTCTTAGAAGACAAATATGCTCAAAAATATTTTCAAAATTCATGCATTTATTTTCATAAAATTCGATTTAATTGTATGCCTTAATAACTTTTATTCCAATTTCTTCAGATTTTGCCTCTGAAACTGGTGAAATTTCCCTCTAAAATACAAGATTTCCAATTTGGATATATCTCGAAATGTTTTGAAAAACTGTAAAAACACCTGGGATGAATATAAGATCGAATTAAGGACTATTAGGTGCCTGATATGGTGTTTTTCCAATGTTTGGATGAATTTTCTTGCCAATTTTTTAGTCGACACTTTCACTTTTGTTTGGTTTTCTTTCATTTTTTTTACTACCGGCACACACGCCCATTTAATGCGTTAATTACTGTTAATTAGACGTAAACATAAGGCAAAAAAAGAAACAAAAAATTGCAGTACACAATTTGCTTTCCCTTTTCAAAAAAATGTGCCAAAAATGAGAAAAGAAGAAAAAAAATACAGATTGACAGCAATTACAGGGAGTTGGCCAGGCGCCGCAGGACATCGGCAACAACAACAAACACTACACACACACAGACAGTTGAAAGAGAAAAGGGAAACGGGAGAGAAGCCCTTTGACCTTTTACCGAAAAATGGCAACATTGCATAACAGAGAATCAACAGCAACAATATTTGCATTGTTTTGCAATAAACGCGTGATAATTGCACACACACACACAAAGGTGTTTGCAAATGCCAAAACCCAAGTGCATGGAAGAGCAAGAAGCGGGGCAAAAAAAAAAAAAAAAAAAAACAGGGAAAGGGTTGCTGACATAAGCGTAGCTTAAATTTTGTTTTAAGGGATAGTCTGCCTACGTGAAATCCCTTTACAAGATCCATCACAAGAGTAAAAGATAATTTGTTGGCTTTTTCTTTTGATATTCCAACAATAGAATTAAGATACACAATGCGAGGTGTGTTCTAAAAGTAAAGAGCCGACCCCTTCTCGATGCGCTCATGTTGAAGTTGGTTGCTTTGGTTGATGATATGTAACAGACGACAAGGACGAGGCGTAAGGCCAAACGGAAAAATAAAAGAGGTGCATGGTGAGGCTTAATGCAGGGGGGTGGTGAAAAAAAACACTCACACACACACACAGACGCACGCATTGCGTACTTTTTGCACAGCGGTTTGGCGAAACACAACAAAAACAAAAAGTAGGAAATTTTCAGTGGTTGGTTGTTTTGGGTTTTCGCAATGATAAAGAGTCAGGAAAATGGAGAGGGAATGAGTGATAGAGGGTAAAAAATATAGACAGAGGAAAAATCTCAAGCAACAGGCGTTTTGTGCCGATTATTGTTGTTGTAATTGGGTAATTGCTAAATGATTAGGCACAACAAAATGCAATTGCAATTGCAAAAAAGAAAAACAACACAAAAAGGGTTGCCAAAGCCCAAGGGGCAAAATCAACAAGGTTGAGTTCATATGACTTAAAGTGGGGCGGGGAGTTTTTATACCATACACCCATAGGGTGAAATGGTATATTAAAGTCGCCAAAATGTATGTAACAGGCAGAAGGAAGCTTTTCCGACCCCATAAAGTATATATATTCTTGATCAGTATCAACAGCCGAGTCGATATAGACATGTCCGTCCGTCCGTCCGTCCGTCCGTCTGTCCGTATGAACACGTAGATCTCAGAGACTATAAGAGCTAGAGTCACCAAATTTGGTACGTAGACTCGTGTATTACCTACGGTGGTCAAGTTTATTTCAAATTTTTGCCACGCCCCCCTCCGCCCACGAAATTTAAACAAATTTGATTTTCTTAAAGACTATAATAGCTAAAGACATCAAATTTAGTATGATTAATCCTTTAGTAAGCGCGCACAAATTTGTTGCAAAAAAAATTTGCCACGCCCCCTCCGCCCACGAAATTTAAACAAATTTGATTTTCTTAAAGACTATAATAGCTAAAGACATCAAATTTAGTATGATTAATCCTTTACTAAACGCGCACAAATTTGTTGCAAAAAAAATTTGCCACGCCCCCCTCCGCCCACGAAATTTAAACAAATTTGATTTTCTTAAAGACTATAATAGCTAGAGGCACCAAATTTGGTATGTATATTTGTTTAATAAATGCGCATATATTGTATATGCAACGATTTTGCCACGCCCCTTTCCGCCCCCCGTAATTTGGAAAAACTCGATTATCTCACGTAATTTTCTACCTTTTGTAATTAAATTTGGCACACTTGAATTTGATAATATAATACCCTAATACCCAGCAAAACACCAAATTTGATCAAAATCGGACAAAAAACAACGAAGTTATGCATATAAACGTTTTTCCATAAGGCCGTAGTTGGTCGTTGGCTGGTGGGGGCGCTAGGGTGCTCGTATACTTGAGTGAGGGAGATTCTAAGATATGCTTGTAATAAAAAGCATGTGAAAATGCATATGTTTAATAAATTTAAAATATTTGCTTTACTGGTGTATGGTATACCTAAGTCGGCGAGACGACTTACTTACTTCATTTATATTGAAACATGATGGATAGAAGGGCAATGGGCAAGAGGAGAAAAGAGTAGGAATTTGCTAATTTGCTATATCAATGGCATATCCTGACAACTAATATTTATCCTCTTACACGGCGTCCCCGAAATTCCTAATGGAGAATCCCCGTAAATGCGGACAAAACTCGAGCAAACATTTACATTCCATCATCAAATTGTATTGAGCTTAACCAGGTGGACATCAAATGGGATAAGAATGTTACGTACTTAAGCGTCGTATTAGACATATTTGGATCATCTATTCAGTCCATAATTTTATATGGGGCACCGGTTTGGGCTGATATTGTCCACATGCATAAGATTCAAATATTACAATATAAAATACTTAAAATGGTGTTAAATAAACCAAGCCAATGTGGAGCTAGTCCCAGCAAGTTGGTTGTAATTCCCAACAAGTTTTAGCTGATAATGGATGTCGGTGGATCTTGCATTACAGAACATTTATTTTTTTTGGGTGTGAAGTAATCTTCTTCAGTAGATTGACCACGTCCTAACCTAGCCAAATTAAGATACTTTAAAATGCTTTTCCATCTTAAAGTTAGATCGCTCTACTGTTTTCAATTTATTGTTTCCTTTTTTTTGTTTCCTTCTTGACTTGAATTTGATTTTCAGTCTTGTATTTTTCCAGCTGCTTCAAAATTGCTTACACCCAATTTGAATTCTGACAATTAAACACCTTTGCTCATTACTCAACTTGGTCTTTGAGGGGTTGTAGGTAACTTAATTTGCATATTGCATACATATATAAAAAAAGGACTTGGGTGACGTTCATCCCACTTCCTAACTACAAACACACACACACATTGAGTAAATTTTCTTCAAAATTATTATAATTAAGTCCAAGGCGAAGACGAAGATGTTGATGAAGAAGAAGTTTTTGGCCGGGTGGTTGAGGCAGCTGGGCCTCAAGTTTCGATTACCCTGAAAATTGGCAACGTTGCTGTTGACAAAAATGGAATACGTTTCGAATATATATTAGGCACACTGTACTGATCAGTTATACACTGCGGGGGTGACAGAGACAGCGGGAGAGAGAGATTGAGAGAGGGAGCGAGACAGATGTGGTTGGGGGGAGTTGGCTACGATCACATTTCGCTTTGGTAAACATCCTTCAACGCCTCGGTAAGCGCCGTTTTCATCGTTTTATCGTCTATTCTTGTTGTTTTTTTGTGTCTTGTGTTTAATTGGAATTTAGCAGATGCATTTCAGTTGCACTGCGGTTTTCGTTCTAATTACGCTTATAAAAATGGACACCGATACCCATTTTGCATCTATATACATATATATATATATATATATATATACTTATATACCTGGGGCCAGCAACAATGCACCAGAAGTGGCTTTATCCTAAACAAAAGGCAAACAAATAACAAATAGAACCGACGTCAGCTATAGCTTCATATATATATATATGTATATATATTTGGTGTGGGGTTTCCCATTTCGTTTGATCGTGTTTAGGAATTGTAATACGATCAAAGAGCGTGATCTAATGGACAATGGTCAACAAAGCAAAGCAAAAGCAGAGTCAAGCGAAGTGAAGCTAAAACCAACAGACATATTCGGTTTTTACCTTCACTTCTGCTTCTTCTTCTTCATTTTATCATCATCTTCGCGCTTCCATTTTCGCATTTGCATTTCAATTAAAATACATCAGCTCAGCATTTGCATAGAAAACGCATAGCTCATCATCATCCTTGCGATGATGATGATCATTGCCCATTCGAAAGTGTCGAATGCAGTTTAAGATACCAAATTCAACTGAACTGAAGCGACGGTGGTTCAGCCAGTTCGGTTCGTTTTTTGTTAGATTTATGGGCTTTGCATATGCCGCACACAGACCAAAAGATACAATTACCAATAACAGATACATTCGCAAAGGTGTCCTGCGGGACCATCGTGCCAACGTAACAAATGTCTGACTTTTTTTTTCCACTCTGACCTTTTGCCTAATGACGATGATGATGATGCGACCAAAACCGAAACACCGACCAACCCACTGACTGACAATATCAACCCTACACAAACCTCCAACCCCTCGCAATAAACATGTATAAAAATAAAGTGTGTACAGTGTTACAAGATCAAACAGTTTCCAATAGCAGATCTTTTCTCTTAGGGTTTCTTTGGGAATTTACATTCTATGGATGGATCTTAGATTGTGTTAACTCTCAGATGGTCCCCTACTCAAATCACGATAAGAAAATACTCCATCGGGTGGATTAAAGACGAATTTTTGTTTTTGGATAAGTTTATTATGATATTCCAATTCAAGTCCTTCTAATCGTTTTCTTCCATAGGATGGATTAAATGAACAAGTTTTTGAATTATAAATGAAACATTGAAGATTTTTATGGCTCTGTAGCATTTCATTCTTTCTACGAATTTTACACACCATGAATTTTAATTGGAAAACAATTGAACATTGAACCACTGTGCCATATGCAAATTTTGAGATATTTCTACATATACATATATGTATATACATATATATTTTATAATGATAATGCTTTGATTTTTGGCAAGCTGTTAGCTTTTATCCCCTCCCCCACTCCCACACCCCCTTATTTCCATCGTATGTTTCTTATTGAAACTTTTCTAGTAGCTTGGGAAAATTGTTCCCACACACACACACACACACAAAAAAAGAAAAGAGAAAACATTTATAAATTACATACTAACTAGTTAGATGAAGAAGCTATATAATTTCAACAAATGTGGGCGGGCCAAGAAGACGATGACGAAGAAGATGAAGGAGAAGCGAAGAGTCTAGAGGGGGCGGCACATACACACACACACACACACACACATAAAAGATAGTTGTTATCTGTGTCGCTTTGCTACGCATTGACGCCAAAATGCAGGAGACATACGTTCGTACGTACGTAGAGAGACAAACGCGTATCTAATAGATACATGTGAAAATCATGCATTTGACAAGCCGCTGGGAAAGCCAATGAATTGTACTATTGGATGTGAGCTAAGGAAGAGCAGCAGCAGCAGATTAGAGTCGAGGTACTCTGCTTCAGCAGCACGGAAACGTGTTATGACAATAGAGGGAGCCCATCATCATCATCATCATCATCAAACAAACCCAACAATCAACTGGAGGTGGAGTAGAGCGGAGTCTAGTGCAAAGTGGAGTGGATGGTGATGGGTATGGAATGGTTAGAAGGAGTGGGAGGGGGAGGCGGTGGATGGTAAATTCTTTGTCTGTTCTGGTCTATTAAGCAATGCTCTGGCCTAGCTGCAGCTTGACATGGCTCGAATTGTCGAGTAGTATCTTAAAGATACTAGTTAACTAATAATTAGCTCGCTGCGACTAAAAATTGCTGCCTGCAACTTACGAAATGTGTGGGAAATTTTGCATTGAATTCGATTGTTGGCCATATAAATTTATATATAAGTATATATATATGTACACAGATATGTCTGCAGTCTCTCCCTCTCCCTCTCCCTCTCTCACTCCTCAGTTCTCTGTCTGTGTGTGTGTGCCCCCTCCATTTATTGTTTGGCAACTTTCAAACTTATTGTTTTCGTTTTTTGCGTTTATGGTTGCTTTGTACTTTGAGTTTTGTTTGCCATTTATTGCCTGCTTGTGATTATATTATTTTGTGTTTTGTGTGTGTGTGTGTGCGTTTTTTTTTTCTCAACTTTTGGCCTGAACTCTCAGGGTCCGCCCGCTCTGCCTTTACCCCTGCCCCGTCCCCTATTAGCCTGCATTGCTGCCCCGCTTTTGCTTTTGCTTTTTTTTTTTTTTTTTGGCTATATCTCTCTATTAAATTACATGTTTGGCAATCGCTTGTCGTTGCTTTTGTTGCTGTTGTTGTTTGTTTTAGCTGCAATTTTCGGTAGCTTATAATGGACCACAATTTTATTGACATTATTTTAATTAGCAGTTAGCAGTTGTTGTTGTTATTGTTATTGTTGTTGTTGTTGCTGCTGCTGCTATTGTTGCTGGTGTTGTTGCCAAGTCACTAATTGAGGTTAATGGGGCTTCTTGAAATCGTTCGAGACCGGGTTCGAGCCAAGTTTTGTTATATGATCTCACATACTTATATACATATATATATATATATATATATATAAAATACCTATATACGTTTAGTCTCTCGCTCTCCATCTATGTATCTTTCAGTTTGTATTAAATATCCAAGTGCTAAGTAATGAAAATAAAATTTATATAACTTTTATTATATTTTTGTTAACAATTGACCCCATAATCGAATAAAAAGTTACAAACTAAATTCGCTCTCGTCACATTAAAACCATATTTGGATATATATAAATATAAGTGCTGTAGCCCTGCCTATCATTCCCCCAAGGAAAAGGAATCTTCTGGCACTTTCTCACCTTGTAGGCCCAAAATCGTGCACTTTTCTTAGGAATTTTTTATTTGAAATAGCGTTTAAAGCTAAAAAGTGGAAAATTTTTCCTGAGTTTCAAAACTTATCCATACAAACCAGTCACCTGAAACGCAGAAACCAAAAAGATTCTTAATCTGTACCGAAATGTTTATAAAATGAACTACAACCATGAATACAATAAGAATTACAAAAAATTTGACGTCTTAAAAAGAAAGTTACGATTTTCGCACTTATTTTCGTCAATTATTATTTGTTTAAACGAACAATTTTCAATATTCAATGACAACGGTTGGTAACATTGTGAACAATTTAGGTAACGATCATGTCCCTAAGGTCTAAAAAGATAAAACCCGTTCAAAGTTTCAAGCAAGAGGAATTCAAACGAAATCAAGGACTAGTTTTGGCATATAATTATTAAAAATAATAGCCAAATTCAAAGATGTAAGATTTTGAAAATATGAAAGTGAATTTTTGGACTATTTTGAATGATTTCAATCAACTAATCAATCTAGTAACAAAAAGGGAAGGACTCCATATTTCGGCGAATGTATTGCATTTTTTTAAAGCATTTTTTGATAACTTGGCTTTCTTCGATATGGTATTTGGTATTTAAACTATGTTTTCTATTAAAAAATACCCTTTCCCAATGATAACTTTCGCCCAAATGCTTTTTTGATATGACAACATGTGCTTAGTGCTATTTTTTCCACCGGCACTGTATATAGAACAAACAAGTACATATAAAAATATCGAGAAGAAAATAAGTAACAAGCATTTTAACTTTAAGATCTCGACTAAAGTTTGAATATGGGGCTCTCCAGCTTGATTAGATGTGTCATTCCCTGAAAAAAACAAGGATATTTCCTTTGGGTTGGGTTGACATTAAAAAACTATTCATATTTGGTGTGTTTTTGTCTTGTGTTTGGATCCAGAAGACCGAGAGAGCTCTCTCCATCATTAATTTGCATTAATTCCAAATCAAGAAATGTGCGCAAGGCTTTTGAATCGAATTACAACACACAATCGAGCATATGTGTGACTCAGTCAGTCAGTCAGTCAGGCAGGCAGGCAAAGGCGCATAGTGAGAGCACGTCTTTTGCCTAATGACATTTTTGAGGTTGACAGCAAAGGGTTTTTTTCTTTGGTCTGCTTTCTTTTCCTTTCCTTTCCTGTTTTTTTGTTGTTTTTTTGGAAAAAACGCATATGACATTTGTTTATTTGCATCATTTACCTTCTCAACGCTGTGAAGTAGACTATGCGAAAAAAGGAGGAAAAGAAAGTGACTTAAGGGGGAAAGGAGAGCAAGGGAGTAGAGTAAAGCAAAGGATTATTAATGATGCTGCTGACAAGTGAAGTGGCAAAGTCGAAACTAGACTGAAACTGAAACTGAGAGAGAGAGAGAGAGACAGAGAGAGAGAGAGAGAGAGAGAGAGAGAGAGAGAGAGAACGAAACCGCAAATGCGGATAGACGTATGTGATTTATTGGCATTTCTAGCATTTAGCGAAGGTTCTCATTTCCCTCTGACATTTGCATAGCAAAGCAAAGCCATAACCAAAACCCAAGTCATTTCATTACATTTTTTGCTCACACACACACAGACACTCACCCACACACACATTCTTATACCATTTGTAATATTGATTAATGGAGCTGTGCGAGCCCAACAAGTGCGTGAGCCAATCAAAAGGTGTAGGATCTGCCATCTGCCCATCTAGTTAACATTTCACATTCAACAACACACACACACACACACACAAACACACGCATATCCAACTATATGTATATATTTTCTCACGCAACAGTCAATGGCATTTGATGATTATTCCGATACCGATTCACATTTGCATATATCTACCTCCCTACCTCCCTTCCTACCACCCTGCCTGCCACTCCTCAGACCTACTCCCTGCGTGAGAATGAAAAGTGCCGTATACCTATGTATATCCATGTCCGTGTTTTTCTTGTGTCCTTGAGTCCTCCACATTCAATGCGTTATCGCATTATGCACGGCTCTGCATTTTCAAGAAATATATAAACAAGGTAGGGGCTGTTTAGCCAGCGAGAGGGATGGTGGTGGGAGGACAGAGAGCATACGCATAGTTAGCCATCGATAGGTGGCTAGGTAGGGCAACAAGTACGTATGGCAATAAGCAACATCCGCTTAGAAAACCATGACAATCTGAAAAACAACGATTCGAATCGGAAAATACCCTATTTTAACGTTTTTGAATTTGAAAAAGAGTTGTTGAACGATGGAGAAGAAATTGCTTAGTATCGAGTGACCTTTAGAACCATAAGAAACCATCTGAGGATTGATACAAAAGTAAAGACATGTTTCTGAGAGTAAAAGCAAGCAGCAATCACTGTAAATTTCGGGACTATCTACCGTAAAGTTCTAATATCTTTTATGTCATATCACGGCTATATATAGTCAAAAGCTAAATATGCCATATGCTACCCTCGATGCCTGGTTTGCTGGTCGTAAGCAAAACAGCAGCAGAAGAAAAAAAAAAAAAAAAACAACGGCAGTGGCAACGACAGCGGCAACGACAGCGGCAACGACAGCGGCAACATGCTCATTATTAACCACTAAATAACATTGCCAGTGTGTGCATATGCATGCTTGTACATTTGTATCTCATAGATACGCAGGCCGAAATGCAGCCAGCTAGTTGTTTGCAGTTTTGCAGTTTGCAGTTCCAGCTTACCACGTATAACGGTGCATTTAGCTATGTGGCCCCCCGCAAAAGTTTTACAACAGCAACAGCAACATGGACGACCTTTTCAAGCCGAAGTGCCGGGTTTTTATCGGCACAAATCAGCATTGCCACCTACCCAGCTCTGTCTCTGTTTCACACAAATACTCCCTCTCTCTTTCTCACTCCCTCTCGTTCACTGTGTGTGTGTTTCAGTGTTGCCATTGCACTTGCCGTTGGAAATTAATTTTCGTGCAACAGAGTCAGAGTCTAGAACAATAGACTAAACACAACCGCGACCACAAAGCTTACCTCACACTCACTGCCCATTCCCATGCCACATGCCCCATCTGCTTGCCGTATCCACTTGTTGTTGCTGTTGCTATTGCTGCTGCTTCTTAATCCCCAACGTATGCCTGGTTTTTGGTTTGTTTTTGGGGCGTACTTGTAGATACGCTCAATAAAGAAAAAATGCAAAAATTCACACACATCGTTTTTGTGTTTTTTGTATTGTTTTTGTGGAACAAGAGAGAGAGAGAGAGAGAGAGAGAGAGAGAGAGAGAGAGAGAGAGGGAGAGGAGAGAAATAGAGAGATAGAAACATAAAGATATCGTTAAGACCTTTGGGAACTTTTTTTCAAACAAAATTGACAGCTAACGGTCTAAGATCTCTTTCACTCTACGGACAACTGACAACTTCTAAATCAAATGGAGATTCATTGAATGGATTCTGAAATTAATAAAGCCAAATAATAGCAACATATTAATTAGAGATTCCATAAAGTTCAAAAAGGAAGAAAAGGATAAACGTTAAACTGGTCACTCACTATAAGCCCAAGATGAAAGAGATTATTGGTAAAGATGGATTAAAGCATAAGAGCTTGAATAAATTTGTCAGGAAGAGAGTAAAAGAGTAGAAATTAAGAAAAAAACAGATGATATTGGCAAAAAGCAATAGCAAATAATCAAAGAGCTAGAGAAGAGTGAACCTGGGAGAGAAAGTAAAAAGCGATTAGAAAGAATTAAAAGAAAAGGAATAAAGTAGATAAAATTGAATTTTCTCCCTTCTCCAAAAAAACACCAAGGAAATTTGGAATGTTAAGAAAAGCTTAAAGAAAGGACAACATGACATTGGCCAGCAGATAACATCAAGATAAAAACTGAATAAAAAGACCAAAGAAATGAACAGAGATTAGAATGAATTGAAGACAAATCCAAATAGAGAATCTTTTCATAAGTCAGACAAATATCGAAGAACAGCTATAGAAGTTATAATCTTGGTTTTTTCGAGTATCCGACAATGATATATGTATCTGTTATCTAACCGAAATATTGCAAAAATTATTGAAGTATACAAAAGTTAATCTCTAGTCAAGCACGCGCTGTACAATGAAAAACAAGGGAACCTAACCTTTATTACTTTTTCACCCCGTTGAGTTTAGTTGATAATGATAATGATATCCGGCTCACTTTCACCCCTTTCACCCCGATGGCAAAACCTTTCACTGACAAAATTGCATTAGATTTGTGCTAATGTTTTGCCAACTTGCCATTCTCTTTCAAGGATTTTTCGCACAAATCAAGTGCCAGGACAAAAGGGATGATGCGAAAAATAATAAAAGGAAAAGGAAAACCCTTTCACCTACCTAACTCATATCAATTACCACAAAATGCCACTTCAAACGTCGGGGAACGCATAAAGCGAACAATCAATTCGATTTTGGCAAATTTGGCAGAAAACCTTGATCTCCCCTCACCACCACCAGGACCCAGCAGTAGCAGCACCACCACCACTGAGATCGATCAGCACCACCACCAATCTCAAGGCTCAAACCCAAGCAAAACCCATTCTTCACCTTTTTAACCATTTTCCCTAGGTTTCTGTTGTATAGATGATCTTGCAGCCGTTTGAAACATTTGCATAATCATAATCTTAAAGGTAATGACGCGCCGTCTCCTGGACGAGGGGTTGATTTCCTTCTTCCTTTTCCTTTCGCTTGCTTTGGTTTACTTTTGCTGCTTTCAATACACTTCCGTGTTTGCGTCTTCGGTAAAATTTGCATATCAATGCAACGGATATTATTTATTTTCATTATTTTCTTACGTTCATTTCAAATGAAACAAAAATTTTTTATGCAAAGCTGCCACTGCAGTCTGTCTCTCTCTCTCTCTCTTTCGTTCTCTTTCTCTATTTCCTAGCCTCAGTCTAATGGGTGCAGATGTGTGTGTGTGTGTCTGTCTGTCCTACATTCTGTTCAGTTTTATTGCTCAGGCCTTTGGCCACATTTTTCTCATAATTATAAATGCAGATAGGCTCTCTAAAGGCATGAGGATGAGGATGAGGCATTCCACCGATTGAGTTCAAAGTTTCAGAAATCACAGAATGGTAACCAAAAACGCACTGACAGCAGATGGAAACGACGATGATCAGATGGATGGATAGATGGATGGAATGGAATGGAATGTCTCTCCTTTTGGCTCTCATAATTTGCATACCATTTTGATCGATATTTTCATTCTTCTCGACCTGTGCTCAATTTCTTCAGCTGGTTTTATATACATATATGTTAATACACAGACAGCTGAACTACACAATGGGCGTTTCGATAAGTATTCAAATTGTAACCAAAACATTGCTAAGAATATACAATTAGCCAAAATTGATGCAATATAAGAATTCACAATGAAGTCTTAACTGTGAAAGTCTTTTACAGAATAGACCTACATCAGATATTGCTAAGATTTGCTCAGCTTCTTAATGAAATTAAACTTTAATGAGTTGGCAATCGGAGTGGAGCTTAAAATATTTGTAACTTTATTCTTTTTGCATCAAAAAGTCGCAATGTTACCCTAAAATCTCAAAGATGTCTTTTCACTGCAACATTCAGGACAGGAGAAGACTTTTTGCCAGATGTTCCTTGTCCACAGGACGAATTCAATTCGAATCCTTCCTTCCTCTAATCGTGACATTTGTGGGTCCTGGAGCTAAAATATTCTGTCATTTGCTAATAATTTGCTCCATCTTTTAACTGATTCTTCTTCTACTAAAATATGATAACTAACAGTTTTTTGAAGATGGGAATACTTTCGATCAGTTTAAGTTCTAAGGAACTTGAACTCGGTCAAGTTAACATTGAAAGAAATTTAAATTTTCAGAATCCCAAGCAACCTTTGAATTTGTAGACTCTAGTATTTGATTTTGTAGACTCTAGTATTATGTATTACCGCTTCAGCATTCCAATAGTTCGCATCTTTTCAAACAAATAACGCAAACCGAATTTTTCTTGTTTTTTTTTCTACTTTTGTCACATGGAAAAACAGAAAATATAAATGTTTAAAGCTGCAAGGAAAATAAATGTAACAACTAAAGATAACATAAAATACCAGAACAGAAAAACCAGTAAACCCGCAAAGTTCAGATAGAAAAATTACAAAAAAAAAAAAAAAAAAATTATATCGTTTTTTTTTCGATTTGGTAAATCTTTGAAAATTTTTGGTTTCGCTAATGTACGCAAATCTTTGGAGAAATTATGGAAAATATTAATACTAATAAGACCGCTGGCATTTGGAACTCTGTGCCGGACCTTGGTGGATCGAATGGAGCATTAAAGGCACTGGCCAAGAACGTGGCAAACCTGAAGCTAAGTCGTCCGGAAATGAAGCGGGTGGTGGCCAAAGTGGTGGCGGAGCGTCATGGTCTCGGCGATGTGGCCGATTACAAGGGCTATATGTATTATGTGAAACCGGATCGCATTAATATGAATCAATTGATATCGCAATCGAAAGAGGCCTTTGACGAGATGATGCAACAGCAGCGACATCAGGAGAATCTACAGCAGCAGCAGCAGCGGAAGGCAACGGGCAAGATGAGCGGAAGCCACAGGTCCCAAAACGTTGGTGGTGGGGCCAGCAAAAAGAAAGAGGTGAGCAGAAAAAGTTCTACGGCTGTTTTTCAATTACAGAATTGGGGTCACAAGAGTCTAAATGGCGTGATTATTGATGAAACTCATTTACCTCGTGGAGGTAAGGAGATATTGTTGGCAGTCAATCGTCGCATGGTTGCCGTTGATGGTGGTTCCAAGAAAAAGAACACAGATACTAAGATGCCCGCAGCTGTGCCAGTTAAGAAGCAACCAGAACAGTTAAAACCCACATCAGGAAAAATATCGGCCATGAAGAAGTTGTCCTTACCGTCAACGACACCACCGCCAGCTGCCGTTAAGCAATGTTTAGTTAAGAAGATTCCGGCCAAGGGAGCCAATCCAATAGCACCCAAGGTGGTGGATTTCCCGCCGGTGACACTCAAAGATGAACTGTATCGCCTGCCAGCTGGGTCCTCGTTTCATCCGCCTGCTACTCCCATCGAGAGTGATACCAAGAAGCCGTTGGCTCGATCCAAGAGTAAGAACTCGATCAATCGAAAACAAACTTTGCAGCATCAGCGCAACTACGACAAACCCTGGCTGGTAAGTCGCAACAAGCGTCACAATCGCCACAAAATTGAAGGTGGTGCTGCTGCTTCTGTGGGTGCTGTAGGTGCAGGCGGTGATGCTGAGGACTTAGGCCAAAGTTCCGGGCAAAAATTGCCAGCCCACTCAAGTGGGCTCAGCCAAGCACTCAGCCGTCCACGGACTCGTCTCAGTTATCAGCCTCCGGGTGGTGCTGGTGGTACCAACAAAAAACTCAAAGAATCTGCTAGCACTTTTAATGTTTCCAAGACTGCTATTGCTGGTCGGGTTAATTCCAAACCAAAAGGTGGTAAATCGAAGGCAAAGCAGGTCAAGCAACATTCTCAAGCAGTCTCAACATCTCAAGCAGGTCGCAAAGAGACCAACACGACGCCCCAAAATCGTGGTAGTCGGGTTAATAAGGTATTTCAGGCTCGTCTAATCAAGGATTTGCTTCGCGAGGAAGCCATCGATGAACCTGAGCGCCTAGAAGCAGGCTCCATTCGTCGCCCCATACGTGACAAGAAGCGACGAGAGAAGAAACCAAAAATGGATGCCCAGCAGCAACAGGAGGAAGATGGAGAAGCGGCCACGGCTATTATTGAGGTATGTGCCGAGAAAGTAACGCAACAGAATAAGCCATCAAAAGCAGGCAAAAATAAATTGAAAGTGAAACCAAAGGAGAAGCCGGTAGCCAAAGCCTCACGCTACAAGCGTATACCCAAGGTGGCGATTCCGAGCGCGAAGGCCGCCACTCCAAAGGCCACATTTGCTCTGGCTTCTCCACAAAATCCACCACAATCGATCAATCCACAATCCAAGCGGCGGTATCTGTTGCGCACCCACCGCCAGCGTCGCATTCCAGTGGCCAGTAGTCTGGGTAGCATCGGAAACATACGGTGGAATAAGCAAAATGTTGGTAGTGGCAGTGGTGCTGCTGCTGCCAGTGGTGCTGGTGGTGGTACCTCAACCTCAATTTTGACGCCGGCCAAGCGAAATTTAACCATTGCGTTTATGAATAAACGGCTGGAGGAGCGCAATCAACGTAATCAAGTGTTGATTCCCTGGAAATAAGACGACTAATTATATTATTAATCGATGTGACGAAAAAGGGGGCTGTGGCTATCATTACCTCTTCGGTTCGAGTCTTTGTGTTAAGATTTACTTAATTTTCTTTTCTTCGTTTTGGCATAGTACACTCAAATAATTCGATATGCATATATATGCAAGCCTTATCATGATAATACTTGAATTCAAAAATGGCCAACATTGCATATCTACATATGTACAGATTAAATAAAAAAATATTCACCAAGATGTTTCAATTCTGACCAAGCTACAGTCTCTTGAGAAGAGTAAAAGGATACAAATTATAAAGGGTTAAGAATATGTGCCACTCATATTCAAATAGGTCAAGTATCCATTCTGTTGTTAACTTTAAATTTAAAGTACCCACTGCTCGTATCAATATATTTGTAGCGATTTCTTTATCCTTCCCCCAACCAATCGACTAGAGCAGAGCTCATCGTTTGCTGTCAAATATTTTTCCATGCATGCAACAGCAGCGAAACAACAGCATTAAATTCCATGGGGAGTCAAAAGCCAGGACAAAAAAAAACCAAAAACAAAAAAAAAATAAACGTAGGAACAGAAGCAAAAAAAAAAAACAAGCTCATAATTTAACTCGGTAAACTTTTTGCGCCTTTTGTTCGGCTTTCGCCTTTCACTACACAAGTTATTGAAAATCGCGCAAGGGTTGCCAGCGGAGTGCCGCGCTACCTTTCCTCCATCCCCCGGCCAATATTCCCTCCCCCTCCACCCCAACACACACCAGTCCAAAGGAAAGGGTTCGAAATTGAAAAAGAAAGCGAATGTCAGGTGGCGCTGAGCGAAGGAAAATCAACGGGCACGGGGCTAAAATGTTGGCGGGGAATGGGTGATTTAGTGTTAAATAAAAACTTTTAAATTGCCATTTGATCGTTTGTTTAGCGACAATAATGTCGTTGTTGTTGTTGCTGTTTTTTTTCTTCTCTTGTTTGCCTTCAATTGAATACGGCCTGAGTTGGCCTGGGCTAGCTTGGTTTTTGGTCTTGGGTCCTGTGACAGGTTTATAGGTCGTCGTCGACGTCGTCGTCGTCATCGCTTCCTTCCTTGCGCGGGAGTGAACAGCAACGAAGGGAGACAACGGCGTGACAATGACATTGTTTCGCTGACAGTTGTAGCAAATTTATTGAAAAGGTGTTCCCTGGTATTTGTTTCATTTTCCACTTTGGCGTTTTCTTTTTTCTTGTTTTCGTTTCTCCTCTCATCCCCTTTCCCATTGCTGTGTGTGTGTCTTTAGGAATTGTCAAAAATTTATTGATATGTTGAAATTGCTTCTTGGGGCACAAACTTTGACAGCTCAATTTTATTTTTTTCTTTACGTTTTTTTTTTTTTTTTTTTTCAGCGTTCGTCCGCTCATTGTAGTAAATTTGACAGCAATTGTTTTGTTTGACAGTTTGTCGTCTCGGTAAAAATGATGATGTCAATATGCAAAGCAGTTTTGCCCAATACTGGAGGGCGATGCCAAGAGCACTCCGAGTGAGGCGGTGGCGGCATATGTGGAACGAAAGCATTGTGGATATGTGAGTTATTGAAGCATGGCTGGAATTTGACAGGCAGCTTTCGACTTTGCAAAAATAAAAGAAAAATATGCAAAAATACGAAACAAAAAAAAAAATGGTCCACAAAAGAGTTTCATTTCCCCTCATTTTTTGTGCTGTACATACATTGGTATGATCAGGATTGATCGACTGGTATAACATTTCAAGCCACAAAGCATTTAGATTGTGTTTACATTAAGAAAGGAACAAACAATTTCACCCCACTAATTATTTCACTGCTTATGGTGGGTGGTGGGGGGGGAGTGATAGGAGGAGGAGGAGAGGTTTCTACCTTATTGAGGGGGCCGTATTATGGGCCGTTGAATGGAGCGGTGTCAAAACTCTGATCGCGTATTTGTCAAAACAACGTTTTTCGAACTAACGCAAATTCTGGTGGACAAATTATCTTGAAATTTTTTACACATGTTCTCATGTAGCTATTTTAGTCTTTAATAAAATCAAATTTGTTTAAATTTCGTGGGCGGAGGGGGGCGTGGCAAAAATTTGAAGTAAACTTGACCACCGTAGGTAATACACTAGTCTACGTACCAAATTTGGTGACTCTAGCTCTTATAAGCTAGATCTCTTAGCTCTGAGATCTACGGGTTCATACGGACAGACGGACGTACATGTCTAGATCGACTCGGCTGTTGATCCTGATCAACAATATATATACTTTATGGTGATGGAGAAGCTTCCGTCTGCCTGTTACATACATTTTGGCGACTTTTCACCCTATGGGTGTATGGTATAACTAAAAACGTAAAACAAACGATTTTTGTTTTTTCCAAAATCTCATTTTTTTTATTTTTCAACTTTTCTTTTTGGTTCTAGTCTACTTAATGCACTATAGTATATAGATTAGGAAAATATTTACATTTTTCATTTCAGATTGTCTGAAAAATTTTCAAAATTTCCGTGAGCTGGAGAAGAAGTTTCCGCAGACCACTCACTAATTGTCAGTGATCCCCTCCCTTTCTCCCCCACCACTTTTCGTGGAATGAACGATGAAATTTGTACTACTACAATAAATTTTGACAGACACCTGTAAATTTTTACGTTCCTCAAAAAAAGTTCCCGAAATAAAAGCTGAATTTTGGCTCAACAAGGTAGAAATGTCCGTTAAAAATTTCTTGAAACATAGTGATGACAAAAACATTGATTAATCGATTATTCAATCAAATAAGTAATCGATGGAAACATGAAATCAATCGATAATAATTTAATAGTCCATAACCTCATTTTAGGGCAAAAGTAATTTGAATTACAATGAGAAGTAAATTTTCAATTTTTCGATAAGTGGCGAGATTCCTTAGCAACTTGTTGATCGGCCCTCGCAGCCATAATTCAATTGAATTCCATCAACTTGACTTTCAGAGCCACCATTTTAACTTGTTTTTTTTTATTTGCTTATTCTTAATATTTATGCTTTGCTTGTTACCCCAAAGGCACCAATACATACATACACATATAGCAATATTTTTTATGAGACTGTTTCGTTTTTGGCTTAATCGCACTAGAAAAATCTCTAGAAATGGCTATGAAGCAGACGTCGAGGAGGAAGGAAAGAGAAGCGAATGGGGAAACAAAAAAAAACAAACAAACGAAAAAAAACCTGCCGAGCGTTCAACTTGAAAATATGCCAAAAGACAATTGGTTGTCGGTTTGAGTTTGAGTTTAAGTTTTGGGTTGGGTATAACCAAGCGAACTCCTAGGGCTAGTCGTGGCAGTGGCAGCAATGAGTCGACGATTTGCCCCAATCTCATTCGGTGGCAGAGCCAAAGTTGTCTTTTAGACTTCTTCTAGTTTTCTTCAATGTTAAGCGAAGCGTGAATATTATTAGAGAGCAACAGCAACAACAGCAGCAGCAGCAACATTTATTAATAATTACCACACAGAGTGATGGGAAGTGCAGGGAAAGAGGAGGAGGAAATACTTACATACATATACATACATATACCTGAAATAGTCGGTAAAAAGCTAGAGCTATACATTACGTTTGTATGTATGTCTGTAGTTGTAGTAGTAGTAGGAAATTTATTTGTTATTTATCTCTTTGACATTATGCATGAATAACAATAAAATTATAAGTGAATGTTGCCAGCCAGAAATGCGGCAGTAGCAGCAAATGCAAAATTTCATCATCATTAAAGTATATCGACAAGAGTACACTCCTTCCTGATCGATAAGACCTATGGCATGAAACCACTTCGATAACAGCAAATGAGCAATCGGTTGATTACCTTCTTTTAGTTTTGGTTTATCGACGGTGAGTTAAGCAACAGACTTCTTGTGTTCGGCTTGAAATACTTTTCAAGGTTATCGACTTGCCTAATATACCCTGCCAACAAAAAAGTACAAGGGTACAATTATAACAATCCATTCGCTTTGTGGTTCTCAGGTGGCTTCAATAGATTTAGATCACTTTTTGGTTGGACCATAAGAAGAAGGAGAAGGCAGATAGTCAGGGAGGAAAGACTCGTAAAAATAATAATGAGCTCGGCACGACGATGGCGACAATCATGTGGAAATGTTGCAGATGAAGTTGTTGGCTTTCTTGGAGTTGGATATATACCCACATATACATACATACACATTGTAGTGTAGAGGGGTAAAGGAGGGCATGGATCATTACAATTGTTTGAGGAGAATAAGAATACTTTGACTTTAAATGATGCTCTTGCAATCTTTTTTCTTTCTATCTCTCTCTCGCTCTCTTTTATTGACTTTTGGGTAGCTTGTCAAGTGAGATTTTCTTTATTTTTTCTTTATTTATTCCATTGCTGTTAGACAAGTACTAGTTATCAGCCTGCAAACAAAGACTTTTGATTGTGATTATTTTTCTTATTTACTTACTAACTTCCCTTCAAGTATTTAGTAAAAAAAAAAAAAATAGAGGAAAAAACGACAACAAACGAAATCACAAATTATTCTTGGAAATCAACCTCATGGCTTTGGCATGTTGGTGCTGCTGCGGTTGCTGCCTCCTCCTATCTTATCAACAACCAGCCCAAAATCTTTAACAAAAAGACGAGAGAATAAAAAAAACCCAAATACAACACCCCCGTAAATGCACGCAAACCCTCGCTGATGAAGTTCAAACAGAAATAAATTCGACAAAAGAGAACAACAAAAACAACATTAAATAAAGAAAATTCTCTTATCAGGAGCATGGCATGTGTGTGTCTGCTTTGTCAGGGATATTTTTGTACTGTGTATTGTTGGTTGTTCAGTTTAAAACTATTTGATATTTGCCCAAGACGATCAACAGGTGGCAACCGACAAGTCACCGAGTCGTCATCAAGCTGTCTCAGCATCTCCCCGTCCCCTCCGAGAGAAAACTGAACTGCATTGCATTGCAGTTGCGACATTTTAACCCAGAGATAATATATTTAAATGATGAAACTATCATCGACATGCTCTACGAAGAACTTATCCCAACGAATACTATTTAATTTACACTGTGGGGATACTTTTTGGTTTAACTGTTTGAGATTCAATCACGATCAAAATTCTATATCACATAGAGACGTAAAAGGAACGATATGGATTAAGAAGAAATCTTTCTTTTTTGGATATAATGATTTAATGCAGAAAAACTTGTAAGGGTATTAAAATTTCGACATGCTAGAAGTTGATTTTAATCTATTTCAGGGAATTTTGATGCCTTGATTCAGCTTAATGTCTATTAAAATGTTATTGAATTTCAAATAAAATAAAACTTTACTGAAATCAATAGCTAATATAAAGAATATTTATTTAAAATTTTGCGTTTCACATGGCCAATTCAGAATTAAATTCAACAGGTTGCAACAGAAAAGATATTCAAAAACCAAATTTCAGCAATTTTGAGGAAGATAATTTCTCACAAAGAAAACAACAACTGAAAGAAGAAAACGCAACACCCCTTGACACTTTCCTCTCTTCTTCTCTAGCTCTATCGCTTTTAAAGTCAACGCTTAGTGTTACTCTTATTGCCGCCTCCTATGGCCCGTTGCATTTGAGAAATTTCAATAATTAAGGCTCATTAAAAGTGTTCAGGTAATGGCAGTTGAATACAACGAACAAAACAAAACAAACCAAAAAAAAAAAAAAAAGAAACACAACCCACCTAACACTTCCGATTATGAAATTTTCATTTGACAAATTATTGTTGGTGTTGGTTCGTTTTTGTGGCAACGGTAATCATAACAGGGAAAATATCTATAATGTAATTACGAGCAGATCGCGGTGACTGCGAGGAAAAATTAACTAACTCTAACTGAACATCGGTCCCAAGTCGCATCAAGTGAAACAAACATCAAAATGATCAGACAACAAACTCCAAATCCAACTCTGACGACTTCGTCTCCGTCTACATCTATGTACATATGTATGTACGTCTCTGTCTCCGTCTCCCGACACCTTCGTCATCGTCTCCGTCTCCGACTCATTAAAACAATTTTAAAAAATAATACAAAATAATGACAATAAATTATGATTACGCTTGACAGTGACAGTGGCCACGAATGGGTGAATGGTGTGGACTCGGCGCACACAAGCCACTATAGACTACGACTTTGACTTGGTCGGTCTACGCCTATGTACAGGAACACAGGTATAAGTAGTAAATACAGGTGCAAGCAGCGTCACCGGCTAGTGACGATGAGCAGCCACAGCCACAAGAGCCACAAAGAAAAAGAGGAAGATGACAACGACGCCAACTGCGACTGCGACACCCAAGAATCACTCAACTGTGGCCGAAAAGTTCGTTGATCACTCGCGTTCTTTGGTGGCTGACATTAGCCATGAGAAAACCCAAGTATGAACGAGCGAGACGGCAATCAGTTGAAATCTATAATAAAGGGAAAAGCCAAACATCACCGTTTCAGCTAGTATATTGTCAAAAACAATTTAGAATTTTAGCGACATCCTGCATTTGTACTCTCTTTTCTTTGTCATTACTTTCTCCAGCAGATCTTGATAGCTCTCCAGAAGCCTTTTATTCTTTTCTTTTTCCGACAATAATTCCTGGGACAAGCTCACCAACTTGCTGGCCAACTGAAGCGGTTGACTAATGGTCCTCAGTAAGTCCTGCACAGACTTTGGCGACTCCCAAATGCACGGGCAGACGGCGAACATTCTGCCTGTGTATATTTTGAGTCTTCGTCAACCTTCGTTGCTGCTGTTCACTGCGTTTGGAGGGCAAACACTCAGCGCGACTAACAAGCATAGGCATGGGCACAGGCGCTTCCAACTCCTTGATGTCATCCCGGGTGGCGGCGAAAGCCCGTGAGGCATGGACGAGACGATGAGTCGCCGGTTGGCAGTAACGGAGGCAGGTGAGCGAGGAGTTGACGTATGCAAAGAATCTTAGACGTTGACATTATTTGCGACTTCAGACTTCGTGGAGATGGGTGTTCCAGTATAGTCCCGAGAATAAAATATCCTTGGACTTTGTTCTGGAATAAGGATTGTTTGTTATTGGCATAGTTCGAGATTATGATATTTATGATTTGTGTTAGGGGCAATCCAACGAGTGAGAGCTTTACTGTGATTTTCTGTTAGCCAGCTTTCATGCTGGAAAGAGTAGAATAAGAAGAAAATAACATGGCAACATCTGATGATACAATTGGGACACATGAAGGGAAAATGAAACCAAATAAATGGTGAATATTACGATCTGGTTTAGTCAAGGGGCCTGAGGTCTCTGAGGCGCCGCTCATTTCGCAGGGGGCTAGGGGTCTGAAGGGGGATGTGTGGATGTGTGTAGGGGGATACACAAGCCATGACAAGCCATTGACAAAGTCACGTAAATCTTAACGCAATCGAATAAAAGTTCCATCGAAAACGAGGGAATTTTTATCAAAACTCCATTAAAATCAAATTGAGGGCCAGCAGACAAGACAAACAACAGCAACAGCCACAACAACAAACAAGTTAATAAGGAACACATCACAGGCAATACATCAGTCGACGCGCTGTCGAATCTTGTCAAATGCAATGAACGGCATGGCACATAACATAAAAATCTTCTCTCTCGTCGTCTCGAATCGTTAAAAATGCATCATCATCAACAATTTTTTTTTCCATTTCATCTTCCTTTTGACTCCGGACTGTGTCTCTGGTTTGATGCATATTTAATGTAAAGAGGGAGACTCTCCTCCAAGTTTAACTGCAAAGTGCGACATAAAAATTGATTTAGTCTTAACGGCTGGATGGCTGGTCGGCAAACTGCAAAGCAAATGGGCCACATAAGTATTGGCAGTTGGTATGGCTCAATTAGAGGGCGTTAAATTGCGCCGCAATCATCAAGAAATGCGATGGAGAGTTGTCAGGGAGGTTGGCAGGTGAATAGGAAACAGAGAAACAGGAACGGATATCCTCTATAGTTTGTAATCAACATATACATACAAAAATGTACCCACACATTGCATGAATGACCTGTGACCTGTGATCTCTGGTCTGCGCGTTATTTACTATACTTTGATCCTTTTGTCGGCACACGCCTAAACCGACTGACCGACCGACCGACCTCCTGCCATTTATTTGCTCTGCTCTCATTAGCAGAGGTTAACCACAGGTACCTCCGAGCGAGAGAGAAAGAGATAGATAGAAAAAGGACCTAAATTGATAAACAAGTACCAAGAAATTGGAGCACAAATAATTTCACAAGCAAATATGAAAATTCTATTGGGCCATTGGATCTGCGAAAAATCTAATCACTGACCTGCTGCTTCCTGGAAGTCCTCTGTTTAATCCCTACCTCATCCCATTGCGATTACTTTGTCGGTGAAAGTATATACAAATCGTTGGCAACTTTCATAAATTAGTCATTGAACTCAAAGGCGAGAGCAAACAAAAAAAAAAAAACAAAATTAAACAAACTCATAGTATAAACACACACACAAAAAAGAAGCCAACAAATGGTAATAATAATAAACTAAATGCCAAGCATAACTAATTTTTGTTGTTGGTTTTTTTTTAGTGTGAATCTCTAACGCTAAAGTTTAAAACAATATACGCATAATAATAGTAGGTAGTCAAATCTACGCTTTAATAACTCGCCAAAACTCTGCCCCTCCGCCACAAACAAAAAAAGAAAACTTTGCTGATGCCCTGCAATCTATTGAATGGGGCATATGTCTACGCTTAGAAAAGGCAATATCACCACATTCTCTCTCTCTCTCTATGTCAGTCTTTATCTTTTCATCTATAGACAATATAAAGTCTCAAGTCTCAAAAAGTTTATTGCAGTATTTATCAATAGTTCTTGAGTTTTGTAAAACAGTAGAGAAACCACAATCGCTATATGTATATGTAGGTATGTATAGTGGGCCCATTTGTTGGTCGACATCACGTAAATATTCGTAATTTATGCAAAAGAGCAACAAACATTAACCCGACTATAACCGACCAAGCGAAGTCCAACATGGACTTGGCATTATATATGCATCAAAAGAAATTCAGTTCATATGCTGCGGGTGGAAATGGGGGCGCTTGAGGAGCGACTGTTAGGGCATTCACATAATTTCCCATGGCTCACGCTAATTAGCCAAAAAATAGAAAAAAAAACCCTCTAACAATGAGCATAAAATTTGATATTCTTTTATTTCTATTTTCTATTTCCATTTGTTTAATCTTTTTTTGTTTTTGTTAACTCATATTAGAGGCATTCGTCCAGAAAACGAAATTCAAAAATGGCTATATAACCAAACCAGGCAAGCAGGTGGATTTCGGGCAGATAAGACTTTTGAACTCAAGTCTTAATATTCGAGCAAGGGGGAGTTAGTTCAGGGTTGCTCGAGTCGAAATATTTCGATTAAGAATTATACTATTCTTGCTAAGTACCTACTTTTTAAACTAAACTTAATCTGTTCCTTCAATTTTCATGGTCTGCCGCCGCTGTCGGTTCAAAGCAAATCGATTGGAAATCATCAAAGCTATTAGCCAACAATACTTATTTACGTTAGGATCAAGTCACAAGTATATCTTGTGCAAACTCTAATATAGTGCTGGGAACAGTTCCAACGTCGACGAAAACCCCAAATATCTATTTCAACACGATGAATAACATGGAACATTAAATGTCAGACAAAAACCAATAAGTCGTGATGCATCAATATATTTCAAAGTTTTAGCTACACAGTGACACAGTGATTATGGCATAACGTAACATTTTAAATTCTACGTGTTTTGCTCCTTTATCGCTTCCTTCAACAGATTTTCGTACTTCTCTTCAGTCAAGTCTTTCGATTCTAATTCCTCGACCAAGTGCACCAACTTGGCCAATTGCTTTTGAAATGTCTTCAAAACCTCCATATTCTGGGGTTTTTTCAACCTCCATTGCTCCAGTTTCCTCTGTTTGGCTTCAGCCGATTCCAACTCCTCGATGCCTTTCCGGGTGGCGTCGGAGCCTCCTACGATGTGGACGAGACGGTAAGTTGCTGATGATTTGTACGACATGCTCCAGCGAATGCTGTGGAATCCGGACATTGCGGTGGTGGCCATCGAGCCCAGGAGTTGACGTGTGCAAAAAATCTTTGACGTTGACATTTTTGCTCATGGAGAATTCTCTGGAATAAGAATTGTTTGTCATCCTGAATTTACCTTTACTTTCGACCCATTCACTTACGGAAAAGATTATTTAAAAAGATTATATACAAAATGAATAATAATTGTGCCGGCATTTGGTATGTTGTTTTCTAGGGCAAAAGGTTTGATTGCCCGATTGCTATGATCATGTGAGATTTGTTTGAATCGGAGCGGGGCTTTGGGCATATGTTTTCCCATGGTCCAAGCTAATTAGCCAGAAAACCTCAAAATGAGCATAAAATTTGTAGTTCTTTCATTTCTATTTTCTATTTTCATTTTTCCTTTAGTTATGTTATATTTTTTGTTAGCTCATATTAGACGCATTCGTCCAGAAAACGAAATTCCAAAATGGCTAAAAAACAAAAAACACAAAAAAGACCAACAAGCAGGTGGAATTTGAGCAGCCACTTGAGCAGCACCTATAGATAAGACTTTTGAACTCAAGACTCAGCGTTTATTTAATTCATAGTGGAAGGCGGGGAGTTGTGGGTGAGGAGGGATGGTGGAGGTGGAGGTGGTGCTGGAGTTGGTTTGATGCGATGGCGGGGAAGGTAAGGGAAGGCCCTACGCTTCGCTGACTGACTGAGTCAGCTTATCCGAGTCAACTGTACCTAGACAGTATTTAAATTTTGGTTTTTCATACCCTACAGTCAGAAGAGTATATATTATTTGCCCCAAGACAAGAGAAAATGGAATCCCTCGTTTAGGCGAAAGAGTAAAGGGACAAGGCTAATACAAAATTGCAATATTTCAAGCCAAATAATATGTATTTCAATAGACTTTTATATCTATGTTCTGTTATGTATAAGGTTCTTCGGCAAAAGTATTAATTGAACTTTTAGTGGTTGCTGCTAAGTATCTTTAAGTCGTTACTCTTGGCTTTAATCTATGTGAAATTTGGTTAGGTTTTGTTATTATTTTTTTGAGTTTTATTTTTGGGGGAAGTCATCGCAGTGGTGCTCTGTGATCCATGACCACCGGCAGGGCGCCATTTTTGATGGTCGCATTTATGATTTGCCAAAAGCGAAACTTTCCAAGTCAAAGATCGCTTTAAGGTGGCATATATTATACATGTAAAAGATACTGAAAAAAAGCTCTGCTGACCTCAATAGATCTACATATGGATATTGGTTAGAAAACAGGATGTTTTCCAATACATGACCTAATATACATATATGAATGTATATATGTACATACATATGTATGTATGTATGTATATATGTTTGCATAGCAAATGATCTGCATCATTGCACAAATTTTAGTGTAAGCAATAAAATTTACTTTTATTAAAGGAAAACGAATCCAAATTCAAAAGAATTTATACGCGCCGAGCACATGAAATGAGCGAAAATGAACGACGAACCACATAAATTTATAACCACCTACACATACATTTTTTCGTAAATGCAATAACAAAAACCACAACAACAAAACGTGAAGAGTGGTGGCCATTTTTGAGGGGCTAAGGAGGTGGAGGAGATGGACAAAACAACAACCAAATAAACTGCAATAATCACAACAGCAACAGCAAGTGCAACTGTCAACTATTAAATGACATTTAACATGCCCACGAGGCAAACAGGCGATAAGAGCGAACCGGAGGAGCGATGCGGAGTGACGGGAATGTGCAAATCGAGGCACTTGGACAAGTATCTCAGTGTACACACTCGTCGTATGGCATGGCATCCGTACGGGGCACAGAGGCATACAGGAGCTAGCGGCGGGGCATATGATTCTTAAAATATCATTTCAAATTTCAAATCAAGTCATCATCAGTATTTCTCTCCCTCTTTCACACACACTCTCTCCCTCTGTCTCCGTTCCCCTCTGGTCTTTCTCTGAGGCGGCTGCTGTCATCGTCATATATGTATGTACATAGATACTTGGTTTTTGTGTTTTTTTATCAGCAGATTGCACACAGCCATCCAGAAAGACAAGTGTATGGATATTTTCAATTATAATTTATATGCGATCATCTTGGTATTTTTAGACAAAAACTAGTAAATAAAATCTTCGTTGTTTATCGCTATGAATAATATCTTAGATTTTCACGACGCCTACAACAAAGTGAGTGAGATTACCAGGACCTAAGAGGATATACGAACTTTCTCTAATAACTGGTTCATGACCAAATATGAGGATCAGTTGGTAATACTAAAGAAAACTTCACTTCTGGATACTGCTTAAATTGGGATCTTAATACGCTACCATGTTCTAGAAGACTCCTCAAAGCTGTTGACTTGGTTGAATGTATTGGTATCTCTTGTAATTCCAAGTTGTTGTCCTGCCAACTATGCTCTATGTTAAGGCCTACTCTGATGGATTTGGCTAAAAACCCGATTGCTGTGATTCTATGGGATTCTACTACATATCCGATTGGCTGAATGACGATAACTTTTATATCTGTATTTGTATGCCATATGGATTAAATTTTTGTTATTTTCTGTTCTTGGGTGCACGCCATATGAACATTACCTCCCCCACCACCATCGCCACTAGCACACACCACCACCAGCACCACCACCGCTGCCACCACTACTCAGGTCACCAACTCTGCACATTATTCATTATGCCGAACAACTTCATCACATATATAGTCATACAGACATGCATATTTGTATATATGTATACACCCATATTCGATGAAAAATTATATTTACGGGTTTTTCTTTTGTTTTGCATAAAAAAATCGAGCCGAGTTCGGGTGGAATTCGCAGTTAGAAGTCGTCGTCGTCTTGGCTTGAATTTTGATTGATTTGAATGTTACGTTGAGTGCGCAACGTCGACTGCGACTGCGACGACGACGACGACGACCTGTGCCGCTGCCACTGAAAATGTGACTGATGATTGATGGACTAAGCTATACTAGCTAACCTCCACCCATAGAACCCATCATACCCCACCACCCCACCCACTCCTACACAATATTCCTCTGTGGACAGCCATCGCGACCCTCAACACAAAAAAAAAAAAAAAAAAACCCAGAAGGAAATACAGAAGAAAAAAAGTTATGCAAGAGCGCGAATAAAAATGTGTTGTATTACCTATTATTAGGGCTAACAAAATACAACTGCCAAAAACACAAAAAATACCAGCAAAAAATATAAAGAAAAAAAATGTAATTTCCAGGGTCTGACAGGCGAATGTCAAATTCGACGACATGCGAATTTTAATAAACAACAGGAAAAAATTGTAAAAAAGACTGAAAGTTAAAAGTCAGAATGCTAGAAATTGAAAGAAGAAATTAGTTCCAATATGCATTAATCAGAGGCTGTTAAAAATATAAACTATATGTGGATTATATGTATGTATTTGATTTGGTTCATTGACTGATTTTTAGATAAGAAGTGTTTAAGAGAGGGCAGGCCCAACCTCTCAACCAAGCTTGGGCTCTGAAATGGGAGAACTTTAACCTCTAAGGTCGAGAAAAACATATTTTTAAGCAATTGAAGTCTTCTTCACAAATTACCAGGCAAGGTTATCAGTTAGTTAAACACAATGAATACTTTTCCAGAATATTGCATACTTTAGGGGACAAAGATACCTTATTTTACACTTCATCGGCACATTGTGAAATATCATTCACAAACGCTAAAAATAAAATTGTCTTCTTAGCTTTACCTAAATAAATAAGTGACTAAAGTTTACTAAACATGACTAAATTTCAAATTGATTTATTACCTTGGAAAAGTTCTTAAGACTAAGAATATATTTTGGAAAACAATTTGAGGTAATCAACATAAAAGAACAAAACTACTAAATAGAGTAGTTCAAGCTATTTGGATATATTTGGGCACTCCTCTGGTTAATGTCTTTTATTAGACAACTTTGTGAGAACTGAATATACTTTCTTAAGACTAGATTGTAATACTATTGATTGACAGCCTAATGATCATATTCTATACATTTTTAAAGTTTTTTAAAAGAATTTTTGTTTTATTGTAGTCACCTTTCTCGTACTGCCTGTAGATGACCCAGTGAACTTTCTCGCGCTCTTGCCGTGTCTTTCTCCAGCTCCAGCTCCATCTCCTTCAGTCGCTCAATCTTCAAACTCACGTGTGGGAGCTCTATTCACACACTTCCGAAAATGAAACGCCGGATGTGGTTGTGTAGAAAGGTTTTCCCCCTCTCCATTTCTCTTCTCTCACTCTCTTCATATATATGTATATGTATATTTTTCTATCTTTCTTTCACTTGGCGACCCCCCACACCGCCCGCTTGTCGTCTTCCAGTTGAGCCGAACTTTCAGTTTGTTTAAGGCCGCTCGAGCAACTAAAATAATAAGACAATAATAGTACATAATACTAAGTAAAAATGCCAACTTCCGAAAGACCAAAAGTCGAGCCGACGTGAAGAGTCAGTCCATCATTACTCCATTTTTACCACAATTAAAAGGTTGTGACGGCACACACACACACACACAGGAGACAGTGGGGCTGGTGGTGGGGAGAACGGGGGGGTAGCAACAAGTATCTCTTGGCCACACTCTTGAGTATGGTGAATGTCTTTTCTGGGATTGCCACTGTTAGTGCGGTGGCTACCTCAGTTGCTGGCCTCACACTTTTCCACACTTTTATTTAATTTTATTTATTTGGTTTTCTTCTTTGTTTTTGGTTGTGTGTGTGTGAGTGTAAGTGTGTATGTTGTTTTTTTCGGTTGAATTTTTGTTTAATGTCAACTTCCGTGACAACATTTTCTTTCTTTTTCTTCTCTTGTTTTTGTTGCTTTGCTTTTTGTTTTTGGATGATGAAAATTGGTTAGTAAGTTGAATAGATCCCCAATTTAAATGTGCAAAAGGAAACTGCCGCCAGCCGTCGCCCTGGCCCAGCACGCAACCGTCTGAAGACAGTCTATAAAATAATAAAAAGCAAAAAGAAAAACGAAAAAGAAAAAAAAGGATTCAATATAGAAATTAATGCCGAACCGCCTTTCCCAAGAAGCCAGTGGGCAAGGTGAAACTTTGGGAGTATCACACTTTCTATGCTCTTACATAACCATAAATTTATTTTTTCAATTCTATTTGATATTTCAAATTTGTAAAGGTTGAAAAGTTGTATTTCCTGTATAATGGAGAATGTACAATATAATTGTTGCTTTGCATCACTTTAGCTTAATTATGTAAAACTCTTTTAAACGTTAAATAAAATGAGTTATCAATATTTTAAGTTGCTTAGTAGGGTTTACTGTGGGTAGGGTATCAAAATAACAACAACGCCAAATGAATTATGATAAAGCCCAACCGTCTACCACATGATGGGGACGCATGGGGGGTATTTTGGGTATGAGGCGCCAGTGAAAGGGGCGAAAAATTGCACCAAAATTAATAAGGAGTAAGCAAAACGAAAAGAAGAACAAGAGGGGAAAAAAAACCAAGAAAGGGAAAGGGAAAAAAGAAATCGACTTGGAAATATCCTCTAATATAAGCAGATACCGACGACTACGCAATGCCAAGTCCATGACTTATCCTCAGCGTATACTTGATAATGTTCTGTAGTCTTAAAGAAATCAATTTGATCAAGGATAATAAAATGCATTTCTAATTTAAAGCTAGAGCTCTATAGTCGGCTTAAAATCCATTGAGTAAAAATTGAGCAGTGTTGTCAATGTGCCCGCTAAATGTGTCAATAGTGTTGACTAAGTAATCAGATCAGGCTTGACCAGTCGAAGTGGCGCTCGAATCGTTGCCATCTAGAGATTCCAGGGTATAGTTATTGGAAGTTTATGAACAAATGAAACACCAGCAACAACAATTGTTGGACGGTATTGGTTGTGGCCGCGGGTTTCTTTCTTTCATTTGGTTTCCTTTCTTTTCGTTTCGTTTCGTTTCCTTTCCCCACCCCCCTAACATGTTTTTTTCTCCTCTTTTTAACTACAGCAACAGACGACGACAAGGACTAGAAGGACATGGTTGCAGCCTTTGATTTTGTTCAACAACACAAGGAGAACAAAAAAAAAAAAAAAATAAATAACACAGAGTCCAACGAAAAAAAAAGGATACAAAAATTTTATTGTTACACCAGAAAAATAACAACAGCCAATGGTTGGGCGTATTGGTTGGGCTTACCCAACTTGGTATCGGGTTAAGATGGGAGATGGAGTTGGAGTGGAGTTGGGTGGATATTGTGGATAGTCAAAGGGTTGGGGCCGGCCTACAGGGCGTCGCATTTTCTGGCTACGTTTCCGTTTCCGTCGAAGTCGAGGCATATCGAAGGCGATTACCCAGAGGGAAAGAGTGAGAGAGAGCTAGAGAAGAAAAAAAATGGGTGAAAGCCAAAAGGAAATTATAATCATTTTTGCGTGAGGCAGCTGCCTGCTGTTGCCTTGTTTAAAAATTACAACAAAAAATTACACAACAAAAAATATGGAGAAGACGGGGTAAGTAAAAAAGGGGAAAAAAAAAATAAATTTGCGGTGCCTTAGGAGTGGGTGGCTAGCGGTGGGTCAGAGGCAAGTCGCCTGTTTACTCTTTTAATAATGCAAAGCAACAAAAAATGGGAAAAATAAATCGAAACAGTTAAGCGAACAGAAAAAGGAGAAAAAAAACCTTATAGTCATAGTCAAATCAGAGCGTAAAGTAACCGATTCAAAGATACCCATGATAAGTTGATCTCATTACAAGAAAGTTGTAGTCTTATGAGCGAACAAGGATCAAGATAATCATTATAAAACAATTCCATAACAATTCAAGTAAAGAATAATGAATGTATAACTGAAAAATCTCAGCTTTAAATGCTCACTAATATACCCATTTAACTAACTAAGGGGTATAAAAAGGGTGCAAAAGGCAAATCAAACAAAAGAACAGAAAGTATGTATATACCAACAATATAAATATATATATACATAAACTTATATATATGTACATATATATGTTTTTTTTTGTTTTCTTTTATTAACCAATTTGAGCAAGTCAAATTAAAAATTAACAACAACAAGAAATCGTTTGATTTCTTGACGACGATTTCTTCTTTGTTGTTTTTGGGCTGCTTTGCTTCGAAATAATTCAATTAAGTAAATGTTGTGTGGAGAAAGGGGCGGAGCGAGGAATGGCTGTGGGGGAGGCGATGGTGGCTATACGACGCAATTAAAAACTTCCTGATTAAAAAAACCAAAACCAGAAATTGAACTGAGAGAGGCTAACTACACACAGAGACACAGACAAACAAAATACAGATCACAAAATATCAATTAAGCGAAGCTCTTTCAAGTCATTGAGTCGTCGATGCTGATGCTGATGATGATGACAACGAATGACTAAGTGAATATGAATGCATCCCGCATAATTCAGTTTATGTGAAACTAAATTCAGTTTTTATTTCATCATCATACTTAAAATTTACAAAAATTAATTCAATTTTCACTTTTTTGAGCAGAGACAATCGATTGATTGTGATTATTGAGTCGATTTTTTAAAGATTTCGGAAACATACAGTACCAAAGCTTCATATAAGTTATCGAATATCAATCGATAAAACATATGTACATATAAGTTTTCGGGGTCATGATGCAAATCGGAAGATTACCCTTCCATGTAAAAGTTAAAACATGAATGAAAATTGGTCAAAAACTAATTCGAAAGGATAATGGTTTTCCTAGAATTCTTTAAACATATTCTTTTGGTTAATCTACCCTAATTATCAAAGTGTCTTGGCCAATTTCAAAAAGTTAGGGTAAATATTTACTTAAGCTACTCGGGCCCAAAACGCGTTTAAACCACAAAAATTTGGTATCAAACTGAAGAGAAAATTCCACGAGCACGACTTCAGGTGCGCCTTGGCGATTTATTATGTAGTTTTTGTATAATTAACAAAGGAAAAATTATGTTTTTAGCGGGACTATAGCTAAAAGTAGCGATTTTAAAGTTCAGAGTAAAATAATTGGCTGCCAGAGCAGTCAAACAACGCGCCAAAGGAAACTTCAGACTGGCAACACCATAATCCATAAAAATAGCGTTTCCCAACACTGAAATCTAGCTTTAGCTTTAGCGATTTTCCCACTTTTCAACACTGAAATTTCGAGTAGCTTAAGTAAATATTTACCAAATGACGTTTACCAACACTAAAATCTAGCTTTAGTCGATTTTTCTACTTCTCAACACTACAATTTCGAGTAGCTTACGTAAATATTTACCAAAATGAGTTGTGGACATTTTAATATACAGTAGATCGAAAAGCATTGTTTCAACTTGAAAATAAAGACATAAGTTTTGTTGAATTTTCAAAAAATGGACTAAATTAGAGTTTAATAAAATTGAGGTTTATTCGAATACTTTGATAGTCGTTGTCATTATTTGTCTCGCTTGAAGTAATTATTATAAAATAAGTGGAATGTGCAGTTTCAAGCTTGTTTTACTTCATGTGGTTTGAATTCCCAACTACTTTTTGCGTTGAAGATATGGTATGGCCAATACAGCTCTGGATTCAAGTCTGGTAATGATAAAACTTGTCTGAGGAGGTTTGCTCACCTATGTATGATAATTAGCGTGATTTACAATCCAATTCAAAATTGAACTTAAAAGCATTCAAAAAAGATCGGTTATTTCGGTCGATTTCGACCAATCCAAACAAAAATATTATTGCATCAAAATGACTATAGTTTTTATATCCAACTAGAGATGCTGAGAACATATTTGAAAAGCGCTGTGAAGGAAGAATTGTCAGCCCTTAGTTAATTAACTTATTTAGTGGTTTTATCTTACTCATTCCTTTAATTTGCTCTCTCTGTCTCTCTCGTTGTGTGTTAGTGATGTTTGTGGGTGAAAGGGGAGAGAGGTACTGCTGCTTTGTTGTTGCCAGGTTTTATCACAACAATTAAGTAATTTTTTAAATACTCTCCGGCTCTTGGCCATAATACTTGCCTGCTTCGCCATACTAATATACAGACCCCCCGCGAATCCCCATCATATTTGTCAACCATATTTATGTATGAATGTATATACACGTATGCAGGTACATATATACTTATATACCTGATTCATCGTGTGTCTCTTTCTTGTCTTGTTATTACCTTTTTTGTTGTTGGTTTGTTAGTCTTTTTGTCTTATTACTCAAGCAAATGCAATGACAGAAGAAAACATGCCATAAAACTGCCAAAAATATACGTTAATTACCTTTAAAGGTTTTTCAAATTAAACTCGTTAAAATATGAATGGTTGTGCGTATAAAAGTGTGTGTTTATGTGTGTGTGTGTATGTTGGAAAGGGATGGCTATATATAGACCCCCCCCTCCACAGAAAAAGCACCGTTCATATGGATCAGTTAAGTGGTAAAAAAAGGGTCATGTTTTTTCGGACCATGGAGGGGGGAGATGGGAAGTTAGTGTGTGCCGTGGGGGAGGGGGATCTGGTGGTATTGCATATATAACGTGTGAAGTTAATTAAAATCTGTATACAAGTTTATTACAAAATATGAAAACGTATAAAAGATACGACCGTCCGTTCGTCCGACTGACAGAGAGAAAGAGACAAAGATTTACTAATATGGCGCGCAATATGGCGGTTGGAGCTAATTTTTTTTCTGTCCGTTTGTTGGTTTTTGTTTTGTTTTATTTTAGTTTTAGTGATGGTTATACAATTCCATAGAATTGCTGCTTAGTGTGAGAACTTTCGATACGAAAGAAGAAAGAAAATGAAGCAACAAATTGCACAAATGGAAAACGCAAAAGTTCACTATGAATGCTATTTTATTTGAAGATTTAGACAAAAGAAAAACAAATTCTTTAAGAAATTAACCAAGATATCCATTTAGCTTGCAGTCAATACTGAAAAAAAAAATAAAATTTCGAGCGATTCATTTTGATTTTCGTATGACAAATTTACCATTTAACCTTCTAAAAGGCATTGTTCATTTTACGTCCTTTTGGACACAGTAGATTTTTAAAGGCAGTTTGGACATTCCGTGGGATCACTCATCGAATCGGAATCAATATCGGTGCTATCATCCGTTGTCACCAAATTGTCGTCCCTTACTAGAATCGGCTCTTCAACTATAGGTAGGATCCACATACTTTCGGCGAAACCAACATCGAAAATGTTTACAAAATTGACGATCTAAATAATAATAAATTACAAAAAGTAAATAAATATTTAGACATTGATTTTTTATTTTACTCACCCAATAATGGAAAGTTGCCCAAAATTTACTTAAAATTTTAACCATTTCGTGAGTCTAAAATTGTATAAAAAGGAAATATTCTTGTTCTCGCTTTCAGTGCTTGTATCGAACTAAACTTTGCTAGGGCTTGAATTCGGCAAGTCATTTCAAACGGATAAATTTGGATTTCAAGGCCAACTTGAGGAAAAATACCCGATTACATTGATTTTGCTTTAATAAAACGAATTGCTTTGCGCCTAAGTTAAGTTTTGCCGATAGACTTTGTTAAATAATTGGGATTGAAATCAATTCGAAAGTCTCGAAGAGACTTAAAAGAACCTTTTCATTATAGCCCATGACTATTTGATTGATTCCTTTGTGCATTGACTTTTTTAACCACAGAGCTATATAATGTAATGTCTATTTCATTTCCATTTATCATTAACGCTTTCCGTGCGTACATGGACACAATTGGACAAACATTTATGGCTTAACTTAACCCCATTTAACACTTTCTGACCGCCCCCGACCAAAGGACACTGAACGACACCCTTCTGGCCCCTGTCTGACCAAGGGCTGTTATCACCTTTCAATAAGGCAACGAGGAAAGAACAAAACCAAAAAAAAAAACACCGTAAATACTCGTAAAAAGGTAAGCAACATGACCAATTTGGTGGTGCTACAGTCCTTGGGACAACAAGGGCTAGAAAAATGACTTCAATTAACCATTTGCCTGACCAGTGACTAACCAAAAAATAATGGTTAGTGGGTGGAGAGAGAGAGAGAGACAGTTGCCTGGTATTCAAGGGGTTGATCGAAGTCGAAACGCCACCTAGTGACTGCTAGGGGACATTATATACTAACACTCTCCCCCTAACCACTAATTCTGTGGGTGTGTGTGACTGGCTTATCGATTTGCATAAATTAATTTTCATTTAAAACGAATACGAATAAAGTCAACTATGGTTGGTGTATTTCTATTTTCCTTTTTTTTTCCACAAGAAATACAAGTTATAATGGGTACGACGCACACATACATGTATATTTTATATAGAGGTGGTGTGTGTATGTGTTTGTGTGTGTGTGTGTGTGTGTGTGTGTATGACGAAAGACGAAGGAAGAGCCAACACACATTGCATGTGAAAACTCATTCGTTAACTTTTCATTTGTTGTTGGTTCTTTATCGAAATACAATAAGGCAACATTTTGGCACTCACTGTATACAGTGGTAACCATCAAAATGAATAGAAATTGAATTTCAATTAATATTTAGACTCATATACAGTTGCCTGTGTTCAAAAAATCAAAACAAAATTTTCTTTTGGTTTTTATTTAAGTCGATATACATATCTTTCTCTGAGTTGCCGTTTTGTCTTTTTAGGACATCGTTAATATCTTTACTATCATACTATTCAATAATTACATATGTTATGAAAGTTGATGAAAAATCAATCAATAATAGTCTTATTGATGGGCTACATTTGATTACGGAATATTTTTGTTATCGATAACTTGACGATAACTTGCTCGTATGCATATAGAGTAATCATCGACAAAATTATGGAATTATATAGAATTATATATGTACATATATATAACATCCACCGTTTCGTTTCAACTGTCCTTCAACATATGCAGCTCTTGCCACATATAGAGGCACACATAGTCATAGATACATATGTATGTATACATTTATGATATATGTATGTGTATATACATATATATTTGGTAAACTTGACTAAAAGGACTCGAGGGAGATATTAATCTACTTTTGTGTTTTCGGTTTTCAATGTTGTTGTTGTTATTATTGTAATTCTTATTCGGGCAAGCGCCAGCAACCAGGCAAAAGCCAAAAGCCAAAAAAAACGTTTCATTCGTTTTGTTTATTATTATTACCAACTATTCATTCGCGGTTGTTCTATATGTTGTTGTTGTAGGCTAGCGGCAGCTTTAACCTGATACCCGAAACTGAAAACTAAACGGAACCAGGGACCTCATACAAACACACACACACACACACACATATATATGTATACCAGAAGGAACTCCCTGCCGTCGTTTTCACAAGTTTTCAGCTGGTTTTCATTTTCATTCCAGCGCATTTTCACTCCGTCTCGCTCTCGCTCTCTTTCATTTGTATTGCTGCTTGCTCCTTTTTTCTTGGCCAGAGCTCTTAACTTTAATTGTTAACATGCAATTCATTTATTAATAATATTCATATGTCAGTGCGTGCATGTTTTTGGCCATTGCTTTTTATGCTCGCTATTTGGTCGGATTATAATGTGAAAGTGGTCATCGGGTCGGTTTATTTTCCGTATAAGGTCATAGTGCCATATGCTATACGAATGACATTTGACTAACAATTAATTATAGGTTCAACATTATTTTCATGACATGATTTTCCTGAATCATTCAGTCGAGTAATATGTTTTTCTCGAAGATTTCAGTAAGTGATGAAATAAAGGCATTTTATTAAAAATACGAGAATATCCATTAATTTAGGTATAATATTATCAAATTTAAAAAGAAAAACAATCCGTTCAAAAAGTCAATGGAATTGAATTCCTTTTTTTGGGGTCCTAAATTATGACAATTGAAGGCAAAAACTAATTATATAGTTTACGAAAAAACTAATTATATAGTCTACGAAAAGGAAATCAAAAAGGTTACAGGAAAGGATTCCCTCTGTGTAGTACGCACAAACAAGGTGGAGTTCGATATTTGTATATATACATATACTATTAAACTTTAAATAGGAAACAATACTACTTACAAAAAATACGATTTGATAAACCTTTGCAGAAGATCATTCGGCTTTTTAAGAAGGCACAGGCTAGTTTCGGCCTGCTTAACTTTTATATGTGGCTCTGTCGAATTGAATTGAATCATAGGCAGAGGGTAGAGTGTGTTGAGTATATTTTTCTATTAAAAAATCAACTGAAAAACTAGCAAACTCTGATCTTTATGGTCCGCACGTTGATCTCATCACAATTATAGCGTTAACCCACAAAATCGATAGATACCAGGCACATGGATGAATACATTGAAGTGAGGTAGGGTAGGGTAGATTGTAAAATGCCGACACGTGCCCCTTTGTTGGTCTTTGCTCGATGTTTTCTTTTGTTATATTGCCAAAGCTTTTATTCCTTCACAACTATCGAAGAATTCTGCGTAAAGATCCAAGATATGTCGCCAATGCACGCATATGTCATAAGATGAGTACGAGATGGTCGAAGAGAGGGCAGGGGTGGGAGTGAGGTAGGAAGCTGAACTTAATAAAAATTATTACACTTATATGGGTGATCACGTAGCCGACGGAGGTGAGCTGAGAGCGAACTCACTCCAATAAATTTACCTAGAAATGGTGCTAAAGAAACTGAGCCTCTGAGCCTCAATTGAGCCGAGCCAAGCATAAGATGCAGGCAAACCGATAAGAAGGCATCAAGCCGTTGTAGAGTCACTGGCAGTGACGAAGAGTCGTGGAGTTGTGTACGGTGACCGGGTTCGGGGGTCGGGGGTCGGTTAGGTCTTGCCTTTTGCCCTTAATTACACGGCTCAATATAAAAACTCGGTGGGGGGATGTGAAAAGAAATGCAAAAAACGCAAACGTAATAATGTAATAAATATTCAAATTACAGTTCTCGCGGCCATTTCCATTCGAATTTCCATTCCAAATTTCACCTGGCCCAAAATGCTGTATACCATACATATATCAGCATATATATGTATGTTTGTATGTATGTATATGTTGGTATAATTCAGTCAACTGAGGCGAGTCCGAGTCGCACTATTGGTAAAACACAAATACAAAAGCCACTAAAGCAGGTGAGACAGAGATAGAGAGAGAGGGAGAAAGAGAGAACAAAATGTATTGTAAGTAAGTAAGTCCGTCTATGGCACGTTTATAGTTGCATTATGCTAATCAAATGACACCCAATGGTGGCATATCGAGCCCCGAAGTAGCCCAATGTGACCCCTCAATGTCCTTAAGTTGTAGGGTTGGTCGCGTTTATTTTGACATTCAAGTTAATAGATCGGTTTTAGTTATAAATTAGCATTTTATATAGGCATATTACCCGAACACACTTACACATACCAGTATATTCTATGTGTGTGTGTGTGTGTGAGAGTGTGTTTTTAGCCATGGTCAAGTGTGACTTATTTGGTGGCGGTTTTTTACATAACAAATACACTTGGAAAAAAAAAAAACAGCAAATTACTTTCGATTGAAAAGGCTTGTAAACTTATTCTACAGTTAGATTAATGATTCACTTTACTAAAAGTTAACCCTTTTACATTATGAATAACCCTTATCCTGCTTAAGCACTTTCAGAATTGGTTTAAAAATGAGATAGTCAATAGGCAAAAAATATATCGTTGGGTTCATTCATTTAACATTCCATGCGGTTTGTTTTTAAATACAATATTGAAACTGTCCTATCATAATTATTATATAAGAGATCATGCCCCATCATTCATAATCTGTAACTTCAGCAGGAGGAACTGACTTCTACTTACCACACACACACACACACAATAGGCGATAAAAAACACATAAGAACAAACCAAAGTATATAGAAGTTGGCGTTGACGACGATTCATAGGTCTACCATATATGTACATCTATATACTTGGAACAATATATCTATCTATCTATCGTTTGTGGCGCTAGCTGTGGAAGTGGCAAAAGCAATCAAAGAACCGAAACAAACAACAAGAACAAGAGTCGAAGACAGAGAGAGAGAGAGAGTCGAAGAGAGTTGGAATACCGCCATATTCAATGTTAATAATTCAAAATGCTACACATGCGACGTCTCAGCTGGGACAGAAGAAAGGTAGCTAGGTAGGTAGGTGGTATAGTTAGCTACTTCTTACACTTCGTCGAAGTCATATTTTTCTGTTTCTTTTTTGCAACTGATTTATGCCCTGCGAAGAGGGAAACAGGAGTACTCAAAGAGAAAGAAATAGAAAGAAAGAGAGAGAGGGAAGAGAGAGGAAGAGGGGGCTTAATGACTGAAAAGCAATGGAGTATGTATTACATGGAATGGATGGCGATGGTGAAGTTCGAAGCCAAGTTTATACGCTATAGGCCATACATCAAGGTACTCCGAATCGCAACGAACGACGGCGATTCGCGTGATAGAACAATGTAAAAAAATTATGAACGTGTAAAATATGGGTAAAAATATAAATATGCATGGAGTTGGAGCCGGTGCTGGAGCTGTTGGTGTAGCCGGAGAGAAAGGAAATGAAGTTGGAGCTTAATCTATCTACAAAATAATTGATAAACCCCAGCCACAACCAGCAGACCTGGTATGGGTCTCTCTTTCGTTTTTGGGGTCTAGGTCTAGGGGTCCTATTGCAACAGTACACTACTTATAGTATGTACACTCTCTTAATAGGTATATAGGTATATAGATATCATTATGATTCAACATAATAAGCCGCATGGCCTGGGTGTTGATGTGCTTGAGTGGTTTGATTTAATGGCTCCGCTTAGGGAGAAAAGCCGTAATAAAACTTCACTTTAACTTGGCCTAACTACCAGCCAAACAACAAAGAAGCAAAACCGAACGAGTCATGCTGATGGATTGCTAATCCACCAGCAAATCCACCGATGGGAACAACAGCAACAGCAACAAAAACAAAACACAAACACACACTGGGATAGTTGAAATTCATTATACATAGATCTTTTTTAAACAAATCTTTATAATGTTTAGAGAGAGAGAGAGAGAGAGAGAGAGAAAGAAAGAGAGAAAGAGAGAGAGAGAGAGAGAGAGAGAGAGAGAGAGAGAGAGCAAGAGATGCACTTAATGCACTTAATAGTTGGTTGCAGTTGGCCTATACCAGAGTTTTATTGCCTTTTTTAGTTGTGTATCAATATGAGGTGAATTCTTTTTCTATAAGCAGAGCCTTCAACTTCAGAGTCTGCCAAAAATAAATACATTTTTGGCATATCTAAACTAACGTCTACTTACTTTACGGACTATGTCTTTTTGTCAGCTTTCGAATTGCAAACTATAACACTTTATTCAAATTTATATATATATTGTGGACAAATGGTTTTAATGGACTAATTTTTCGACTATTTACTATCTCTGAAAAAGTCTTTCTCTTTTGGAATACTTTTAAGGCGAACTTCCTCACCTCTGTTCTGTTTTTTTTTTTTCTTTTTGGGCTTTTCTAGAACAATGGGTCATAGATCAAAATTTTAATGACGACTTCAACATCATCCGTTCTCGTACAATGAACTTTCAATATGTTGAACCGAAAAATATATAGGAACAAAAAATAAAAAAGTCGCACATTTTCACCGTTTTTTTAATGCGTTACCCATTTTTATATAAGTATCTCAAATTCTTTTTCTATCTCGCTTGCTCAGTCTTTCTCAGTGTCTCTCTGTTTCTTCTGTCTTGCCTTTTGATTCTTTTTAATAATTTTTGTTGTCTGCAGAGGTTGGAGCGGCGCGTCTTTTGATTGGTTCAAACTCTTGAGGAGCATATATGTATTTGTATATATACCCCTACCCATAGCCATATCCAAACCTATATACATATATATACTTTTAACGAGCTCTGATTTTTGCTGGCTGACAATTATCATTGCGGCGATCAGACGCAAAGGCAGTGGCAAAGTCAGAGCCAGAAGGCAGAGAGCAAAGGCAGAGAGCTGCCATAGTTTGTTGGCTGCTGATGTTGTTGTTGGTTTTTATGGCTTCTATATAATAATTCACCTATACGTTGACGCAAGGCAATTAACTTGGCTTAGTTTCCATAGATTCCAGATGCGTGGTCGACAACGACAACAACGACAACAACGACGACGACGAGAGCGAGACACCGCCTTGAAAATGGCAAGCCAGAAGCAACGTGACTTCGATGCTCGGTTTGAGATTAGATAGATGGAGTGCAGAAGTCTCGTATATCAAAACGAGAAAGATGGCGGAATCATAATTCTCTCTTTCTCACTCTTTTTCTTTGGCGGGCACAAGGGACAAGACAGATCAACATGATCATCATCATCATCATCATAATGATGGCAAAGGATGTGTGGATGCAGCTTTTAAAATAAAAGTCAACTCCGATTGGCTTGGCCAGATAACTTTAGCCACAAAAACACACAAACAACTAATGAAGATCTTGCCCTATACATACCTGGCCTGGTCAGGCCTGGGAAAGTTTTTACCATTTTCTCTCTCTAATAACATTTTCTGTACTATCATGCTAGGCCACTTAGCCGTGTCACGGGTAGCAGCTACCCTATCAAAACAGCTGCAATGACTTCATCATTTGAATGTCATCGATCGAAGGCACCCGGATCGGATCGGATACGTTTGGATCGATGCGACCGATCAACGGAAACTTCCTAATTACATGACACAACCGCAGATGGGGGTCAGTCAGGTTCAGGTTCAGTTTGAGGTCTGTCCCATTTGTCCTGGCGCACCTGTAGCTGCCGCGCGCCAACCCCAAGCAGTATTTTTTTTTTTTTTTTTAATTGAAATGGTTTTTGGTGTTTGTTGCGCTTGATTGATTTAGAGCGAACTCAAGTAGAACTCTGACCCGCAGCAACAGGAATGAGGGAAGACCTAGAGGTAAAAGTCGCCCCTAAGATACACACCTGCCTGCCCGCTGGCCAATTCTTGTGTAATGAAATTCGAAAATTTCAACCGGCATGCGATCTCTCTCACCCTCGCCCTCACCCTCACGCTTGCCCTAGCTCCTACCATCACCTCGCCCTCACCCTCTTGGCGATCTGATGCGACGATCTTGTCCGTTGATCTTTTTGGTGCATTGGCTAAGTTAATTGGTTGTAAAACAATTTTTCGAATTAACATAAAAATGTTTCATTGGAAAATAAAAACAAAAAAATGTAAAAAACAAACCAACACACACACACAACAAAAGAGACATACATATGTACATATATAGAAGTATTAAATGAAGAGTGCTTTACAATTAACATTGGCTTCGGTTGCGGTCCGAGCCCGCATTTTAACAGCCGCAGAGGAAATAAGCGAATGGTCATGAAATTGGTAATGTTAAATTGGGGAGGATAGAATCGGAAGAGAACTTGGAAAAATACTTGAACAGACACACATATTTGAACGAAATATTAACGAATGATTTCAAGAGAACTATTTTATTTAGATACTTTTAATGAAACGCATCCGTAATTGTCGACAAAGAAAGCAATCTTTGAATGTGAATGATCGAAACATGCAAACAAGACAAATACTTGATCATTTTGGTTAAACCGCAAATGCGACACTTTTTGTACCCTTGCAAAAATAGTATATTAATTTTAGTCAGTGTTCAACGCATAGAAGGAATATTCTTGATCAGAACGACGAGACGAATTCAAATAGCCATGTCCGTCCGTCCGTCTGGATCAAAGCGAACTCCTCCTAGACCGTTTAAGCTACATTTTGCATGTAGGCTTGTTCTTGTACTACTGCACAGTTTGTATATCTCGGATTCAGCCGGATCGGACTACTATATCACATAGCTCCCATACAAACCTCAATGTCACGAACAGTGACTTTTCTCAAAACCTTCGTTATTTTCTAAGCTATTGTCGTGAAACTTAATATTGGTGAGTTTATTGCACCCATAAACGACTGTGATAAATTTGATTAAGATCGGGCGACTATATCATTTGTCAATAACTTTGTTACTTGTGAAGAAATTGCCATAAAATTTTTATTTCTCAGATTGACATAGCTATTATTGATAATTTGATCAATATCGGATGACTATAGCTCCCATATGAACCGTCGGTGGTAAACAGTTTTCAAAAACTTCGTTATTTCTGATCTGTCGCAAATATTAGACTTTTAAGATAGGAAAAGAGTAACAAAAAACTTGTAAGGTTATACAAACTTGGACGTAGTTAAAGTTATCCCCGGCCCTTTGCCTTTCACCTTAATTCTGATCATTCCTATGAATTACAGATATATTGAGTTGATCATGATCTTTTGTCTCTACTTAAATATATATGTAGATATGTACTTAGATTCCATGGGAGTTACATATATGATTTAGTCATCTGATTTGCTTAAAGCTCCCACAACAAATATCAAAGAGAAATTTCAGTAATTGTGTTAATATATTTTTAACATTATCTAATAGCAGCTTGGAATAATGATGATTTACCAATATGAAGTAAGTATATTAATTACGATAACTCTTGCGGAAATTTTCAATTAAGGTCATAGATTTTAGGGCTACCGATATACAAATAAACGTTTCGGTTCCATTCGCTGAGAAGAATGACCAGTAGCTGCCAACAATTCGATTTTCATTCCATTGAATGGAATTCGACTTTGGTCGCGTTAATGTGCTATGTGTGATATGACGACAACGACAACAACAACAACAACGAGTGGAGTGTAACAACAATAAGAGTAAGCGAAACGCAACCAGGCAGACAATTGAATTGTTTTGCTTGTTGGTTTGGACAACACGGACAACGGGCAGAAGACAGAGAGACAGAAAGACAGACAGACCGGAGGCTTCCCTCCCCCACACAAAGACCATTCAACCATATGCAAATTGAATGGAAATGGAAATGAAAATGGTTGAGTATCGGGTGCAGGCTGAGCACAGACGCGCGACCCGCAAATAAACTGAATGAGAGACAATGAAGGCGATCTTTTATTGGTTCCATTCGATGATCAGACACATCCAGAGAGCACGTCCGGTGCGGTGTGTGGTGCCAAGCGTCAGTTGTGGTGTACTTAGTGACACCATTAACGATGCCAGCTACTATAGGGGCTACCAACTCAACTACCAGCTAAAACTCAAACTCAAATTCAGACCCAAAAACCCTAACTTATACCCATACCCATACTCAAACCTATCCGCACACACATCCACATCCGGCGTTGTCTCTGGCGCATGCGCAACCTACTCCGCATTGCCGACTCGCGACTCTCGACTCTCCGTTGCCGACTCCCGACGCGGTTCCTACGTTTGATTGATTTTGTTTCAATGTTTTCAGATAGTTGTTGCTGCTGTTGTTTTATTGTTGGGCCGCTTTGAATTTTTTATTGCAATCGGTGTGAAATTTCACACCGCAATGCTTAAATGATTCCGGGGTCCAGGTCGGCCCTCGGCCCTCCGCTGTTGGCTGTCGGCCCTTGGGTTCCCTTGTAGTTTCGCTTCCACTCTTCTCTTTTGTCTTCATTTTTGGTTTGCCCATGAAGGCAAACTCCAACTCAAACTTGAAATGAGAAAAGTAAAAGAGTTTTGTCTGCTTACACTGATTGTGAGTAAAGTCAAATGATTTGCATGGGAACGAATATAACACATTACCTAGCATTATAGGTACATATGTATAAATTGCATTAAAAACTCACTTCAAATGTACATAGACGGAAATCGATTAGGAAAACACAGAGGAAAGATAACAATTTGAGTGTAGATACATGTCAAGTGTGTTTAACCTCCTTCATATGACTTTATTAAGAAATTAACATAAATAAGGAGGCTTAGGCACTGAAATTGATGAATTTGATTTTTCATCTCAATTGATATTAAAAATTGAATATCCTTATACTTTTGTACTTCATTTGAGTGATATTTTCTTATTACAATAGAATGCCAACTATGTCCAGTTGTAGCGATTAGGACGGGAAGTAAATTGCTTTAAGTGAAAGTTTTGAAAATTGGGACTATTTATTAATAAAGGCTCAATACAAATTTGAATCACATTTCTATTCAATCATTAACCATAACAGTATTTATATAATAATGAAATCCCGAATTCAATTTTAAATAAGTAATTGGATAGAGCTGCCTGTCTGCCAAATTGTTACGAATATATGTTAGAGTTAAAGTAGAGTTATGATTAGAGATTTGACCAGTTACAGAGTTCTATCATTTGTTGCTTCGATTGCCCTGAGCGTCTAGTTCCCTTAGTCTGCCTCCGTCATTCAGTTACTCGTACTCCTACTCAAACTTCAACTCCAACTCCATTTCCGACTACGACTCCTTCGACACGAACACGAACTGCCGTTACGCTTCGTTGAGCCTTAGTAGACGACACAGAACACAATGCGACGTCATTGCATAGGGCTGATTGAAAGATTATTTTGCATTGATAACGCTAAAAATGTATGGATGGATGGGCAGAAAAACAACGAAAAACCAAACGAAACCACCACCACTACAAGAAGCACATAGTAGACGATGTACCACCACGACTGCCACTGCCACTGCCACACAACAAAAAGTCAAATAGAGCGAGGCAGAGTCAGCTTTAGTGGCAGCGGCAGAAATTGCAGTTCGAAAATTGTTGCGCTTTCGGTTTGCGTGTTTACATTTTGCATTTTGCATTCATTGTCTGCCAGCCAACGATCGTCATCATCGTCATCATCATCATCATCCTCATCGTCATCGCCATCGCCATCGTCATCGCCGTTGTCGACGTCGCGTCGTCATCATCAATTCGCAATGCATTTCCCACATTTCCAGGCCAGCGAGCGACCATCATCATTAATAATATTGAAAAGCCCTAATTACGGTTAAGTGGCCCAAACGAGGCCCAAGCCCGGGCCCATGCCCATGCCTATGACTTTGCCCATGCCCATGGAAGGCTCGGGGGCAGAAGCATAGGGCCGCCAGTGAATCGAACTTTGCAAAAACAAAAAAAAAGTACGGAAAAGGGGTTCCCGCTTGCTCCCTTGCTCCCACCCGCTTCACACATTTTACATACATTCGACGTTCTACATTCTATATACCGCATTCCCATTTGACTTTTACTTGAGGACGGTTATCATCACAGAACTGTGTCTGAGTGTGTGTGTGTTTGTGTAAATCATTTTTCCCACCCCTAACGAAAAGAGCCTCGTCATCGTCTTCACCTGCTGACTGAGTGGACGGCACTTGCAGTCGTTGGCTAGTTGCAGGTGCACCAGCAGCAGGTCGTGGGCCCCTGACCTAACCCTCATCGCACTGTTTAATGAAATCATTTATAATGTTTTCTCTGTCCTTTTCTCATTCCCTTATTATTATTATTATTCATTCCTGTTGCTGTTGTTGTTGTTGTCTGCTCTATTGATAAGAAAAGTCCCCAGGACTCCTTAGCACGTGGCTACTACCTAGGGTCTAAGGTGTCTGGCTTTTCGTGTGTGTTTATATTGGGGCAGGAGCTAAAAGATGGGAGTTCAGCTGTCCTATTAGAGTTTGCCAGCTGCCCCTATCTATCTAAGGATATCCTATTCTCTAATGATCACCGTGCCAACAAATGAATGTCATGGCATATCATTAAATCGAAACTCGGTCCGATCATGTTAAATCATATATATAGACTCTAAAGTCTAGATGCTTAAAGTCAATAGTTTAGCGAAAATAAATATCGAAATTCTTTTTTAAGTGTACCCTTTCTGAAATGTCCTCCTTTTGAATGTGGTATTCAATAGATTCCTGTGAAAACCCTCGTTGTTTAACGTTGACGACGTTCTTGTAATAATTAATTTTTTCTAATTTTGATAAATTTGACGAAAATTTTGACTAAATTTCAACAACCTGCTTAGCTGCTTAGCTGTCAGAAAGTATTTAAAGCGGCGATAAAATCGTCTAAGCACGTCTAAAAGCCAACTGCCAATGGTTTTGGATACTCATTTCCAAATTGACTTGGCTGTTGATGCTGATCAAAAATATATAAATGTGTCTCTTACATACTTTCTGAAGGCTTTAATGTATTTTTCTGAGGGTTAATTTAAAACAAAGATTGTCAAAATAATTAACCAAATTTTAAAGATTAGCTATGACTCGTGGCTATTTTGTCTGTAAAGGAATCGAAAAACAGAGGAATCAGAATATATTTTCCATGTTCTATGAGAAATTGTTTCAATTGTTAAAAAAAAACAGTTAATCAAATCGAATAAACAAAATTGCAAAATGTGTTAAGGAAAAACAAATCTTGTTCACTTTAATTTCAGATATTTTTAGATTAATATATATATATGTACCTACATATATTTTTTTTAGTTTTCCTTGGAGGTTTTGTTTTTTTGGTTTTTTTTTTTTTGGGAATTAATTGTCCAACATAAAGTAAATATTTCTCAGGCTAAAAACCAAAATTGCCAAATACCAAGAGAAAAGAAAGAGACGGAAATGAAGAGCAACTAACTAAGCAAAGACTCTGTTCATTAATTAAAACCACTAAATATTACCAACTGAAACCAAAGTTCAAACCAAAACTAAAGCCGTGACTCAGTTAAGACAAGGTGGCCAGGCAGGCAAGAGGCAGTTCAAGACATTGCGAGGGGAGTAAGTGGGGGTTACTCGGGGGAAAAATGGAGTTCAGGGTATAAGCGTAATCAGCGCATTGGCCGACTGATTTTTGCATAATAAAACACTAAATTTTCATGAGCATAGCCAAAAAAACAAAAAACCAAAAACAAAACCCAAAACCAAAACCTTAAAATCTTCACCTGTTTATGTGTGTGAGTGAGTAATTTCAAATGGGAAATTTATACAACGAGTTGTAGAAAATCATTAAACAAATCGCACTTTAATAGGCAACAGCAGCAGCAACAATAGCAACAACTGAGGCCTAAAGAAATTTACGAGCAGGTTGAACTGAGCCTCTGTCTAAGCTGAACCAAACCAAACCGAACCAAACTGAACTCAACTGAACGGAGTCCGACTCCAAGTCGAGCTGAAGCATCCAAGCGCTGCAAAAACTTTAAGTGTAGTGAAGTGAAGTGCAAAAGACAAACAACAACAACAATAGCTACAACAATGACTTGAGTTCAAAACGAGACTTGGGCTCGACCAAAAAAAAAAAAAAAAACAACAACAAACAGAAGAAGAAAATAACCAAAAGCACCTGCCCCCAAAGCGCAGTCGGAGAAGCATTCAAGAAACGTGTGTGTGGGCGTATGGCAGGAGTAACTGAGATAGATAGAGCATGGGAGAGAAAGAGAAAGAGAAAGAGAGGGATGAGAGAGAGAATTTGGCAGCTGATTACACTGAAAAAAAAAAACACCTTGACAAGAAAAAGAAATGAGAAAGTCTATAAATAATCAAAGATAAGTTTAATGTAAAAATACTTTTAGTATGAACTATTTTCATATTAGCATTCAACCATTATTCATTTGATTTGCCTTACTTTGCTTTTCAAATGTGTTTTTTTCGCCAGAAAGACTGATTGAGACCAATAAGAAATTCTATTGGTATTATCCTGATGTAATTTAGAAGAGCTCCAACCTCTGCCATGCCGATGTGAATATGATTAAGTCGAAAATCGAAAAAATTATCTACTTGGTAATGATTGTATAGTGGGCCGATCAGGCTGATTTCCTACTATATAACTTCAGAAGTTTGCCTTTGGTGACAAGAGTGGATAAGCGAATGAGCGGATCATCCTATATGACTCCGTCTTGTCTTCTATTGGTCTAAATTCTTATCCTTTATTTTAAAAAATTAATATAGCCTTTTCGTAAGGGTGTCCAAATTCGTCTACCACTTTGCTTAAGTCCTCAAGCAAATTGATTGATTTGATTTGCTCTTAGAAACCGATTTCTCCTCTATGTATCGTCTAATGGTTTCGCCGTCAAATATCCTGTAATGCTGGATGAAGAGGAGTTTGGTTTAGATAAGTACCAAGAATATCAAATTAGAAAAACGTTAAATTGTGTGGTTGGTTTCCAGTTGTCATCCAGCCTTTTTATCCTATAAGGGACAAGGGTTTCTAACTGATCGTCCAGCAAACCTTCTAACCATCAATAATTTGTATAGATTCAAATTATTTCGTTCAGTGCATTATCAAGGTGTTTCACATGTGTTTTTCTTCTCAGTTTTTGGTTTTTTTTTTTTTTTTTTGGTTTTGTTGACCACATTGACTACGCATTTGCCTTCGAGGTTCGAAGACTTCCTCGTGGCGATCTTCGTGTGTGCGTCGAGGAGAAGCGTCCATTACGTTTGAGCACCCAAACCAACCAAGCAGCAAACCCCAAAAAAAAAAAAAAAAAAAAGAGAAAAATTAAATACGAACACTGAAGAGACCGATATGTATGCGATTTTTATGTGTGAACGTAGACAAGTTCGGTAGTTAAATAGATGCACAAAGAGCCCCGTTCCGTCCCCGAGTCAATGTATTGTATAGTCAGTCAGTCAGTTAGTCATTCAGTGCGAGCGACAGATAGTCGGACGGACAATAAAAAAAGAAACAACAACAAGCTAAAGAAAAAAACCCCAAAGTTAACCAACATTAACATTTAATCGAACCTCATGTTCAGTAGAGCATGTCTCCTGTTACATACGAGCTATCATCCAATGGAGGGAGGAGGAGTAAGTGATGGGAGCGACTATGGTGTGAGGGGAGGGAATGGCGAAGGGAAAGGTGACAGATAGGCAGGGCAGGTAGGCAACAGCGAGTGCGAGAGCTAACTCACATACACAATACATAGACACACATCACACAGGTGAGGGAACTACTGAAGCTCTGCAAAAAGACTTTGCCACACACACTTGACTCCCTACGGCCCTTCCCCCACCCCACCCTACCGTTTCTTTATATATATATCTATATATATATGTATATCTTATAAAGAGTTTGGTTTGGTTTCCCGCTGATGATCGTCGTCGTCGTTAGCATTGTCGTCTGTTGTTGTCTTTTTTTGTTTTTTGCACATGCGGTTTGTTTCCTCCTCCATTTTCATTTCCATTCCCATTAACATTTTCCACCATTTTCCGAAAAAAAGCATTTTAATTTAATTTCCATTTGTCTGATCGGCGGTGGTTGGAGGTTTCAGTTGTTATTTTTTCTCGGTTTTTGTGTAAAAAATCACATAAAACTTGCCCTCAATGGCGCCTTTTCATCGGGTCAGCAGATTGTTAACTGATATGAGGCAAACAGAGAGAGAGAGAGAGATAAAGAGAGAGAGAGAGAGAGAGAGACACCATGGAATGAGATAGAGTGTGGGGAAAAGTTGTATAGGAAAAAGTTGATTGAATAACCATTGTAGCCTTTATTAAAATTAACAACTAAATCGTAACAAAAAAAAAAAACATTATTTTACATATTATAAATTTGATCTTAAGACCAGTAGCTAATCATTAACTAAAACCCAGACAGAAGGACAAGGAAATGGGAGGGATGAGGGAGGGATGGAGGCAGGGAGGGAAGATGCGAGGGGCAACATATAATGATAAATACAATTTAAATGGATGAAACAACCTGATGGAATGCCCCGACATCTGTCCATACCAATGCATGGCCAGTGGCACGATGGTCTGCGGCTTCTGAAATGATGAGAGATGGATACATACCCATGGAAGATGAGATGGGATGGGATGATGATGTTTTCCCAGTTACAGTTCGGTTTCAGGCTTCAAGCTCCTGGCTCCACCTTAACCCATTAAATGCGAACGTGCCACAATTATGCAGTCAGTCACAATCAGTTGCTTTTGTTGCGCATTCACAGAGAGAAATTGCTCAATCCAAGTCTCAAGGACCACCCCAAAGTTAAGAGAAATATGTATTTGCATTTCGTTTGCCGCTTATACAATTTATTTGCAATTTTCAATCAAGTCGTGGCCAAAAGAAGACAAACAAACATCACGGTGGCAAAAAGGAAAAATCGTAGTGACTTTAATATACCCTCTGTTAAATAACTGATATACAACAAACTTCGGTCATATAAACGGCATCAGCTGGCAAAGCTGATCAAGCAGATATACATATCTGTGATTTCTTTTTATTTTCTTAAAGCTGGTTAACCCATTTTCTCACTTGTTTGTTTTGCAGGGTATGGAAATGTTAAAAAATTGATTACTTTATTTTGCGGTTTGCAATTGCACTGGCCTTCTTTGCTACAACCCCTCCTTTTTTTGAACACGTTCCAATATTTTAAGGTTTTTACCCATAATTTATAGCGAAAATTTGCTCAAATTGCTTAACGTTTTGGGTGGCCCCCTGGTAAAATCGAAACTAAATCACAGGAAGAAACTAAATTGAATTGGAAGAGTTAAAAGTGCTTAAATTTTCTTTTCATTTTGTTTTCTTTTTTTGCCTAAATAGTGATTTTCACGCAGGAAGCGCCACGCATTTGAACAAAAGAAAATACAAAGATCTTTTCAAATCTTTACGAGATGTCATTAAAATAGAGAAAAAAAGACTAACCGACCCCAGGCAGACGGCGTTTATCGCTGTCGGCAAATCGGAAGTTTAATGGGTTAATGATGGGCTCACACACACACACACACACACACACACACACACACAGAAATATACACACATGCAGCGACCCCTTCAGCAACAACAACAAATAAACATATAAAAATGAAAAACAATCATAAAAAATTGCAGCCGACACGACCACGATGCACCCGGTGGACCACCTTGGTGGCCATCATCTAATCTAGTCCCAACTATTTGGTGTTTTTTTGCCTCTCTCTCCCTCCCTCATGGTTTAATTTATTTTTGGGGTGGGAAAAACATTTCATAATACCTGTATGTATTTCATTTAAAGACAAGGCGCCTGATTTCATGGTGGATCATACATAATAACTGGACTTTATCTTATTCACCAAACTTGCTAGCAAATCCATTTATTTTGTAAACCTTTTTGAGGCATCAAAGCAAGCTGGTTATTTGGAAAGTTGGCCTTGACTTTGAATTTTTCGTCCAGAAAACCATATACCCAAATGACGATAGTCAAATATTCAGTTTCTTTTAAGGCTTTGGAGTAGAGTAACTAAATAAAAGTAAATTTTAAAAAATTTTAGTTCTAGTAAAAAACAAAGTGAAAAAACTTAGCATTTTTGTAAACTCTTTGAAGGATTCCTAGGATTTCAGTAAGTCACATTAAAATGGTAAATATACTGGATATACAGATAGTCCATCTGTCTTTCAGAGTACCGGAGAAGTTTTGTGTGGCCGTTGTTGCGAAAGACTCTACGGAAGAAACCAAGCATCATGTTCGCGAACGCCCGTCTAATATTTCTGTGTTCGATGACTAATTTAATAAATGGACGTTCGATTCGCCGGCACATCTCGAATCTAAAAGCAGCCAAGGATTTCAAACAGTCGGCCACACACAGGCTTGTTCATGCTTTGCAGGTCTCAGGCGCCACCCAAGAGAACATGGTAAAGTTGGAAGCGCTTGTTCCGACGCCTATGCCTATTCCTAGTAGCATAGAGGGTTTACCACCGAAACGCACTGAACAGGACCAACGCAGGATTTCCAAGGCCCAGAGTATGGAAATTATGAAAAATGTTTTCAATCATAAGCTTCCCATGGTGGCCCGTTTGCCCTTCATACCAATGCCGGCTGTCGCAGGCAAAGTCTCGAGTCGCCACTTTGAAAATGCAGAGGACTTGCTGAAGGTCAACAATCAACCTTACCAGTTGGCAGAAAAGGTAATCAGCTTGGCGCGCGAATTGTCCTTGGAGAAGGATAAGAACAAGAGGCTAACTGTGGGCTATGAAGAACTATTTAAGTCTTTTCAAGGAGGAAAATGATTTTGGCATTTAGCCATATATCATGGAAGTTTGCTAACAGATATTGGGATATTTTTTAGTTCTTCCAAATTCGTATAGACTACAAAACAAATTTTAAATTTTAAATACAAAAAAAATATATATAAATATATCAATCAGCACAGCAAAAATATACAATTCTTTTATTCAGATTGGGTGACTTTACAATGCAAGATCTGAAAATATATATTATCTTTGTTTACTATCCAATATGATAGAAACAAGTGTTGATTGATAAAAAATAAAGTAAATATAATTTTAATTGCTCGTGATGGTTACCATCGTAAATTTATTTTATTTTCAGCATGTTTAAACAAATTAACAGCAGCTTAAACTCTATATATCATCAATATTAAATGAATAAAAACGCAACACATTTTCAATTAAATTAAATGCCTTCTCTTTCAGCTGGGCTGGTCGAGTGTGAGAAGAGTGTGTGTGTGTGTGTGTGTGTGTGTGTTGACTCTTCACACGCCCTTTTGCCACACGATCCGATCGACAAAATTGAAAGGGAGCTGAAGCCGCCGACTCGATGTTGCTGCCGTTATGGCCGGGAGTTGAGATGCTGATGAGCTGCCGTTGATCATATTAACACCAAAGCGGATGGCGATGCATGATCATTGGCGTTAATGATCAGAAGAGAGGCAGAGGAGAGAGCAGATGATGATCATCATCATCATCAGACAGCAGTAGCATCGCAGCAGCGGGGCATTAGGAGGAGTAAGTTGGCTTATCAATTTATTGAAATGTCACTTTCAATTAAAACTAACTGCTGAGCAAACATAATTCATGCCTCAAACATGAAGCAGAAACAGATACAGAGAGGGAAAGAGAGCGAGAGAGTGGTATATGGAGGGGGCGATTTACAGGAAAGATCTTTTGCATTAATTGATGATGATCAAAATGAAATGAAATGAAATGTCCGCATTGGCACATTATCATTTATGGTCTTCTGTCTCACTGCCTGTCCGTTTGTCTGTCTGTCTGTATCGCTCCATGTGCATCTTCAAGTGCAGCTGCTGTTGCCTTCAATGTTGACCCGCGACTGGCCCCCCAAAGACAATGACAGTGCTCATTAAGCAAAGTGTCGCGAGCCGATTTTCTCTATAGCCATATTTCCCCCCTTCGGTTACTGATATTGACTTATGGCATTTTTATTATGTACAGACAACGCCCTAAGCCTTTTATTTTCTTATGGGCTTCGCTCTCTTGGCAAGATCAGGAAAAGGGCTGCAACAGCAGCATTCCGGGAATTTTTCATGCTTTAGCCACACGCAAGGACGTCATTATCATCATCATCAATAAAGCATAATTCCTGGCAAACAATTCTATTGAACCCCACCACAACGTACACCAGGATGGGACCTGACCACCAAAAGTGCCCATTATGTTTGCTACGGCTCGTGTTACACCAGCAATGCCATCGACTCTCATCTGCCCCTTCCATTCTGGTGGCACCTACTGCCGGTGGCAGTGACAGAAACTCTATGATCAGCGATCAGCAATGGCAACGGCAATGGCAACAGCAACAGCAACAGCAACGACCACTGTCGGTAGGCAACACAATAGGGGTCACAATGAATGGCAATTTTTCCAAACTGTCAAAAATTTATAGCTCGAGCTTGGCCGGCAAATCAGGACCGGTTCAAATTAAATTGGGCCCCATCGGAACACTTTTAACTTGAACTAATTTGAGGAAAATTTTACAATTTAGATCTGTGTTCGTATTGGATGTTAACACTTAAAATTAATTAAAGCTTTTACATTCGATTTTCATTGAAATAGAAACGAAAAATATTTAATTTGATTGGATGAGATGAGTCCATGAGAACTAATTTGTTTTAGAAGCCCCACCAGCCTTCCGTTTTATGGAATTCGATCCTCTAACATTTGTCTCCGATCAAAAAGTGGGGATCAGTAGTCGGTCGCCCACCTACTGAGGGCGTTTCTCTCACACAACCGAATCCGAACTCGCATCCTTGGCCTTCGATATCTATTCCGCCCCTTCCTAACTCCCATCACTCTCCACCCTGCCGGGCTCAATAGACAAATAGTCTTTTGCCTCGTCTTCGTTCCATTCTCTTTGGCTTACCGATTTATAAAGGTGGCTTATTATTGCAATTTAGCCACTGGTTTTGATTTTTAAACAGACTCGAGTATAAAGACACAGCAAGAGGTCCATGAAACTCAGAGAAAATCGAAAAAGGAGAGAGAGAGAGACAAAAGAGAGACAGAGTAAGAGACAAATGTCATTTGGCAGCGTTCGAGTGAACTATATAGACTGTCATGATCATTATCGCAATATATAGTATTCACTCCCAACAATTCTGCTACTCGCTAGTTGGTTTTGTTTGGGTTTGTGCCAAGGAAACGGCACGCACAATTGTAATCCAAGTGCCTAACCGCTGTGGTTGGTCTCTCGCTCAAGAACTCGAAGGTGTTTGAGCTACTTGCGGAGTCGCGTTTATCGTTGTAATGAGTGAATTATGTGCATGCACCTTTAGCGTCGTCTTCTTACTTCTCCTTCTCATCATCAGCATCGTTTTCTCCTCATGCTCAGCTTCTTCTTATTCTTCTTCTTCTCCACCGCCGCCTCCACCTGTTGGTAATTTATACTTTCGACCAAAGCAGTCAATAAATGTCATGTTTTGGTTGTTGATTGTCCACACCAAGCCATGGCCCAGACCCAGTCACAGGCTGAGTCCCAGTCCCTGTTCCGACTCTCACTCTCTCTCTCTCACTCTCTCTCTCTCTCTGTCAGAATTGGCGTGCTCCAGTATTCAAAATCACTGGCATTCCTCTTAAAAAACACTTGAAGGAAGCCATGAAGAAGGCCCGCTTGCTGGTCAAAGATTTGCATAGCAGAAGATCAATTGCAGGTGATTTGTTTAGCTGTCGAAATCGTCGTCTTATCGTAACTCATTACGAGATTTATTTTGTTCAACAAATGCAAGAAGGTGTGATTTGTCTTTGTACCGATCTTGGCATTTATTTTTTATTGAGTGAATCAGCGGAGAGAGATCAGAGTCCAGCAGGCAAAAGGCAGAAGGCAGCAGTCCGATTCCTGCTACCCCAGCTGCCCCCAGCTGCTTTCAATGGACTTTTAGGCAATGGTTCAATAAATTTCTCGCTGTGTGTGGATAGAGGCCGCCCACAAAGGCCGCCTCATAAGCAGCAGCTTCTAAATGCGACCGCATTCAGGTATTTCATCCTCCCAGTTGTCCTCCCGAGTGTCTCCCGAGTCCGAAGCGAAGCGATAATGTGATTTATGCTGTCCATTAATCTGGTAATTCATTTAAGCTCGGGAAACTGAGCCTCCAGTTCTCAGTTGCCTCTCCGCCTCACTGCAATCCTCACTCCTCAGTCCTTTTCGGGGTACCAGAGATCTCTGGTCGACCACATATTTTATGGCATTGTGCATATGAATCTTGTTTTCTGCTTGTTGCCTGTATATACATTTTTCACCCTCCCCCCTTTTGGCTGCTGCTGTTGCTGCATCGATTGCACTTCGACTGCTGTTCATCTGTTTTAGCCAAAAGGATTGAGCAAGAAGAGAGAGAGAGAGGCTAAGGCAGTAGAGGCAGAGGGAGGTAAAAGAAGGCCAAGGCCCGCTGTGCCGTCAGAGAACGGATCGCTTGTCGCTTGTATTAATAAAACATTAATTACACACTTGATACCTAGCGGCTAAGGTTTGCTTTTGGTCTTGGGGGTCTAACTGGTTGAGGGGCTTCCAAAAGGTGAAGGAGAAGGCAGGAACGACCAACTCTACAGTTGGTCTATGAGGTGTCGTTGTAGGTGTTGCTGGGGCTTGGCTGGTGGTCCACACGTTAGACAACCCCGTGGATGATGATGATGATGATGACGACGATGATGTTGATAATGATGAAGCTAAATGAATTGATGAGCGTTTAGCCACCGTAGACTGTGTGGGTTAAAAGGTTAGTTTAAAATGGTTAGCATCAAATAGATGGGGTCAAGACATGTTCTAGCCATCATTTAAGGGAACAAATTGATGAGCTTGTCGTCATGCTAATTGTACGTGTGATTATTTTGACAGGCAACATCGGCAACGTCGGCAACATGGGCAACATGAGCAACTTCTTCAACGTCATCTACATCATCTTCGACTGGAGATTGACTGTGCGTGCCTGTATTGCGAGTTGTCTGGCATACATGTACACCCATACATTTAAACATATATAGTTGTATATATACATTCTGTATAGTGTTGCTCGGTTGTCAAATTGAAAATGCAATCATGCGTTCAAACGTCAAATTAAACAGCTCGGAACTGATTTTACATAGCAAGCGAGCATCGTTCAGAAACGACGAACACCCACTTAACTAATCGCATGATTAATGATGTCAAACTGACACTTGAGGCTAAACGAGAAGTGAAAGAAGGCACACACACACACATACACACAGGGCCAGAGAGAAAGAGAGATACATACACACATACATATATGGAGAGCGAGAGGCAATCTCCCCAGTTCTTGGTCTCAGTAGGTGCTGCATGGTGCGAGCCATGGGCTGCCAATCGCAACGGCAACGCTTGAATGACAGGTGCTGACAGGTGATAGATTATTGCTGGTGTGCTTGTTGCAAGTCTCATCCTCTGCCTCCGCCTCTGCCTCAGCGTCTGAACTCTCTGCGTTGCGCCTTTGCGTGATTTATCCAAAAACGAAACCAAATTATATGCCCCAGCGCATTGGCATCTCAGATGCTGGGCAAGTAGCCAGCTATCAGCCCCTGATGGTAATTGATCTGTTCCCGATCGGCATGCCCGACTGGGACTCCCCCAGTTGTCTTGCTAGCTATGATTTCTTTCTTTCTTTCTCTTTCTTCCTTTCCTTTTTGGGTGAGAGAAAATTTCGTTGAGCATTATTAATGATGTCGCTGTAGCGATAACTCAATTTGTTTTCGACAAATTGTTTGCGGATCAATCCCAATACCAGAAAGAAACAAAAAACAAGGAGAAAAACCTAAAGGATTACAGTTTACCGTTCTTCTATACTAAACTTCCTGGTTTCCGCTTCCGTTTCAATCAAATTTTGATTAAATGACTGATCGATTAAAGACCAAAATGGACAACAGGCAAAATCAAATGAATGTAGGTCCAACTGGTCAAAATTGATGCAGCTTTTGAAATGAAATGAAAATTGAATACATAAATGTTAATAAAATATTAATAGGGGATGTCCTGAAGTTTCCCCAAGCCTTGTCATTGAATGCAGTACCCAGATACCAAGTTTAAATGTAGTTCATCATAGTTAAAACCAGTGAAAAAGTGTAAGAAAAGTTTAATGACGCTTCGCGTATTTGTATATTTTATTGATTGATTCCAATATTTTGTCAGAAGTTCTGAAGTACTCGTGCCAATATTAATTCAAATGGCATTCATCACGATGATCAGTTGACCTTCGGTGCAAATCAATCGATCGATCACGTTTCTTTTGAGCTTCCAATTTTTAGCACGCTCCATTGCAGATAATGATGAATTCGGTTGATGATGATGATGATTGTTGTTTATGTAGTGCTCTCTCACACGTTCGGACAAAATGCATGCGCTCACAAATTGATTTGTCACAATTTTTTGATGCGGCCGCCAATGCAGAACATGAATCCATTGCATAGTCAAATCAATCAAAGGCCAAAACAATAGTGCTTGTATTTTAGTTTTGGTTTTTTGTTGATTTTTGTTTTTGTCTTGCCATTGCAACGGTGCTGCCCAGCGCGTTAAGGCAAATCAAATTGTTGTGCTGGCCAAAACCAAAGCAAACAGAAACAGAGAGAGAGAGAGGGGAGAGACAGGGAGAGAAACAAAAAAGACACAACAAAATATTAAGATGAGCTCCAAAGTTGAAAACTGATCGTGTCACGTACGTGGAATTGGGTTGGACGGCTTTGGCGGCGATGTTACTATGGATGACGATGACGAACGTTTACTAGAACGAATTTTGTTAATTTTTATTGTGATTTCCTAGAACCGAACGACCTGGCGACGATGTCGAAGTCAAAGTCGACGGCATTCGACCAGGTAAATCACGAAAAAGTGTCGGCGGACACGCGCCTCTAAAAGGCAAACGGAACGCTCCAATCGAATCGAAATGCAAATTATGCAACGCCAGCCAAAAGACAGATAGTCATTCAGTCAGTTAGTCAGTCAGTCAGTGGTGTTGCTGCTCTCTAGCTCAGCCGTCATCTACAGTCATCTGAAAGTCGCGCTGCAGTTAATTTTTAACGACGCAAGATTTGTGCATTCAGGCGCTACAAATTGTTTATTGTAGGCCTCATGCCCCCAAAAAAATGTGTCTACAAGATTCGCTGAAGATGATGATGGCAGCGGCCAAAACCACGACAAACAAGTCATTTCCAAATAAAATTCGTTGTGGTCAGTCTTCGCAGCATTTTCACAGAGTGTCGCCGTAGTGGTTGAGACATTTGGAGGGCCTTTACTATGTTAGGCATTCATTCACGTGTCAGTTTGTTGATCCACCCTCAAAATATAATTTGCTTACATTATGAATTGTTGCCAAGACACTTGGATCAATTAAGACCAATTCTAAAACAGTCATTTCACTGACTGGTCATATATGTATAGTACCCATATATATATGTATAAATAAAATTTATATATGCAAATCACGCTCGATCGTTGCTGCAGTCGATTCAGGCTCGTGTTTGGGGCATCGCGCGTTCTTCAGCATCATAAAAATGTCATTTACAAAGGACAAACCAAAAAAATGAACAGAAAAGAACAGAATAGGCTCGAACTTAGTGGTGCATATACCGACTTTTAGATACCCTTCCACAAGGGTGAATACAACTGATTGCTTCTCCGGTGAAGGACTCTTTTATGATGGAAACACATCTCTGTCAATTGTTAGCCAATATGTTAGTCAAAATGCATTAAATTTACTTTATAGTCACTTTAAATGGAAACCATTCTCATGGTCTTTCTCTAAGATGAGCATGAACGGCTAGATTGAAGTAAATTTTAGCCAATTATCTTTTTAGTGTAGGGTACGCATGAAATAAAGTGTCAATTTTTTCCACTGTGCAAAATTAAACAGAAAAAAAAGAATAAGCAGTCGAAGCAGCAGCAACCACAACAACAACAGAATGAACGATTTGTGTGTTTTAGATTGAAATCAAAATAAAGCTCAAAGCGGCCGACAAGCCTACCTCGCCATTCGACCACCTCTTTGGCCTCACCTCGGGATCTGAGGGGCTGAGGCTCCCTTTGGCAGACGGCAGCAGGCAGTCGACCAAGAGTCACCTTTCCACAATGGCCGCCTTATGTGTGAGTGTGTGATTTGTCAAAACTGTTACGATCGCCAAATTGCAGATAAGCCATGGCAAACTGAGGAGACTTGCATTCTCTCAAGCCCCTCAGAAATCCTCGAGTGGGCCATAAACTTATTGAATATCTTCATGTTCCAACTGCATCAGCTAATTGGCTGCGCCACTTGCCCTCTTCGTGTAATCTGGCTGGCATACTCTCTCATTTGGATAACCGATTTAGGGTACAAGTTTTGTGCCTTGGTCTCCGAAAGTCTTATCAAATGAAAAGTCTCTATTAAGCGGGTTTTTGACTCGTGTGTCAATAATGTCAAACAGAATGTCAACAGGCGCATGGCCACGCGTCAAGTCAACTCAACTCAAGTCGTCCTCCCCACCACACCCATACCCATACATATACCCATAGCCATCCCACACTATCATCCACTACCCATCATATCCATTCATTCCTCCGTCAAAGACAGACAAATGTCGGCGGGCGGCTCTCATTAACATAACAAGTAAAGTCAACAATGGAAAATTGTTGTCTAAACAAGACGACGAAACGGAACGCCAAATGAAAGAAAGAGCGAGCAGGCGCAACGTTTCAATAAAAAAAAAAAAAATACACAACAACAACAAGAATCAGTCGGTCTGTCGTTTGGTCCGTCAGTCGCTTGCAGCGCTGCAGAATTTATTGAGGCTGCGGTAAATATTCGGGACTCGTTCAAAAGAAATCAAACAAAGTAATTTGTTTATTTGGCCAAAGCAATAAAAAATTAAAAAACAAAACAAAACTAAAATACCAAAATTAAACGGAAAGAAGGCAGCAGCGAAAGGTAATGACAGATAGAGGAGAGCTAAAACAAAACTTGCTACGATCAAGAGAAAAGATAATAATCACCAATCATTCATTGTAATGATCAGACAATAAGTTCTCGAATTAGCATTTTAGAATTGCAATGCTTAAACAAGTTGGGAATTGCAAGCACGAAAACGAATAACTACAGCTTGGCTATATAGATTTTAATAAAAGTAACTTTTATATCCCACAATACAGAAGGCGACAATAAGAAGAAAATATGATGAGTGATATAACATGAACATGAAATACCAAGAGATAAACCTATGGGTTCTTGCACTAGTTCTCACTCATTGATCACGCGATGGCATTTGGACAGACCATTTTGATTAATTTCAATTTGATGCTACCATTGGATGAAGTGCCGTGGCGGGGGAAAGAATAACCCAGGTAGCTAGGTAGTCACGTAGCTAAACTAAAAATTCTGATATTAAAGAGAATATTTTCATAGAATGGTGTGTGGATGCACAAGATGGATTGAACAGATAGTCGAATGAAGCAACGGACTAGCGGGCTAGGCGGGCGGACAACGGTGGCCATGTCCAATGTTGACAAATCGATGATAATAAGTCACTATTTCTTGGAGTGACTTGGTCGTGCAACCAACGAAAGGAGTCGGAGTCGATATCTACCTGGCCCCTAAAAACCTTTTTTGCTCGCTCTCCCTCAATCTATAGTCCATTCCCTGGCGGTGCTTTCACTTTCACATTTCTAATGATATGGAGATCCTTTACCTGTTCACCGCAACAAAGCAAATATAAATTAGTGGGAAATCTCAGTCGAATCGATTTGATATCGACGAGCAGAGTTTAACATTTAACCAGAAGTCTTGTAAGTAGCCTATTGAATGAGTAACGAGCTCATATAACATTTCTTTCATTCGGTGGCCTCATCAAATTACTTCTATATGCCCAGCAGGTTGCCCGATAGTCCTCCTCCTCCTTCTCTTAACTCTCACCTCTCTGTTGTGGTTGCGATCGTGTTATTGTTTTCAGTTTTGTTTCTTAGTTTTATTTTTGTTGCTGTTGTTGTTGTTGTTGTTTATCTCTTGTTGGTGGTCTCACCCCTACCCGATGTCCCTTTTAGAATTTTTGATTTATCTTTTCAAGTCACCTTTTCAGTGTTGCGTTGATTCTAAATTTAGCGTCTGTTGTTCACACCTTAACTGGGCAAGACATTGGACAGCGACAAATTCGTTACAAGTCAAAACTACTAAAGAGCACGCAGGAGTACAGCCAAATGACAGCATCTTCTTGTCCATTGTCTTAAACAACGAAATGCAATAATTGTTAAAGTTATTGACTAGCATCACGTTAACACATACAAATGTATGTACATATTTTGCACATTTCACAACCAATGGTTCTTAGGCTAACTTCAATTTAACTGAGAGATTGGAATTTTAAGACCCTGTACTCCCACTGTTTAAACCACTTATTGAACTCCTAATGGGAAAACAAGCAGACGAGAAGCAAATGAATTTCAATTGATAGAGCACAAGTTGACCTCTATTCGAGGAACAGGAAGGGGAGACTATGATTATGCATTGAAAGTTAACGATGGGATATAGCAATTTAAAAGCGTCCCGCAAGACATTTCGATACGGCTAAACACAAAATGATGTCGGTGGTTGCTTTTCATGCTCCAACTGAAGCAACTGTATGTGTCCCATACCAGGCAGGACTCAATCCAAATGCTTTACGCTCCATATGCCACGTGCACGTCTTCTTCTTCGTCGTCGTCGACATCGTTTGAAAATTGAAGACAACAAATGAACGAATGTAAAAACCAAGTCAAATTCTTGGTATAAAATTCATTGAAAAATTTTATGCAACATAAATTTTGCGTGCAGGATTTGGCCTTTTTTGGCCTCAATCACATGCAAGTGGATGTGGACAAGGACTAGAATGAGAATGATGGCCTTTGTGTATATGTGTGTGTGTAATTTTGTCTTTCAATTTTAAAGCCCACGACCGACCCACCAAACGGTTGAACGACCCCCTTACACACACAAAACCGACAAACCAAAATGAAAAAAAAAAAAATGAATACAAAAACCAAAAACCGCCCTCCCAAAAAAAAAAAAAGAAAAATGAAAAGGAAAAAAGGAAACCGCTTAAGAAGTATGGCCACACGGCAGGACAGGACATTTGGTCGGTCGTCCTTGTCGTTGTCGTTGGTTTTTATGACTTTTTGATTTGCCATTTCTGGTAGCAAATGATCAAAAATTGAATGAAATTGTTATTTTCAAGTGGAACATGTCCTTTTTACAACCCAAAAGCGAGTGAGAGAAAAAGGCCCTTCAAGATGCAGAACAAGTGATGGGGGAAGGGGACGCATCAACTTGTTTGTCTTGTTGCGGGTTGTTAGCCTTAATAAGAGGCATCATCTCCATGGCAAGGAATGGTGTGGGATTGGTGTGTGTGTTTTTTTATACCATACACCCATAGGGTGAAATGGTATATTAAAGTCGCCAAAATGTATGTAACAGGCAGAAGGAAGCTTCTCCGACCCCATAAAGTATATATATTCTTGATCAGTATCAACAGCCGAGTCGATCTAGCCATGTCCGTCTGTCCGTCCGTCTGTCCGTCTGTCCGTCTGTCCGTCCGTCCGTCTGTCCGTCTGTCCGTCTGTCCGTCCGTCCGTCTGTCCGTATGAACACCTAGATCTCGGAGACTATAAAAGCTAGAGCCACCAAATTTGGAATGTAGGCTCGTGTAGTATGTAGAGTGATCAAGTTTGTTTCAAAATTTTGCCACGCCCCTTTCCGCCCACGCAATTCAAAAAAAACGTTTATCTCAAAAACTATTGCAGCTAGAGACACCAAATTTGGTATGTATATTTGCATAGTAAATGCGCACATTTTGTATGTATAAAGTTTTTGCCACGCCCCTTTCCGCCCCCGAAATTTGAAAAACTCGATTATCTCCCGTAATTTTTTACCTTGTGCAATCAAATTTGGCACACTTAAATTTGATACTAATACCGAGCAAAATACCAAATTTGATGAAAATCGGACAAAAATCAGCTGAGTTATGCATATGAACGTTTTTGCATAAGGCCTTTGATGGCCGTTGGCGGGTGGGGGCGCTAGGGTGCTTATATGCATAAGTGCGCGAGATACTGAGATATGCTTGTAACAAGCATGTGAACAGAATTGTGGAAAATAGGCAAATGCATTAGTTATTACAAATTTGAAATATTTGTTTTACTGGTGTATGGTATACCCAAGTCGGCGAGACGACTTACTTACTTCATTTTTTTTTGGATTTGGGGTGATTGTATGTCTTGTCCTTGTGTCCTACTGCATTTCCCTGCAACAAAATTGAAAAATTTCCAAACCATAAAATCTGTGCCGATTTTCTGCCCTAGACTTAACTCCCACACATCCACCAGCAATCAGGTGGCCATTCAGGCAGGCCAACAGATAGAAATGATAATAAAATTTTAACTTGCAATTAAAATATTTGGTTAAATTACATGACTTCTTACACATGTATAAACCCTTATGTATCTAGCACTTATGCTCATATACATACATATGTATGTCTGTCTGCCTGTCTGTCTGTGCATGTGTGTGTGAAAAGTACAGTTGCCCACAGAGAATGTTAATTATGAATTTATGATTCCCATATTTATTAGCAATAAAATCAAGCAGGCGACCGACCGCACCAACCCTCAGAAATAAGAAAGGAGAGACAAAAAAAAAACAACCAGAGAAACAGAACTTAAGTCACTGATGCGTCGCTAATGAACTTTTATCATTCAAAGAGCTCTGGCTTGCTGGAGGGGTATCGGGAATCGGGTCATGGGCGGGGGTGTGTGTGGAGGAGGCGGGCATACAAAACTTGGACACATGTCGTCCATGGACGATGTATGGCATGTTGTACACACACACAGACTCGCACATCGCCTGAGAAAAGCGAGCGAATCGAAGAGAAAGGACTAACAAGAAGAAGAGTAAAATGAAAGAAAATTCACAAATCTAGTAATACTTTTGGATATCTGAGAACAAAGTTCACAAATTTCTGTCTAAATATTGATCTCAGATGGTAAAATATATAATAGAAACCACTAGTTTAAAAAAAAAAAAACTCGAATTTCCTTTTTCAATTGCCCACTCTTATCAGCAGTCAACTCTGTCCTTGTCAGTGGATAATTCTAATTCGAATTTGTTGTTCAGTTTTTGAAACAATTACAGAGTTCTTCTAGGTGTTCTACGATTTAGATGTTAGACATTGGAAATATCTCACTTAGTTTTCTTTAATTTGTTGAGTAATCTTCATAGCTATATACTAAAATACTTAAGTAAAATGTTGCAACTAGTCATTGCACCTCTTTGACTTTTGACCAATTTTTGCGCTGTTGAATATGTAGTCAGATTTAAGTAAGACATTTTTATTTTAGTAATTGCATCAGCTTTTCGTTCAAGTTGTATAAATTACTAAATTAGTTGCATCAATAAGTCCTTATCAATGAAAATCCTTTGCGCCGCATTGATAGTCATTGGAAATCCATTTGCAATAAAAACAATCGGTAATCCTTGGTAGATCCGCTTCCGAACGGCTGAACATTTGAGAGCTGCAAGTGATTTTAGATTAGAGTTGAAATTTATTTGATTCCATAGATTGTTTGTGGCAAATTTTAATTACTCCCCTTTAATGTCCGTTTAGATGTACATGTGTGTATGTGTGTGTGTGTGTGTGTGCTCGTGTTTGTTTGAAACGATTTTTATGGGATTTCTTTGGGCCCGACGCTCTGGCGGTGTCTCTTGTTTTGGGCCATGTTTTATGTGTTTCATTTCCATTGAAAACCCCAAAAAACGGCCCGAAAAAAGTAAGCAAACCAACAAAAATTATTTGTAAACGGCGGCACTGTGACAAATTTTTCGTTGTCATTCCATGGAACTTTAGCTCTGACCACCACAATAATAACAATAACAACGACGACAACGACAAAAAATTAATTGGAAATTTTTATGTCTCAAACATGTTGTAAGCGCAGAGTAACAACAACAGCAAACAGCAGCAGGTTCGAGGTTAATTGTTTGATTTTCTAACAAAAAATAAAAACAAAAACAAATTTATATATGTACATATATATGTATATACATATATATGTATATCTATTTTTTCGCTTTTGTTTTTAGGGGCCAAACTCTTGAGAGCGCTCCTCGAGATCAACCTCAACCTCTACCTGATTCCCAGGTCACAGGAAATGTTCTTCAGTTTCTGTTTCCGCTTGTTTCCGGAGTACAAATTGAAATGGATTTTTGACATGCAAAAATGTTTTATGGACAGTGTAGCAAGTTTTTTTTTTAAGTACCCTTTCCCTAAATCCATTTCAGAGCTTCTCAATTTCAGATGTACCAAGGACCAATGGAGTAGCTAGAAAAGAGTATTGGATCAATCAAAAAGCTTGAAAAGGGAACAATATACATATACATACCAATATACATATATGTACCAATACCAACCAACTGAAAATAAAGAATCAGGAATTTTAAAAGGCGTTATGACATTCACTTTTCAATTACAGTTGGACCCCGATTATCCGGGCTGCCACTAACCGGACACCCCTATTGTTTGAATTAGGTGAAAGTGTTAGCCAACACTCTGTAGGTAAAGAAACAATAACGATATCGATGAATCGATAAGTAAAACGAAAAGTCTCAGTTATCTGAATTGCTATTGCTTTAACGTCAGTTCTCCTAAATAGTTGGCTCTGTCAATAAGTGCAAAATCATTCTACATATATAAGCAATCGGAGTCCAGAGTAAACGTTGCCTCGCTGAAATTCGATCGTTCGAGACTTAAATACTGATTCGCCCATTCTTGTCGAAATTCCCTCGAAGTTGTCGATTAAACGGTCTGCCTATTTAGCATATTTACTACGTTTACTTGACTGGTTCTATTAACTGCCATAGAGAGTTTACAATATGCTTAGCTCTGTCTAAATTCAACGTAATGCAACTTGAGAAAGGGCCACATCGCAATCAGTTTACAAGTGTGGAAAAGTAAACATCAAAATCAATATAAAATAAATCATTAATTGGGTAAGTTTCAATAACGCATTATTGGAGAGAGTACCGCTGGTTGACTAGAGTTAGTTTAATAACTATCTCCAAGGAGAGTCAGCTGCGACTGTGCCAAGAGAGGAACCATCTCTGAATGGTTGCATTTAATAGTTCTTAGTATTTGACAGTCAAGTTCTTTAGCAGTTGAACGTAAGAGCTTTGCAGTTTAGAGAGTAGCGCAGTAGCATCGTTTTTGTTTTTAGACTTTTTTTTTTTTTTTTTTGTGAATGACTTCAACGAATTGAAGTTGCTTGTTTCGTATACTTAGTTTACTTAGTTAACTTGAGCCTCTTCCGGCTGCTGATGCTGGAGCTGGAGCTGGTACTTGGCTTTATGGTTATGGATACAGGGCCAGGAAGGCTGGAACCTCGAGATGTTGCTACCTGGCGGAGGAAAGAGAGAGAGAGAGAGAGAGACTTAAGCACAAGCACAATGTTTGCGCCAGCAAGCAACAACAGTAGCAATGAATTTGTATGTAGTACATGAAAACCGTGATCTCCAATTTGTTGTTGCCGCTGTTGTTGTTTTTGGTGGTGTTGTTGTTATTGTCCGAGATGGAGTTGGGGCTGGACTCTGGAGTTGGAGACCCAAGTCTTTGGCCATACTTAGGCAACATGCCAAAAAGTTTGTAACATTATTTTAAGGTGGTGGCTCCTCGTCGCTTCTGGTCTCCCTCTGTCTCTCTTTCTCTCTCTTTCTCTTTCTCTCTCTGTCTCTATGCCTCTTTCTCTGTCTGTGGCGTCTGTTGGCGTTGCCAAGTTGTCAAGCCTTTTGCCTTGGCAAATTTGCGATCAAGCGACAACAACAGTGACAACAAGAGCCAGTGACGGGATGCCCGCTGCTCCATCCTCATGCTCATCCTTGCATACCCGATCTTAATCCCTGTCCACATCGTCCCCTCCCTCTCCAGCTTCGTTGGCCCCGTCAGGTTCCGTCTCCATCACCATCTCGATTGGTATACAGTCACACTACACTTGGTCTTCTTGGGTTTCAACGCTGTACATCACGTCGCCTTGTATGACGGCGTCGTCTTCTTCCACACCCCCAGGTCCCCTCCCGCCTCCTCCCCCACGGCAATTCTACCGCCTCTCTTTGGGACAACTGAGTTGGCTGTCTTTGTTGGCTAGTGGTTGTTGTCGTTTTTTGTTTGGTTCTCAGTTTGAACTTTATTGACCATATTGATTGCTGCTGTATTGATCGCTTGTTACTGATAAACACAGTTGGATATAAAATTTGTTTACAGTTTTCCATGTTTGCTTTTATATGATGATGCAAATGATAATGATAATGATGATGATGATGACGCCAATGATGATCATTTAGGTTTGCCGTTTATGCCAAGCAACAAGTCTGCGAATACCCTATAGATACTCTCCTGATTTTCGTCGTTTCTTATGTAAAATATATTGACAATGTAACCAGCATATCCAGCATCGTGTAAACTTAGACCATATCTCTAGTTATCGGCTACTGGCCGTGGTCTGGGGGAGGGGGGTTTGTCTTTCTGTGTGTCAACGCAGCAGGCGGCTCGAGTGCCTCCAACTTTGAGTTCATCTTCGGTCTGCCCCCACTCTGTGTGTCTCTCCCTTTGGATGGCATTTCATTGCATATTCATAATTCTCATCTGTTTTCGGGTTGGATTTATCAATTGCGCATCTCAGTCATGAAAACACATAAACATTTCAAAATGCCTGGCGCGGGTCAATAATTTGACATGAACGAAACAATATGTGAATATGAGTTTGTCTGCGTTTGTGTGGATGTGGACACGTTCCGCAATATATGGCTTAAGCCCATATAAAGAAGAAGCAACAAAAATGTGTGAATAATTGAAAGCGGCAGCAGGTTTGCCAAGTGAGTTTACTTTGGGGGCGAGCATGGAGCGTGGAGCTTGCAGCATGCTGAATGCAGCTTTGTGGCGAGTCAAGCGACTGCCACAGGTTTCAAGCCTAGTGGCAAAGTTGTCTACAAACAACAGGCAAGCAAACACTAGAGACCCGCTGAAGAGGCCTCCCAACATAAAGATGAAGATCAAGAGCAGCATCAGCATCAGGAACAGGAGAGAAACGAGAAAGAGAGAGAGAGAGAAAAGAGGGAGAGAGGCAACTATCACCCTTTTAGGAGGGCTCTTGGCTGGAATTCAATTTGGTTGTTGTTGTCAACGAGACGCCCACACAACATCCATACCCCCACCCACCCTTCCCTACACTACTTACACCATTCTTTCATCCACAAATGCCAAATGGAAAATGGCAAAAGACAACAACCAAGAAATGAGGAGGAAAATGCATAAGAGAAATAGAAGCTGCCAGTTCTCACCGCCCACCTATTACAAGTATTTGATTCTTTTGCTAAAATCTGCACGCACACACACACTCTCACCTTTTCCCTCCCCTTCTCTGAACAATCTTCTTCCAACAATTTTGTTGCTGGCAATTTTGTAATTAATTTATTGCTCCACAAGGAGAGAATGCGGTTGGCTAGAGTCTAATGCTGTGTAATGCAATGTGTGGTGTGGCGGCGACGTGTCAAAACCAAAAAAAGGCTATTTTTAATTGGTCACATTGGTCCAGCCGATTGCTATCCTGCAAGCCCACCCCGCAAACCTCCCGTAGCACTACACAATCACTGACTATCGTTAAGTCTATGGGAGATCAAAGTGCTTAGTTGTTGGCTTCTTCGCTCCACCTTTTAATTGATATTTCGCGGCGTCTAGAGGCTGACTAATGTCCTACTCAATAGACGCCACCACCACTAGCACCACCATCACCAGCAGCAACTCCACTTCGCCATCATCTGAAGACGCATTGCGAAAACGATGCGGTTCGCTTTTTGTGTATGCATTTTTAATGCAAATTCGGTGTCAACGCAAAAAGGCATCGACCATGACAGGCTGCAACATCACGCTCACGCATCAGCATTTTCTCGCTTTCCCCCTCTCTATCTCTCGCGCTCTCTCTCTCTCTCTCTCTCTCACACACTCCCTACACTACATTTTCCTTTCTCTCTCTCCTTACTGTATATAAGTGACTGATTAACTTTGCCTCCTTGTTGCTGGTCGTTGCCGTTGCCGTTGCCTGGTGCCTGATGCCTGATGCTAAACGAATTATACGCTTACGTAGGTGGCAGACACTCTGACTGCAAAAGAGCGACAAATGAATTGAGACGCGCCACAAAAGTTATAAATATTGTCGCCTTCTTGTTCCTTTAAAATGTGAAAGAACGAAAAAAATAAAACAGAATACAGAATGCACCAAACAGATGATGAGAGACCCAAAGCAAAGCTGTCATCCCTTGGCTATAAGATCCCTGGGTCTGTGGGCGTTACTCACTCGCATGGGATACTTCTGTCTCGATTCATAATCGATTTGTGTAATAAACTTTACTTAAATTGAAAACTAACTTGAAGGCGTTTAGCTTAAATATTATTCAAATGTTATTTGGGTATTTTGACTTCTTTGATTATGTATGTCTAGGGAGACTATATATTCTGCATAAATCATTGATTAAAAATTATGATATTATGATAGTCAGGATATACATACACATAAAGGAGAGACAATCTTCAATCTTCATTCGGTATAAATTTTGGAATCCCAAACAATTCGTCGATGTTTTGACATTTATACTGTGTGATTCAGAAATATCACTTTGCTAAATTTCAGTCTTTTTAGTTTAGCAAAGTTGGATATAGATAGGAACTTTTCAAGAACATGGTTTTTCATTTATAAGCCAACAAGGCGTTCCCTGAAAAAAAGACGAAATAAATATTAAATTCATTAAAATACTAAACACAAAGATGGTATTTGTATTTTATAATTTTTCCCAGTTGTTGCCTTAATCACTTAATTTTCCCTTGAAGCCTTATCATTATGATCATCAGAACATTTCATGGACATATTTCAAACATTGTGGATCTATGTAATAAAGCCATAAAATAGTTTACTCAATTCTAAATCCGCACTCGTAAAATTTCGATTTTGATACGTTTTAATGGGCGCCCAGAGAGCTACCGTTCCCTAGCCCATCATCCAGTGAATCGTGCACTTGCATAAGCAGCAAAAACAAAAAAAAAAAAAAGTATTGTAGGTTTCGCCCTTTGAGTAAGTTTATGACCGTATCGTAAAATGGATAGGCTACTGATTTTTACTTTGAACTACCTTCGATTTTTGGTTTCATTCCATTCATTGATGGTTATCGCGACTTGGTGAAAGTTTTACGACTTGCTCGAGCCATTGTGTTAGAGGGTCTTACGATCTTATCGTTTAACCTCTGAGAGCGGGCGAAATGGAAGGGCTAAAAGGATGCGAGCGGTTAGTCACAGAGCCTACTAGAGGCAAAAAGGCAAACGACAATGAAGTGACTCTAAATATGAAGTACTGACAACGAACGACGGATGACAAATTCCATTGACAATCTCTCTCTCAAAAAAAATATTTCGAATTTCCATCATTTCTCGCATTTCACAAGAGAATTTAATCGAGCAAAATAAACCATTTTCATACACTCGAATTGAGACAAAAAACATCGCATTACAACACGATTGCAGGGTTCAAGGAGTAGGCAGGATGTGGCCAAAACGGGGTAAAAAATGCGCGAAATCTCTCAAGTTCCTTCACAGCCTTTGTCAAAGGATTAGCAGTCTGTTTTTTTTTTGCCATTTTGGGGAAACAGATGTAGGCAGAAAATGATAAAGTGTAAAGAGTCAGAGAGTTAGATAGAAAGAGAGAGAGAGAGAGAGAGAGAGAGAGAGAGAGAGAAGCTAAGAGTTGTTTGCCTTTCTTTCTTTATCTCTTGTATTGAGATTGACAGTGTGCAATATGCGTTGATTTTTTATGGCCTTCAAATTGAAGTAAAGTTGCCCTGTGGCGTGTTGATCTCAAAATGCAGATAATAATTATTTCAATATGTGTGACTGAGACGACGACGACGATTTGGCCGGGGCAATGCCAATGCCAAACTGAAACTTCAACTCCGAGTCGTCTCCATCGCCTCCATCGCCTCCATCGTCGTCATCGTCATGATCATCATTATCATTATGCGAATGGATCAAAACCGCGACGCCGCCAACATTGAAGTTCGGTTCAGATATATATTGTGTTGTTTTTTTTTTCTATACCCTCCAATAAAAGGGGTACATTAAGATTTTTAAACGCAACCAATTTACATTCGTTTCTCTGTTGGTCTTGATAAATCTATAGATCATTTGTGCCTTTTATCCGTACTTTAAGTTATCCCTTTGGGTGTCTGAAAGTTTGTTTTGATTTCTTAACTTTGTATATATATATATGCCAGATATTCCATAGAGTATCTTTAAATCGGAGACTCGTAATCTGATGTATTGAATTTGGTTCTGCCTTCGTGTTTTTGTTTTCTTTTTGCATGTGGCTGGGGTTGTTCCTCCTTTTTTCTTTTCACTTAATCACTTGTAGAGCGAGAGACAAGAGATGAGCAGCTCGGGCTATGGGTTGGAGTTGGTTTTATGTTGAAAATTGAATTTCTAAGAATTACACAACACAAGCGACAACAACAACAATAACAACAAGAACAACAAGAGGCAGAAAGTGCCGTTGGCATGCCGAAGGTCCCAAGCTCACTTGGGTTTATTTCCCATTCAACATTGCCCGGCTTCATTTCATTGCATTGCATTAATTTTGCCAATTAAAAAGTAAATAGAGCCTGCATCCTTTTGTCTCTCCCCCACCCCACCCCTCACACACACACACACTCCTCTATAGAAACCCTTTTCATACATCCATCCGTTCGCCCCTCATCCAAGCCGCGCGTTCATCTTTTTTTGGCTGAAAGTTTTCAATATAAATTTTAATCCAATCCAAGCCCATCACACACATGTGCATGTGTGTGTGTGTGTGTGTGTGTGTGCGGGTGTTCACTGTACAGACAGCAGTTCCGTGTCCTCAAGTCAATCAGTTTGGCTTTCTTTGCATATAGGAAGTGAAGCCCCATCGGAAAAACTTTGCCAAGCCATCCCACAAGTGAACTGTTAAAAGCACAGTGGTTAAAGGCAACACGTGAAGGGGGGATTCAGTGATTTAACCACTGTGCGAATACAATTAAAACCACAATAAGGCACTAAGATGCGACTGCGTTTCCTACGTTGCCAACGCACCAGCCGTTCGTTGACGGTGTCAATACCGTCTTTCGTCGACAACCTTCGCAACGCCCCCAAAATTGCTTATAAGAGTGCGTGAGGGAGTGAACATACTCTACTCTACTCGAACATACTCGTACATACATATGTATATAGAATTGATGGGCATGGTGTTTTTTTGGGGCGTTCTTTTTGTTGTTGTTGTCTGTGTGTTTTTATTTCATATTATTTGCTTTTTGTGCGCTGCCAACGGCAATCTTCTTGGGCGCCCAGTCGCAACAGGCAGTCAAGTCAGTGGCGCAATTGTCTCAAAAGCCACGTTGTCTGCGTATCGCATATCGCACCTGATGAGAGACAACCACAACAACAACAACGACGACAAAAGCGACGTCCAACCATTCGCATAATTGTCGATGCGTTAAGGTAATTGTACACCTAACCAACTACCAGGCAGAACCAGGGCTAGACTTAGTTCCCCACACCACATTGACAATATAAGTGAGTTTTGCCCAGCTTCTGTCAAACGAGAGTTGGATGAAAAGTTAGAAAAGTTACTTATGTTTTAACTAATTAGCTTGCTTCTAATCAACTAAGTAATACTTTTATTGACTCCCTCTTGACCTTGATGAAACAATTAACAGTTAACAATATATAAGTAGATACTATTTATGTATATATTTTTATACTCAAAATAATATTTATTCGAGTACACCTCGAATTTGTTGGCTGTGGCTTAACTCACTCAGTTGTTTCTAAGTTTTTGCGTTTGTCGTCATTTGCCATATTGATGGCACGCTCTACCACCCAAGAGCCCTCCCTTCATACTTCTCTTCCCCTCACTCGGCTTGCGTTTCCTTTTAGCCCTATCTAAGCAGCATTTAAAATTTACCCATTTAGACAGACATCAACATCGACATCAACATAAACATCGACTTTGGGTTTGGTTTTGGTCTGATTTGCAAGATTTGATTTCAGGAAATCTCTCACTCAAAGCCTTCCACCTGCCTGAATGGTTCGGTCTTTGGTTTTGGCTTTGGCTTTGGCTTAATGTTTACATTCACATTTTGGATTTGGGTTTGAGTTTTGTTTTTTGCCAGCCTTTTGTCTCTGATTTGTTGCATTTGCATTGTTGAATGTTAAGTCTTTTGTTACAATTGAAAAATTATAGCAATTAAATATTGTATGTTTCCCTGACAATGGCAATGACAATTGCGTATAGAGAACAGAGCCTAAAAGATTGCTCGGTCGTATGTAAATTCCCATCTGCATATAATATATTGGTACATCGATAATGAAAAACTAGCCAATTTAGCTGATAAACTCGACTATCAGTGAAAAAATTGATCAGGAGAGAGACCTAAGAGTAACATAAACTAAGTGTTATATTATATTGCACCTTAGTTAGCTGAACGAAAAATAAAACAAAAAGAAAAAAAAACACATAGATAAGAATCTACTCTGTGAAAAACCAACAATTAGACAGAATCGAAACTGAACCCGAAAGAATATAAATTCTAACAAAAAATGCTTTTGAGGATTCATCTGAAATCTGTCAACACATTTGGGGGCCAAAATGACTACTAAGATGAATTTGATCACTGATTTATTTCTAATTCGGCTTCTTCAGTGATGCCAGATGAGAATATTATGATTACAGTTACATTAAAGTCAAGCCAACACGGAAAGGGAACACATATTAAATACAAATTTCCTGGTAATAAAACAAAAAACCAACCAAAACAAACAGAAGACAAAATCGCTGCTACTCTGGCTGTGGCTGCTGTGCACAGGCTGCTCAAATAAAGAAATAAATCTTTTACACCCAAAAACAAAAAAAAAAAAAAAAACACAAAAAAAACCAAGAAAAAGAAAAAGTCTTCTGACTTGGCCGTTAGTCACTCAGAAGACTTTTTTCTTGCCCTGACATTGCCCATTGAGTTGAGTTTTTGGCTGCCTGCTTTTTTTTAGATACTCTTTCAATGAAGTACTTTATTACCCAGCCTTTATTTAATTATTAAAATTATTAAAATTAATTTAATTAATTATTAATTATTATTATTAAATGAATCAAATAGCAACAAGAAAATGATTTTTATGCAGTATTTCCATCATGGTTAAAATCCTTTTCTACTGTGTCCTAATGTCCAAAGAGTATACAAATTTCTTCATAAATATTGTTGGTTAATCCCTTTTTTGTTTTTGTTTTTTATTTGTTATTTTTGTGTATTTCTTGTATCAGCTTATAAATCTCGCGCACACACACAAATGAAATACTGAAGCTGAACTCAACTTTTTATTGGAAATCTGTACGCAGAAATAGTCATCATCATCATCATCATTATCATCTTCATTGAGATCTTGATGATCGTTGTACCTCGATCTTGGTTTTTATATTTCCATGTTTCTGTTTCAGATGCATATCGTTTAAGCGCGTTGGCAATAAAATTATATATGTATATATGATTTGTTGATGACTGCATCAAAAAGATTATATATACATATATACCTATATGTATATATATGAAACAACAACAAAAACAGGGCAAATGATAAAGAAGGAGAAACCCTTCATATCAAGCGCCATGTCAACTGCTTGGCACCAATTACAATTGGCAGAAGTCCCATGGAGAGAAAGTTACATATTTGTCCTTCGTTTACTTTTACTTGCTAAGATTTTCTGGCTTAATAAAAAGGATAAAACATACCTAGATAAGTAGATCCAGGACTAGGAAATCGAATAGGAAAGAGAAAAGTGGCGAAATTTTCTATTTAAAGTCTCTCTTTCTCCATTTATAGTTCATTGCTGTGAAGTCTGACTCGGTGTTTAGCATTAAATTACCATGGTAAACATGAAACATGATTTCAATTTCAAGTTTCTGTTTAGAATTTCAATTAGCCAGAGATATAGATATATGAGTATCTACATGTGAATATACATATGGATGTATGAACGAATATGTAATTATGTTTGTATTTTTTTTGTCTACAGATAGATATTAGTCAGATCTATTGACCTTGCCACTCAGCTATTCGTCACACTCTCGAAAATTAAATTTCATATGTTGCATGCAATTAAAGATCTAACTGTAGCAGCAACTGGAGACCAGCAGGAACAGCAGCAGGCAGCAGGCTGGCTGGCTGGCCTCATCGATCAGTTGAAATTAATAAAATACTCAATAAATGCGCTCGAAAAACGAACTAAAAGCAAAAGCAAAGCAAAGCTCATAAAAACGTGTGCAAACAATCGATCAATCAACAATTTGACAGCAGCGCAAATCTGAGGGCAAATCGGAATGGGTAACTTAAAGACGAATTCGAACTGAAGTCTCGCGGGTTGCTGCTGCTGCTGCTGTTGCTGTCAGTCGTCTGCCTGCTGTTGCTACCAATCTTTGAGTCAAACTTCAAAACAATTACACAGCAACATTTCCAAGAGAGAGAAAGGGAGAGAGAGAGAGAGAGAGAGTTAGAGAGAAAGAGGTAGAGTAAGGAAGGCGGGAGACATGCAAAAGATATAACCAGATACAAAACGCTTCTTGCTTGAGGGCAAAAAAGCAGCCAGACCGTGCCAGGCCTGGCCATACCAGAACAGACGAGGCAGGCAGGCAGTCAGCAGACAATCTGCCACTGTATGACTCTCTACGACTCTCAGGCTGTTGATTCAAGCGATTAATCGATAACAAATAAAAACATTTCGACAACTACTTCCAAAGAACGCCAGATAAACCCGATTCCTGACTCTACAACTTTAACTCTGACATCGACTCTCTCCATCTCCGTTACTGACTCTTTGAGTCCATCGGATGACTGCGACGACGACGACGTCTTCGGCTGTCAACAAGTCGACATTGTGTATATGAGTGGAGCTCGTACGCATAAATGCCATGAAAATTTTCTTCTTAATCAATTATGAGTATAGAACGGGGTGAAGATGTAGCGAGAAGCGGGAGAGGGAATGGGTAACAGAATGGTTTAGGGTTATGGAGATAAAAATCGCAAAAATTCTTTATTGAATGCTGTAGATGCCAACAAACACACACAAACACACATACACAGGCTCAGATATCGTCAAGTATTAAGTATTATATGTATGTACAAGTGTAATCTGCATGTGGAGTAGCACTTTCTGATCCTCAAGTTCTTTCGGACCAGGAGAAGCAAAATGGAAACAACATTCAGGGGAACGGCTAAAGGAATACCTTCTGGTTCGTCATAGCTGATCTGCAGAATGAGCTACAGCCAAAAAACATTAATGAAGAATTATTATTTTTGATTTCTGTATACCCTGAATATACGAATCATCTATTTTTGAATTGAAAAACTTGACAATTTTAAGGCTGCAATCTTGGTAGGTTTTTAATATGAAGTCATATGCCTCGATATATTGGCTGTAGGGCGCATTTGCAACACAATGAAAGAAATCATAATCGGGATGGGATGGGGTGGATATGGGTATGGGGGACGGTCAACGGTAGACAGTAGCTGCATATGCTTCAAACGGTCGACAGTTTGTCTGTCAAATTGACATTACACGCAGCGATGCCTCGCTCAGTCGCTAAGTCAAGTGCAGCGTCGCCTTGCCAGAGAGACCAACAAGTTGCATTTACATGACACTTTGGCCAGGCCTTGGATTTGGATTTGGCTTTGGCTGTGGCTCTGCTTGGAGTCTGAGTTTGGGTTTGACTCTTCGTTTGGCTGTGGTTCTGGCTTACAAGGAAGTCAATGCATACACTCCGGGCGTAGGCTGACGGACCTCTGACTTGACTCTGATGCGCCGACTGACTGGCCTGTTGGCTTCTGTTTGCAGCTCTGACTCAGCAAAAATCAGCCCACGGACCACTGGGGCAACTGGGGACCTGCGACTGGGATTGGGCCCGGACATTTGCCATGAGGAACTGATGCTGAGTAACTCGTAGGGTACTGCCTGCTGATTTTCTGCTTCGCTTCACCCGGTAACCGGCAACCTGCAACCTGTTGGCAACTCATTAAATAATGCCGATGACTGGACAAATTTTTCATTTTTTCTATCTCTCTCTCTCTCTTGGCTTGGCTTGTCGCTGTTGTTGTTGTTTTTTTTTTTTTTTGATTCTCCTGCTTAAATGAAAAGTGATTAAACAAGCCTTGGGCCTTGTGTCGAGGCCGAAGTCTCGAAAATTTATAATCCTTGTTGTGCAGTGAAATTGCATTTGCTGTAACGTTGGCGTTATAATTCTACCCATACGCCTCCCTTTCCCCTTCTCTTAGTATCTGTGCCCCTTTGTAGTAGTGTGTGTGTGTGTGCCAAAGTGACACTTGTACAGATTTTCTTAATGCGCCAAAGTGCCACTTGTCGTCGGTTGAGGCTGGCTCCTTGTACCCGTGCTCCCGTCTTTCCCTCTCCGTCTGGCCAACGGGCTTAGGTTGTCTCCTTTTCTCACATGGCCAAATCGAAGCTTTCCTCCAACGTGTCTGGCCAGAAGAAAATGTTGTTAAATCAGCGCTAAATGTCCCAACCAGACCAGGCAGCAAGACAAGAAGCCTGAAAAGTTGTCTGTTCGACTTGAGTTCTAATTGCTGGCCAACGCATAATTTGTCACATGCCAAATTAATAAACGGAGATGGTGGAGATCGGGGAGATAAATCCTGATGTTGGTGGCAGTGGGAGTGGGGGTGGTGGTGGCTTTGCTTTTAGCAAAGAGCAGTGTCCAACCAGTCAAGCTGCCGGTTACACAGTAGCCGCCGATTTGGCTTCAAGTTGGCTTCAGAGCAGACGTTTGATTGAGTGGATGGATGCCAAGGATTGAATCTGAGCAAAGTGTGGGCAGTATGTACATATTACCAGGTCTACAGTAGAGTATAGGTGGTCGTTTGAACAATATTGTGGATGCTTTATAAAGAGAATGGACGAGTTTAAGAAATGAGAGAACACCAAAGCGTAAATATTGCTTTAATATTAACCTGAATGGTTCCTCTCTATATTAATCGATCGGTTTCCGGTTTCCTATCTCTATGACCCAGTGTTGTTTCTACGATTATAAGTACTCTACGGTATAAGTACTCTAGAATAAGGGGCGGGGCTAGTTGCTGCCGCTACTTAATTGCTGCTAGGCCAGCCGTCTTCGGACAACTTTTTTTCCCGTCTCTGCTTCAAGCTGCTACTTAATTTATTTGTCACCGAACCGAAGCGCAAATGAAGTTCGACAAAAAGGAAAAGCTAAAAAACAAAATAAAAAAATAAAAAAAAAAATGGTGAAGTCAGGCAAAAACCTTAAGAAATAATTACAAATTAAAATGAAATACGAATGGAGATAGGTGGAAGGGAGTTGTTTTTGTTTCTGTTTTTGTTGCTTTATTGCCTGAACAAAAGTTTTATAAATAGCTGCAGCTACGCATGCGCAAAGATTTGTCATAATTGATAAACGACAACAGCAACGATGATTTTTAGACAAGTCAGTCAACAGACAACGCAGCGCCTTCTTCGTCTACGTCTGCCAGTCTGGCCAGGCAACGCAGAAGCAGTACTAGAACCAGAACCAGAAGCAGATAGGGGTCCCCCGCAAAAGGGACACATATGAAGTGAAGACGGTGGCAATGGCAATGAAACGCCTGGCCGGTCAGACAAATCGAAACATTGTCATTTGCCAGACACAGTTTGCTCTTGGTTGGTCGGTTAAATGAGTTACCCATCTTCTAGGAAGAGCTTAAACCAACTGATAATTGTTCAGAACATGTGAGATTTTTCTGAAGGTGAAGGTACCTAATTTCATTTGCCATCTATTACAATCGCAAACTGAATTCAATGTGCTCCAATGCACAACTTTTTTCTTAAACTGCTACAAGAAATAGTGAAACTATTGGAACTCTATGTAAGCAATTGCCATTTTGAGAATGACTTTCATCTCTCTCTATTAGTAGGCTAAGAATAGTTGTTAGGCGTCAAATAAATCGCTACAGTTTTTAAGATCTTCTGCAGCATAACATGAAATATATAAACGAGTCTTTAATGCATTTTCCATATTTTTCACAACTTTAGTATGTACATAAATAAGGTGATCGGATTAAGCACTTCAATTCAATGTTTCAAAATGTATAATAATTTTCAATTGAAGCTTAAACAAAGACTAAAACCTGCTAAAGAGGGGGACAAGCTAAGTCCAATGCTGATGGCGATGCTGTTGCCGATGCCAAATGCTGGCAATGACAATGACAACCTCAATGATGACGCCAAATTGGCATCATTTTTTCCATGAGTGTTTGGTGTTTTTTTGTTTTTGTTTTTGTGGATCTTCGAACGTGAGAACCAATTGCTATGTATGGTCATTACAAGCCGTCCAGTGGCCACTCAGTACCTCGTCGTTTGAGGAGATAAACCCATAAATATTTTAATGATGATTACATTTTAAAAACGAGCCGCACGAAATCGAATGAAAATCACAGCTTCAACTGTATGCTGCCGATTGCTCTGCTCTCCTCTGGGTGCCCGATCGCCCAATTCCCCCCCTTCTCCCCTCCCACTACCCTTTCATTCATCAAAAAGAAAAAAATAAGCCAGCCTGATGAGATACTGGCATAGTGGAAACGCGACACTGACGACATTTTTGAAATTACATTGACAGGCTGAGTTGAAACTAAAAGCGATAATTATTGCCAGCAAAGTGTTGGAGATCGTGTATACAGAGGCAGAGAGAGAGAGAGAGTGAGAGAGAGCGAGGTGCAGTCGATCGAAGACACGGCAGTACACGGCTTGAAACAGCACAAAACGGCGTCTTGCCAATGTAATTTCAATAATTTTATCTGCTGCTTGCCTTGTGTCGACTGTGATTCGATTGGGTGGCTGGTTAACCGGTGCGAGCGGTGACAGATCAAAGCCCAAAAGAACCTCACAGTACCTCACATCGGCCAGTCGGCAAAGATCACTGATCATCGGCTATGGGACACGGTGAAAGAGCTGGGCGGCAACTGTTGCTGCTGCTGCTGCCGCTGCTCCAGATGTTTAGCTGCACTTTGGCGGCACTGCTAAAACAGCGATTGCAATCACATATACGACGAAACAACGACAAACACTCGAAACGCAATCATCAACATCAAGCAACATCATCAACAACGAGGTAACAGCCAACAGCCAAGTGAGCATCATCAGTCGCTGATGTTGCCGCTGCACTGCCAATTACTCGCCAGCATTGTTGACATGCCTTTTGCCATTTGCATCGTTTTCGTATTGATTTGTTTAAGTCCAAAGAAGAAGTCAACTCGATGAACACGATCATGATGATGATGAAGAAGCAACAGCAGCAGCATCACCATCACCATCATCATGGCCACAAAACAAAAAAGATATGCAGCAACACTCCACCCTACCCCATCCTACCTCGTGTCATTCCCAATCAGTGCAAATTTCGGCTCTGGCTCTCACATTTTTATCCCACGGCCAAAAAGGAGCGTGTGAATGACCAAAGACAAGTTCAATGTGCCGATTTTCGATCAAAAACTATGTCAAAAATCTATCGAACGGAGTGAGAAATGCGTAAGACTATAGCGTGCATTACTGCAAGTGGATGTGATGTGTGTGTGTGTGTGCGTGTGTGTGTGAGTCTGAGAGTGGGTATTGACTGTGCATAGTTGGGCATATTGTAGGTCAGTTATTGACCCAGTTTACGTGGGCCTATGTCACTCACTGTCCGTTAACAAGGATATTAAACTTAAAGTTCTATTTCGAATTCGATTCTATACCGCAACGAGTAACACTTGCATATGTGTATCAATCGATATTCGATTGTCAATATCATTCATAAACTTCAATGAAAGATAAGAAATGAATTTCATAGACAAATCCTTTTTCATCACTAATTGTAAGTAATTATTAAATAGGGAAATTTATATTTCTAATCGAGTGAGAGTTATAAGAAAACATTTTGGTTGCGAGTTTCAAGTTATAATTGTGTATAATTGAAATTCGATTGATAGCATCGCAAATGGAAATTCGCCACTCCCGTGTTACCATTTCACATTTCACAGTGACATCGACATCTCTCGCTGACAAAACATTTTCCCACACCAATTGGCAATTGGCAACTGGCAAGTGACATTATGGTGGGTGGGGGGCTCCGCGGGGGAGACATTGTGGGTTCCTCCCCATTTATTAGTGGCAAATTTAATTTGGTATTCCATCAGCGATTCGCTTTAAACATAAAATAAATAAAAATCAGTACAATTCGAAGAGTTGTCGTTGTCGCCTTTGAGCTTTTGCGACAATCACTCACGTTGCTTTGCCAGATCGGCCTGAGACTGTTGGTCTGTTTGTCTGTCTGTCTCTCTGTCTGTCTGTTTACCCGTGTTCCGTCTTGGTCTCCGTCTTCGTTTCCACCTCCTTCAAGTTTTGTGCGTCTTCAATCGGCAAATGCCTTTGACGCTGTTCGTTAAACGTTCTGCGTATTGAAATTAAATTTGTGTCGCTCGACACGATGACTTATTCAATTATTCCGATAACACGTGATTGAATTATTGAAATAACTCTAAACTCTCTGAACTGCCATCAGCTAGGCATCGACATTGAAATCAGCAAATTGTGTTGTGCTTTCGTTTCATTTCGATTCATTTGTTTGACAGCCACAACTAATATTTACTACGGAATCCACATGGATTCCCTTAGAGATCAAGAGTCTGGCCCAGAGTTGAGCTCCAGTGAGGATGACCTACGGAATAGTCGCAATCGTCGAAATGCAGTGCACTATGCTTCCATCGGTGACTTTCTATCAAGTCTCAATATCAGCGATACGGCCCTTGCCTCACTTCAGGGCCTTAAGACACTGAGCCTAGAGCATTATAAGAATTGTATGCAGAATGGTGAGATGCCACCCGGCGACATGGACAAGATGAGTCCGGACGACGAATCTCCCATAGAAATGGAGGGCAAAGGCGAGTCGGAACTATCGAATAAGCATGATTTCTTGGAAACAGGTATAAACAATATTAAAACAGATACCGTTGCTGATGCCAAAAACTAAACTTTAGTTATGGATAAGAACCCTATAATCCGGGTGTCTTGTTCTCTGTATCCATTGTATGCATTGGTCAGTGGCTTTTAATTTCAACATTTGGCGCAATCCTGATTCCTGTCACTATAATGAACCTCGCACTTATATTAAATGTCCTAAATTCGAAAACAGTTGATCTCTTCTTTGATCAGATCAGCTTTTACTACTCTCAAGTGAATCCTTATCTGGTATACAGACAAATAGATTTTTATACCCTTGCAAAAAGGGTATATTAATTTTGGTCAAAAGTGTGGAACGCATTGAAGAAAGCATGTCCGACCATAGAAAGTATACATATTCTTGATCAGCACGACAAGACGAGTTCAAATAGCCATGTCCGTCCGTCCGTCCGTCTGTCCGTCCGTCTGGATCAACGGAAACTCCTCCTAGACCGTGAGGGCTACATAGCTGAAACGAACTGCACGTAGGCTTGTATATACTGCTGGGGTTGTATATCTCGGATTCAGCCGGATCGGACCACTATATCATATAGCTCCCATACAAACGTGAAAGTCACAAACAGTGACTTATCTGAATAACTTCGTTATTTTCTGAGCTATCGTCATGAAATTTAATATTGGTGAGTTTATTGCACCTATAAACTGTGCCAAATTTGATCAATATCGGGCGATCATATAGCTCCCATAGGAATGATCGGTCGAAAACAGTGACTTTTGTCAATAACTTCATTACTTTTAACGCGATTGTTTTCAAATTAAACATTTGATAGTTTAATATATCTGTTAATGACTGTTCCAAATTTGGTAAAGATCGGGTAACTACACATATCATATAGCTCCAAGAGGAACAGTGACTTTCATCAGAAAGTTAGTTATATCGTATGCCAAGATTGAAGGCCGTTCATTCGCAAAAATTTCCCTTTTAGATAAAACAGTTGGTTTAAATAAAAGAGTTATTAAAAAACTTGCAAGGGTATACAAACTTTGACGCGGTCGAAGTTAGCCCCGGCCCTCTGGTTAATTATAAATCGATCTCAATGAACAAATATACCTACCGTACACACAAACATACATATACCTGATAAATTGGAAACAATTTTTTTTCCAATTAGGAATTGTAAGTCTTAGGAAGCGAAAATTGGCCTTCCTGGCTTGAAACTATTGACCTCCAGTTAAATTAGGCAGACGAATATCCGAGTATAGATAGATCAAGAGACATTTTGGAATTCGGAAATGATTCTTCTTGCTAAATTGTAATCCTTTTCTTGGCACTGTAGATTTTACCGCTGATTTTTATAGCTCCCCCTTGTTGGCCCCCAATCTGGGCTCTCGTCTCATTGCCACAAACTCACTTGGCTGAGAACAACTTCACAAAACTGTCAATTTTCCAAGTTTGACAGCTCATTTTGCATAATTGTGGGGGATTACGAGAAGCGCATACAAATTTATTATTGATCTGAATATTGTGTGTTGTGTTGGTTGTGTCAATTCTGCGGTTGTGTGTGTGTGTGTGTTTTTTTATGGTTTGATTTATTGAGCCCAAGATGAACGATTGAACGCTTGAACATTCGAACAAGGCAAGCAACCCTTCCACACAAAAATTGTCATGGCAATTTGAATGTATTTGTATATTGAGTTTCCAACTTTTTTGATTATCTGAAAAGTTCTCAAACGAAATGCTAATTGAGCTGTTTATCGATTTGTCAACAAGAACAACAATCAACGGGAATATACAAAAAAATTACCAAATTGTATTGTATTGTACTGTTGAATTTGTTGCTTTTATTGAAGTCTTTTTATTTGATTAGGTTTTTGTGTATTTTTGATGGTCCATTAAAATTGTGTCAAAATGTGTTTGAAATTTTTCATTGTTGATTATAAGTAGATGAACGAAAATGATGAGAACGCGGAAGCAAAGGTGGCCGAGGTGGGGGAGAAGTTAAGGGCAAAAAGGCCTATTTGGATACACGGTATCAATACCAAGAAGGAATAATCTAATTAAGTGTTAAGGCATAAAGGCAAAAATCGAAATCAGAATGGAAAAGCAGAAGCGAAGAGGAATAAATAAATAAATAGGCATGCAGATCGGACAGTCCAACAACAACAACAATAAACAGAAATTATAATAACAACAAACTGCAAAAGTAACAGAAATCAAGCCAAAGAAACAGGCAAATGAAAGATGGGGATGGAGGAGGAGCAGATTGGAGGCGATGGAGGAGATGGTAAAGACAAAGCTGAAAGTTTGAGTAATGAGGCCGGGAGTCGAAGACCTGAAGTTTGAGCTGGAAATGGAACTGAAGACGGAGATGGAGCTGAGACTGGAGCTCGAGCTGGAGTTTTGGACCGCCTTGACTGACTGTCAGACGGCAACTGACAGCAGAACTTCTGACTGACATTTGATTATTGGCTTCCAATTTGTTGCAGATGTGTGTCTTGATTTTATTTAATTTTAATTTATTTCTCTTTTATTTTTTCTGCAAATTGCGTGCAGAAAAAGAGACAGAGAGAGATAAAGAGAGAGAGTGAGAAAGGGAGAGGAGGGGAAAAAGAGATAGAGGCGAACAGAAGTCAAATTGTGGCCAACATGGAAATTAATGGAGCAGCAGCCTGCAGATCGTCAGATCATTCACGGCGGCAGCAGGAAAGGAGTTATTAGGAGAGACAGAGAGCGAGAGAGAGAGAGAGAGACAGAGGGAGAGAGTTAGAGAGACAGAGACAGAGAGATTGCTTTGCTTTTTAATGAAGGCAGTTCAATCGATTTGGCAGTCAGTCGCAATCGCAATCGTGGCCGTGCCATGCCACCGCCTGTCAAGGCAACAGCGAGCCCAACAAGTCCCAAGCCTAAGCTCCAGTTTCAGTTGCAGTTGCAGTTGCAGTTTGGTTGTAGTTGCAGCTTGCAATTTCTGCTACCAAAAGCGATGGCAGCGTGACACGATCATTGATTAATTTAATTCCAGATTTATTCTTATCCATAACCAATTCGGAGTTTCTTTTCAACGACTCGGCAATTGTAAAGAAAATTAATATCAATATAAGTAGACTCTGTTACTTAGGATGCTGCGATCATTGGGATACCATCCCTAATCGGGGCATGACCACGAAAGAAAATTAATATCAATATAAGTAGACTCTGTTACTTAGGATGCTGCGATCATTGGGATACCATCCCTAATCGGGGCATGACCACGACCCAGTCCAGTTCCAGTTCTCAGCGCAATTTCAGTTGGTTATTGTTGGTGCTGGACCTAAACTGGCCGCAGCTAAAGAACTGGCAGCACATTTTCGATCTGTCTGTCAGTCAGCTGCCATTTTTTTTCGTAACCTGCCTGGCAACCAGACCAACCAGACCAACCAAAACTAAGTAACCAACCAAAGCTAAATAAAAACCAAACCAAGTCAGTTCAAGCCAACCAATTGATTGACATTGCCCACAACGCCCTTTTTTCCATCTGATGATGTTGTTGTTGCTTTTGTTTTTGCTCTGGGGCGGGCTCCAAAGTCAAGATGCACAGGGCACACACAGAGTACAACTGTACCGGATATGATACGAAATCTATACCTACTACATACACACATACATACATACATTTGTGTGTAATGTATGTACGCGTTATGAGCCATTTCATTCATATATGTTTTTTGGTTTTTGTCGCTTCTGCTTCTGGTGAATTATGCTAACAACTAACTGAAATTATACAACAATAATTAATTAAGTCAGGCATAAAGTTGGGGCCAATGGAAGAGGCGGCTCAATGAAGAAACCAGTCAAAGTCAACTTAACCAGTTACCAGTCAAAGCCACTTCAAGCAAAGTTCATTCAAGAAAAACGCTGACAAAGACCAAAAACAGTTACTACACACACACACATACAAAAAGAGTTAGAAAGAAGGTGGAAGGAAGGTGGGGAGGGGGCTCATCTTGTCATTTGAGCGGTCAAAGCCGTGTAATTATGAAATTCAAAGAAATGAAGCATTAACCCAACCAACAACCAGAAATCATAATGTGCTTGGTACTTCAGGAAACAGAAATAAAATTAAAAATAAAAACCGAAACAAAACATTCATAAGTAAATTAGCCCGCCCATTGATAATGCCAAAACGAAATAAAGCCCAACATGGACGTTTCTTCAAATGGTTGACAAATTAATCGACTTTGATGTAGACCGACTTTGTTGAATTTCTAATTGGCAAGCACACACTATAAAAATATACAAAAAGAAGACCAAGTTTTTAATAACCAACCGAACTGGACGGTAATAATTTGATTGCTCTAAAGCATTTTCTCATCGTTGTTAAACATTTTTCATGTCTTTTATACATACATATGTATATGTATGTAGGTACATAAGTAGTTGGTTTTGTTGTTGCTTGTTTGTTTTACAATTTCCAACGAAGACCCACAAAAAAACAAATTTCATGCACCTGAAGGCACAAATATAACTAAAAACTGAAAACTGAAAATTTATAGTCATTCAAGTTTGAGTTATGTCTTTATAGCAACATTGGGAAACTGAACACTTAACAGACAATTTGATTAAGACTAGGAATACAAGTATCTATGAGCATCTATTAAATGTTATGTACGTATGTATGTTAAAGACGAAAGGTAAACTGAAAGTAGCCAGGAAATGCCATGAAAAGAATTTTATGTTGAAATATGTTTGTATTGAAATATTCTCATTACCAATTTATAACAAACTAAAAGTGCCCTGTTTAAAACACTCAAAATGACAGCAAATAAAAAACCATTTAAAGTTTCGAGAAAAGGCAAATCGAATTTCTTCTAAGCTAATTAATGTTCTTAATAGAAACTAACAAAAAAGTTGACTATTAAATTAGCTCAATATTTGCCTTGGCAACTCTATTATTGTGATCTCTAGGCCTACTTTTTACCTTCTCTATTTTCGTTCTAGGTGCTTTCCTCAGCTTACATGTATTTACCCCAAGTTTTAAGGTAATATTTCAGTCTTTATAGATCGAGATTGACTTTGGACTCACTGACACTACCAAAAATGAGTTGCATTATTTGATTGCGGGTACACGCTCTTTCCCACAACTTCCCGTTCAATTATTTCTCGATTGCATCTGCCAGTTTAACAATTAGCAAACGTATAGAATGGAAATTAGAAAAAAAAACTAACACAGAATTTCTGCAATATCATTTTCATCACCATTTCAATTTCCATTCATGGGGCCCCAAGGAAAAAAAAGGCGCCAATGCTTGGCTTCCATTCAAGACGCCAGTCAACGCGCTTCAATTGAGCAAAGATTTTCCTATACTTACATATGTGTGTATGTATGTACATATATGTCTTTAGTTTTTTTCCCAGGCAGCAATTCTAATTAAATTCCGCGCAGCAAGTTAGTTTTCATTTTGCAATTTTTGATTGACATTTTACATTAAATGTTCAGCGAACGATAGAGATGGAGAGTGACAGAGAGTGAGATGGAGAGAGAGAGAGAGAGAAAGAGAGAGGCTGAGAAGGACCAGAGGAGAGAGGCGACTAAGCAAAGAACGTTGCAACGTTGAAATTGATCAATTTCACATAATTTCAAGGCAAGTCGACGCAGTAATGCAAATCCGACAGCTGCGCCTGCGCGTTAGAAGTTAGCTTAGAACCTCTGCAAGACGTTGGACGCTGCACCGGTCAAAGATACAGACACTATACAGATATATATACATATATATATATCTACGTATGTATGTATGTAGAGTGAGAATGTATGTGGCTTTGGTCAGTCAGCTTATGATTGACAACGGGTGAATTGAGCTGCGCTGTAAGTCCCAATGCCTTAACCGCTGTCCCGCACTTCTTGATCCTTGTCGTGGATGGGGTTGGTCGGTTCGTCGGATGGTCGGTCCTGGTTGGACTTTCTGGCACCACCACTGACAATCAACCTGACGTGCTTTGGGCGCTTTAAACGTTTCCTTTTAATTGCTCGCTGTCTGCGCTGTATATTTCTTCAGTTTCTTTCACAATTCTCATTGATCTTTTTCGAATGTGCGCAACTGTCGGATTTGGTGAGCTGTCCGAGTGTGAGACTTGCCGAGAGAAGCGAAAAGAGCCAGAGAGAGAGAGAGAGAGAGAGAGAGATAGAAAGAGAGAGAGAAAAGATTCTTCTTTGAGACGACTCTGTGGCTTGGCATTTCTTTGATTTGCTAATTAACGGTTTGTCGGTCCAGTTTGACATTTGAACATGAGTTCTTGACATTTTGGCAGGCATTCGATACGATACCAAGCAGAGAACACAGCCTCTCCACACACACAATCCCTGACCTTGAATTCTCAATAGTTTTGCCCCATTGCTCATGCTCATGCTTTCTCAATCGGTTTCTCATGCAAAAAGTAAGCTCTGGGATGTTTTTTTTGGGTTTTTTTAACACCTTTTTGTGTTTTTAATATTAATGATGATGTTGCTTGTTCTTGGTGCTGGTGGAGTGTTGGAGTTGGTGTTGATGTTAAGTGCAGTTTAATAAATGAATTTGCTGGACGTAGCCATTGTCCATTTCCCGTTGGCCGTAATCCATCACTACTAACATTGTGAACTCTCTGGCTCTAGCTTAACTTCCTGCATTTGCATTCGTTTTGCGATTGGTGTGTAACTACTTCATTTTCAACTAAAAAATACCCAACGGCTCCAAAAAAAGAGACAGACCATTTCATTTTGGCCACTTTGGTACCACTGTACATAGCTCATTTGTCTGAGCTTTCTTGCGCCTTGCGCCCAACATGGCTACAACTGGCAAAATGGTATGGGGCAAGCCCACTATTTCTTACAACTTCTTCAAACAGCAACAACATACATACACACACACACACCACTGACGTATCATAAACAACAACAACAACTACAACGACTGAAACATCTCTTGTGTCTGTTGCTCTTGCACTTGGTCTGTCTATGAACCTTTTGGGCAAAGTGTTTCAAATCTGCTCGAGCCCTGGCTGAGACTGAGTCTCTCTAACAAGCTTAAGAAAAATGGGCCCAACGCCAAGTTTCGGCTAAAGCGCAAACACATTAAAAATTGCTGCCTTGCAATTGCAAAAGTATCTACATCAACATCAAGTATGTGTTGGCCATATGCTTCATTCCATATACTCTACAGATGTCTAATTCATAACATTAGATCCGAATAAAATTAATACCAAACTAACTTTCTACTTAAGAAATACTGGATCGTATGGGTCTACTTATCATTTTGTATCTCAGAGACAGGAATTCTAATATCTCATAGAAAATACGAAATGTATCTCTAACTTTTACTCGAATGATTCTCTTGTCGATTTCTAATCTCGCCTTTTTGATATCCAAGTCAATTCCAATAAGGCTTTGTTCATATTTAATGGTTTAAACAATTTCTATTGCGATTTGGCCATTAGAGTTAAGCCTTGGATAGATTTAGAGTAACTTATTAGTCGTTGCGATTGAAAAGTTTCTGGTCTAGGCATTTTTGCTTGAGGCCTCAAATGCACTTTGCTTGGTGAAAAAAACATTTCCTCCAAACTTGTCTCGATTTTGGGTTGTGTGTGTGCTGCGGGCTTTAGTGCGAAATAACTGCAACAACTGCAACTGCAACTGCAACAGCAACAACATGAACGATTTATCTTTGGCCCTGGCAAGTTAATGTGGCAATTGTATGCTAAGCAGCAGCAGCAGCAGGCGGAGTCTTCACAACGGTTTCCATGAATGAATTAGGCGGCGGCCAAAGTTTGGCGTACAACAAAATGAAAAAAATAATCTAGAAACAAAAAAAAAAGGGCAATGGGCAACAACTCAATTTACAGTTGCCCTCCTGCAAAAAAAAAAAAGTAGAAATTGTAAACGCTCTCGCCACATTCCATTGCCCACGGGTCGGCCATTTCGTCTTGATATATTCCCATTGCCATCATTCCCTTGCCGCATCCATATACGCATTCGCATCCATATCCGCATCCGCAGCCGCATTCTTATTGGCATCTCCTTTGGGTGTGATTTTAATTTCATACACAAATGAACGCAAATCATAGCTGAAAGAGAAAGAGAGAGAAAGACAGAGAGAGAGATAGCGAGAAAGAGAAAGCTAAAGAAAGAAGAACAAAAATTACAAGTACAAATTCCGGAGAGCAATAACTCCCACGAAGATTAATAACAGACGCACTCATACACTCGTAAATAAATAACATAGATACTACACACATACACACACACACAACACAAAACAAAAATATGAAAAAAATGAACAATAAGCAAAGAGCAGAAAATGAAATTTATGCATAATGCCGCCAAAAGCCCATCAAAAAGCGGCAAATGAAAAAAAAAAAAACAAAATGAAAATGAAATACAAAACAAAAGAATGAAGCAAAAAAAAAAATGCCAAACTAGGAAGAACAATTTGAATTTTGGTTAAGTGGAAGGAGAAAGTCACAAGGAGCGAAAAATATAACTTATCGAATTTTAAACACACTTTTCAAACAGAACAGAACAAACTTAGAATCGAACTATGAAAAAAAAAACCTTAAACAGATGCCCTCACAGTTACCCTAGGTATCAAATCCTAACAAAGTTTTCTTCAAAGACACAAAAGCTGCATATTTGTATATAGATACAAAATAGTTCATATTTTTCAAATTTCAGTAATAGTTTTTCTAAATGGCAAATTTGTTTGATTTATGTAGCTGAGTCTATTCCGAGGGCTATGAGTTTCGATCTGATCATGATCGAACTTTGTGGTTTTCTATATATTGATTTTTATTGTGATCGCTTTGCTGAAAGTTACGATTATTTTGGAGAAATTGCTCTCAGGCATCTTAGCATAATTGAAATACCCGACTTTCTGGTTCGTAAATTTTTGTGTAATCGAGTAAAACGTAGAAGAGGGATAGAGAGAGAGAAAGAGAGAGAGAGAGAGAGGGAGAGAGAGAGCGAGTGAGAGAGTGGAAGAACATTCATTCATCAAGGATCAATGGGCACGTACCAGCACTAAAGATATTAAAGCCATAAGAAACAGTCACTCAGTCAGTCAGTCAGGCAGTGCGACGGACGGGCGGGCGCCTTCAATCCATACTGAACGTCCATATGCAAAATACTTATATAACTACATACATACATATAAATATATCAAATACATACATATGTATTGTGTATATGTTTGTATGAGTGCTCAACATTGACGCCATGCCGCATCCCCTCAACTCCGCAACCCCAGACACGACTTTAAACCCATCAAACCATTAACAACAGCCCCACCCCCAACCCCACCCCACCCTTCTAGGTACTAGTATCAAGCACATGAGTAAAAATTTGCGTATGAGTCAACAAAAGGAACGGTTATCATTCAACCACCACCCGGCCAGATCCACATGCACATCATCCTCCCCATTCCCATTGACATTCACTACATTCAAATGTAGCTATTCCATAGGTACAGGTATCTCCCCCCCTGGGCCCCTCTCTCCCTTTCTCGTTCAATATCAGCACCCCCTACCCTGCCCCATCACCTACCCATTCCACTTCTTCATCCACTTGATATGTATCGCCAAGCATTTGCTCTCGTCTACAGTTGTAAAATATATATGAGTTGGCAAGCTTAGAAGTTGGGGATCGAGCGGGTATGGCAGATGAGCGGGGGCACGTGGGGGCGGGAAGTAGGACAAACGACAAACGCTTTGCTTAAGAAAAATCGACATGGCAAGCGTGCCGAAAACGTGTCACAAATTTGTCCGTTATGCAGAATAAAAATGGAAACAACCAAAACGAAAAAAAAAAAAAAAAAAATCCCAAAAACCGAGCACACCCACACATGCAAACACTCACACACATTAGTGTTGCCTACTTTTCAGGATTACCATTACCTTAGGTAAGCCCGGCCCAAGTTGAAGCCGCCTGAATCGCTTACACCTCCAAACTGTGCCTAATAGTGGCAAATGGCCAAATGGCTTTGGCTTAGTTGTCTGTGTAGCATATTTTCAAGTAACTCTTATACTTGTCACTCATGGGCCACAAACGTTTAAGCCAAAAATGTAACTGGCAGGCAGGCCGAATACAGTGCAAATAATAAGTTTATCGTATCGGGATCCAGATCCGAAAGAAAGCGAGTTGTCTACTCAGCCTAGTTTCTTTATTTCATTGGCATTACTTGAGCAGGTCTCACTTTACTTTAGTTTAAAATAGTCGAAAAAGAAAGGGGGAGAAGATAAATAAATCAAAAAGAAAATATAGAAACGGTTTAAGTTAGAGTTTGTTGATAAGAAAGAGAAGTTTCAAATAGTTGTTTATGAAATTCAAAAGCTAGTGTATTCTTGGAAATTTTCTGTAACATGGAGCCAGAAAGAGAAAGATGATATCTTTGCGTTGTTAATTCCATTCGTTCTCAATTTCCGTATGTTTAGAATTTATATTCAAGTTTCTGGTAGTAAAATTTTCGGGTATGTGGCCTTTTTAACACCCGTAACGTAATTAAACAAAAATAATGGTCTCAATAATCATGCCGAAGCCATAAAGAGTGCCCAAAATCCATTCTCATCCTAATGGCCTACCCCGTTTTCAACCCGCCTCCTCCATCTCCATCCCAACTCCGGTTTTGGTTGGCTCTTTGGCTCTTTGTCGGAGTCACTTCACACTGTCTTTCTGTGGAATGCTTTTTTATCCCAACTGTTACCGCACACACAACACACACACACACACGAAATGAAAAGAAGTCCCATCCACCCACATAAAGATTTATGCAGTCTGTATCAAAAATCAATTAATGACAATAATTTTAAAATTAAAACAATTCAGCGTGCCGCCAACATGTGTGAAATTTAATGACTTTGAAGATATTTATTGAAATGGACGACAAGTCTGGTGAGTTCTGCTGGAGTTCCTCCTGGCATTATCGTTGCTTTTTGCTTACGCCTTTTGCCCCATTACATCGTTGCCCATTTGCCACTTTGCCCACTTTTCCCATTTCCCATTTCCATTTTCGCTTGCAATTATCGAGTATATTGCTTCCCTCGACATAGCCATCTCGCCTCTACCCCCCCTCGGGCGTTTTTTGGTATCCTTTTTGTTGTAATTAGATGAGCAGCTGAGTCGGGGCACAGCAAACGAAAGGGTTTAATTACATTTTGAATAGAAAATTTATGAAACAAGTTTTTCGGTTTCGGTTCGAGCTGGGACACATACACTTTGCGCGCGCGTGTGTGTGTGTGTGTGTATGGGCACAGCCAGGTCCAGGGGCAAGGATAAGAATAGAGACAGCAATGGGCAAAAACAAGAGGGAATGGAGTCTATTGTCGTCGGCATGTGTGTGTTTCTTTGGTAATGTTTTTCATAAAGGATGAGCTTGTGTGTATTGGCTCGGATCAAAGCCACTAGATAAAATTCCTTACTAAATTGCGGTTTAAAATTATGGTGGTTCAAATTTCCCATTGATCAATGATAAATTAGGCACAGAAATATCCGCTAATAATCAAATAAATATCGTCTAATTAATTTTAACATTTTTCTACTCTCGCTCTTTTCTATCTATATAATCCATATATGTATTCTAGTTAATGTTTCAATGTTGCAGCATATGTTTCAGCTGGCGCCTAAAAGTAGGCAACTAGTCTGCATTTTAATCAACACAGTTCATGTAGGCAACACACACACGTATAGGGAGAGAGAGAGAGAGAATGAGAGAGCGAAATAGACATGGTGCACACTCAGTTGCCACAAATTGTCGATTTTGGGAAAATGCTTGCCACAGGCAACTGTCCAAAAATTTGGCTTCAGTTTGCATCGTCACTGACGAAAATTGTTAATTGATTTATGTTTATATTTGTGCAACATGTACATAGATGCCGACCCGGTGGCATCCACTTCCGCAGCCGCATCCGCAGCCGCATCCGCAGCCACATCCGCGTTCGCGAATTGCAGTTCACTTTCTGGTTTTGGTCGGTGAAAAACGCTCGCGGTGTCATTTTGAGCGGCGGCAGACAACAAAAACAAAAACACTGCGCCACGTTAATTGAACAACATTCGACGGAAGGCCAGGCATACATACACACACATACACAAACAACTCAATTTGACGCAAATTTGAACGGCATATTTGCGTGTAATTACATGTATCAAATGTATATATAGATATACATATATATATATATATATATGTATATATATATGTATACACAGGTAGATATATCATATCGCAGAATAAACTTTTGTCTTGTTCCCAGCCTTAGCCTGAGGCGACAATTTGCCAGGACAAATGCTGCTGCTGCCAATGTTGATGATGATGATGAACGAGGAGGATTGGGATTGGAATGGGAATTACGTTGATGAGAGACCAGGGGGAAAAGGTAGAAACAGGAACAGATTGATACGAGTTGGGTACGAGCAGATTAGCTTGCGGCTCTTTCAATATGCAAGTTAGTTTTTCTTTACCCCCTCAAAAAAATTACAAAAATTATAAAATTATTTTAACAATGCAGGCAAATCAAATATCTACTTATAATTGAATTTGGACAAATGGCAAATGATTTTACATATACTTCGAATCTTAACCGAGATCGAATAAATAGTTACAGAATAGCTTTTGATAATCTCTAGCAATTCGTCTTTATATCCTTTTTGTGTTTACAATTTCGTCTAGAAATTGAATGGCATAATTTTAGGCTGTACAAAAACTATGTGTGAATACCATCCTGTTCAGTAGTCAAACTCAATTTAACTGACAATTAACGATTGTTGTCCAGGTCTGGTTGATGGTTGGCCATTTCCATGGCGAACGGGGGGGCAGGAAAGGGCATGGGTCATGGCCAGACATTCGCACACATTCGATCCATAGCCGAAAGTGGCAATCAGCAAAAACAACACCAATAAAGCCAAACAACAACAACATGGACAACCCAATGAAGCTGAGGCTGGGTGCCACGCCCCAAACAAACGCCATGTCGACACCTATTACCATTCATTGACTTTTGCCATGTCCCTGGGGTGTCATCTATGCAGGTTGCTTTGGTTAGTCCTTGTGTGTGTGTGTGTGTGTGTGTGTATGTTTGTTTGTGTTTGTGTTGGTTGGCCCACACTTTCTGATTGCATTTGCACCGAACGCACAGGCCAACGGACGAGCACAACGAATGAATGAACGAACGAACGAAACGTAACGGAACGGAATGGGCTAATGTCCTTCGATAAAGCTGGCAAAATCAACACCAGGACTCTGGGCTCGTCCATGGATATGGGCATTTGATGCTGGCAATGTGCGCCTCCGTTTTCATTTGGTGTTTGATTGGATTTTCAATTATTCATTATTATTGGTTGCAATTTACCTGCCGGGGCCAACTGACAGAAACAGAAACAGCAGGACGACATTCATGTCCACCCCTCTTACGCACACACACACTTACACACAGAAAACTCTCTAGCCTACAGACGTTTGACCATAAGTGGCAATGCATTGATTGCGTTTCATCAGCCATGTCAGATTTTCAGTCAGTTTTCCAACTCATCAAATTCCAATTGCATCATTAAACGGAATTTTTAATGCGTCCCCCATTCCACTCTTCCACTTCTTCTCTTTTTTTGTCCTTGTTCGCAATCCTGTTTTCGGCTTACATGCTAAAATGAACTTGAGTGTTGTCTGAGTGCATGGTTTTGGGGCTTGTCACAAGAAATAACTGAATGAATTGACACTTGGGCGGTAGAAGAGAGAATATGAATCAAAAATTGTATACTAATCAATGGTCTTATAATGGATTTTAGTAAATCGGATGCATCAGTGAGGAAATGGCATTCATTTGTCATTCTATCGATAGGGATACACCCACTTACATCCCCAACTCACACACCTTACCAAAAATCGTCCAAAATTTTACTTATGGGAATGTCTATTCTTATAAACTATGAAAACTACAATTGAACCTCATTTAACTGTTGGTTGTTATTGTTTTTATTTATTTAATTTTTGCTTCGCTCTTGGATATTTCTTGAAATTTGTTTTGGCAATATTCTGGCCCCGCTGCAGCCCCTCCCCCGAAACAGAGAGAAAGAGAGAGAGAGAGAATAGATCAAGTCATAAAGATAAAACTACAAACGAGTTTCATTTGGGGCCGACAAAAGTGTAGATACATATTTGCTTCGCAGATTTTTATTAGAGAGGCCAATTTGATTTTACGAGCAATTCATTTTTCGGTTTCAGTTTTCAGATCGCGGCTACTTGTATTTGCCTCGTTTGTTTTGTGAATTTGATTTTGGATACTGATTTCGATTCTGGTTCTGCTTTTGTGGGGACAATAAATTAAGTCAAGTGTAGCATTTAATTGATTTTAATCATAGATTAAATATCGTAAAATAACACAAAAACTCACTCTGAACACACTGAAAGAGGCGGCGGTAAACTGGCATTAGCTCGAATCGGGCAGGAGCGCAGGAAGGAAGAGGGGAGATAAACAAAACAAAAGGCCAAAAGGCGGCTGGAATGGGCTGGTATTGACGGGAGGGGGGGGCTGCTTGACCAATAAAGTCAACAATCAAATCAAACAGAGGGCCCCCAAAAGGGCGGTTGGAGATGGGCAAACAAACCAATTTGTAGTACAATAAGTTGTCGGTACCCATCGCCTTTGTTGTTGTTGCTGTTGTTGTCGTCGTTGTTGTAATCGTTGTTTACCAATATGTAATCCTTAGACACAACAAGAGGCATGCCCCAAACCATTGCTCCCCCTGCTAGCCATCTCATTCTCATCTTTAATCGGAGTTGCCGTCCGTATCCGTATCCGTGTCTCTGTCCCTGTTGTTGCTTTTTGCCATGCTTTGAATTTCAATTACCCTTAACTGTGACTCTATCTCTGGGTGTGTGTGTGTGTATGGGTGTGTGCGTGTGCGTGGGCTAGGCCTGGCCGAGGATTTGCTTACTGCCTGAATCCTGAGATTCATGTTTGGCCATTTTAACACTTACTCTTTGACTTTAAAGTCATTTTGCACCATCTCTTTCTGTCTCGTTGGCTAGATTAAAATAGCATAAAACAAAAAAAAAGGAAAAAAAAACAAATAGAAAAGGTACAAAAAAATATATTTAAAAAATAGATGATGATGGCGCGGTGCTCGCTAACGAATCAAATAAATTTGTTGGTCAATTAAAAAACTGCAAAACGCGCACAATTTCCACATGTGTGCAGCTTGCCTCTAGTTCCCTGCCGCCTCCTCTTCCTTGCTGCCTGCCTCGTCCCCCACCCACCGCACGTACTGGAACCCTGCTGATTTTTGCTCTAATGGCTGCCCAAATGAAAAACTCGTGAAAAAAACTGCATTGCAAAACAAATTTTTTTTTTATTTTTTGTGGCTTTTTGTTATTATTTTCCACTGCACACTCTCTGACTAGCTTTTGAGCAGTTATCTATATATGTATGTACATAGATATATATATATATCCATATGTATATATCTTCCCTTCGCGTTTTTTTTCTGTCGTTTTCGCTGTTGAACTTTTGGCCGTAAACTAACTTTGTCCGGAATTGGGGTTTGCATAGTGTCTAGAGGGAATTGATGTGGAACGATGTGGCAGAAATAGGAGAAGAGAGATGTGGGCAGGGTGCGACCAGGAGGAGGAGCCTCTATTGAGTGCCCAGTCCTGAGTGCGTTGATAAGCGAATAGTTTTCTCAAAAATATTATTGTTCAAGATCATGTTTTACAAAATTATTTTATCAACAGGAAAAATGTTCATTCGTTTTGTCATTCGCTCTAGTCCAATTAAAGGTTTCCTGTAGACAAATTAAACAGAGATAAGGCTAAGACCGACTGTTAATAAGTTATAAAAAATGTAGCGATAACAATTCGTTTAAAAGAATGAAAATCCTTTTGAAGATGGCAAATGTTTTTATTGATAATGCATCACTCAATTAAGAAACTTTTCATTTACTTTAATTTTTAGTATATTAGCAGCCTAGAAAGCAAACATTTCAACTCGTTTGTCTTATTCCATTTCTTTGATGCTTAAACCACTTGAGAATTACAAGTGACCTACACTTAAAACAATCATTGGGTACTGCAAAACAGTGATGCGATATACAGCGAAGAGTATAGGAAATTTGTTTTCCATGCTCCCATACATTTTTGTTTCACTCCGCTTTTGTGTGTGTGTGTGTTTTTTTTTATTCTATTTTTGGCTAGAACCAAATTGACACCGGCTGGCTGACCAGCGGAAAACGAAAATGAAAACGAAAAAAACTATATAAAAATGGCAAGCAATTTACAGTCCAGTCCCAGTAGTTACACCCTCTGCAGGAGCACATACTTCTTGAGAGAAGGAGGAGGCCAGTGGCAATTTCATGCTACACTTTGCACTTGTTTGTTCGCTTTTTGCTATTTGTTCGCTGTTGATTAAAAAAAACAAGAAGAATAAAACGTACATAGACATACGATAGACCAGGGGGTTGGGGTAGTAGGGACAACCTATCTTCTATAGGTCTCTACTGCGCCTGTTCCAATACACACACTCACATCCACGCCTACACATACTTGGGCAAGGCGGTTCGATAACCAATAACCAATTTGTATTGATTTGTAGGCGGAGCTATATCTGAAACAATGCCGAACTCTAACCGTCGACCTACGTCACACGTGGATCCCAACGAGCAATTGATTTTTCAATATCTCCAGCAGGAGCTGTTTGACGAGGAAGAACTACCAAAGGGAGAGCGTCCAGAAGAGCGTCCGCCAAAATATCCATTAGGGGATCTTCTGTCTGTGCCCCCAGCCCTAGAGTCGAGGCCCAATCTGGAGGTTCTGAAGAGTTCATTTGAGAAACATCATCAGCAAGAGAACCAAATAGTTACAATGAACACAGAACAGAAGAAAGTGAACAATTTCGAATCTGGGATTTCAATTTTCGACGAGATTCCACCACTTTTGCCATTACGTCGCGATTCTTATTCCCATCCTTGTCCTGGTTATCAGAGAGTTTCTGTTAACAGTGGACAATGCAAACCCCGCAACTTAACGGACAGGGCTATGATGTGCCCTTTCCTTATCCTAAGCATGTTTCACAAAGCCGCGAACAACGCGCCGGATGTAAGTAGCAACCCAAAGTGGTTTTTAATTATTGACAAGGTTCTCCTATGTTTTTAATTTTTCTCTAGATATTTTAAGTGTGGTTGACAAATTGGTTCTAGAGTTGGAATACTACATGAAACAGACAAAGATTAGTCAGTCATTAGTTCACATAGAGAATTCTGTCAAATCGGCAACCGGAGCAGTGCCCAAAACCAACCCCAGACGCCTTCAGTCATCAGTCGATGTGAAACGTTCGTCCAGTAATATTAATGTTTAAAAAACAAAAAATAATTCTTATTTAGAATTATATTCTTTTTTTTTTCTGTAGGGCAAGAGAAACTGGGGAATCTGTCACTGCATCGGCATCATCTACCTAAACGTCAACATAAAAAAACACAGCAGCAGCAAATCATAGAACCGGAATTCGATTTGGATTACGAGTTCTGCATGGATCATATACAGAAATTTCGAGACAATAATATCAGGCCAAGTGCATTGCCAGCCGCAACATTGGAAACGGATGAGGGTATTTCAAGTGATTCCACTGCTAGCCTTAAACTGTATGAAGGTTTGGTAAACGAAAAGCCTCCAAAGCGGCTCGAAACGGTAGAGGGACGCTCGGATGCTACTCGCCCTTGCACGCCCGTGGAGCCCACATCGTTGTCTATCAAATCAAATGACAAACACATCAAATATAATCAATCGATGCACCATCCAGTGAAATCATACAAGCTGGAATATCACCAACAAATATTGGTGACAGAGAAAAAATCTAAGCAGCAGCATATAACGTATCCGCTGCAGGGGCAGCCAAAGTTGACGCATGAGCAACAATCAAAAAAGCAAGATGACCAAAAGAATCTGCAAAAGGATCAGCCAAACTTGGGACAAGAAGAAAAAACGTTAAAGAAGCAGGAAAAAGATCAAAAACCAAAGGAGAAACTACAACTAGAATTCTATGACCGCCAGCGAGAATATCAAACACGCTTAATTCAAGAGCGCCAGGCAATATTTATGGAAACAGACCACGAAGAACTGATGCTTGAGCGACTACACAAGGAAGATAAGAAGCTTCGCAAACAGTATAAACTGCAGCTAGGGTTGGAGCAGCAGCAGCAGCAGAAGCTGAGTAAGTGAACGTTGAACGCTAATGTAAGTCGATTCGAATATTAATTTATATTATTCAAGATTTCATTGGCTCGTCCGAGGTACTAAACTATTTCAAGATTGGCGTAGATCCCTACGGTCGCACTCTCAGTGTACCGTCGATGCCATTAATTGAGCAAGGCCAACCTCAAAATAAAATGGGAGAGGGTGACACAAAAACTCATTTCCCACTAGCCCTTGAAAGTAAGTATCTAATTGTCCAATAATCAGCCCAGTCTGTGGATAAACCTTTTTAATTGCTTTAGAACCAAGCGTGAATTCTTTGTCAACATCAAAAGACGTTCAAATGGCTCAGGTGAAATTCGATGACCAGGATAAGCAAAAGAGTGGTAAGTGTGATTGCGACATCTGATCTTTATTCTTTGGGGTTCAACAGATCAGTTCGTATAGGCTTACAATTACAAAACAGGAACAGAAACACTTCGTTCGTGAACAGGTGCGACATGACAAAAAATGCAGGCTCAGTGACAAAAGTGAAATTATCCCAGAGACGCTTACATCCCTATGATCCTTGCCCAGCGCCCAAACTAGTGGCAACAGTTCCAGAGCCAGAGGTGACTTTGGCGAAAGAGAAGGAAATACCATGCCCGAGAAAGGTTGACTCTAAAGAAGTAGCACAGGAAGAGAAAAATGAAAAAGACTTTTCTGAAATAATGTCAAAATTTAAACATTTATATGTGGACCCCACTAAGTTGCCCAAACTTCCAGATTTATCGAAGGCATCCATGAAACCGAATGCGGCTGTAGTAGTTTACATGCCATATAAGGAAAACCCGTTTCAAATATTCGGGAGAAACGCCAAAGGCAAGCTGAAGAAGAAAGTGGCAAAATTACGCAAAAAAATCTGGAAGTCGTCAGACGACATACAATGTGAGAAAGGCCACAAGAAAGATCAGTATCGGTCATTCACACAGATAAATGAGCTACCACCATCGGGTGATTTTCGCAGTTATTTCGAGATCGATGACATGTCAATTATTATTTTAGAACGTATGGCTAAGTTAAGGTACAAGAAGGGTTTTCGGCTCTATCCGGTAGTCACAGAATATCTAATGCATTTTTATCGCCAAAGATGTGTCAAGGATACAGCCAGTTTCCATTGGTATGTCAATGAGGGATTCTTTCCAGCCCATTTGCTTCTGGAAAAGCACAATCCGTTGGGCTTGCATTTCGAAAAAGCCAGTATTAAAGATATCGATATCATAGTTCAGATCTACTTGAAGCAACAAAATGTTGACCGTAAGAGTCCTCCGATGAAGTTAACCAAAATAATGGCATACTATATGGTTACCAGTTACTGTCGCGTGCTTTTGGAGAAAGCCACAGACACCGAGCGTCCGCTCGAAGAGCGTTTCTTATTGCGCACACGTTTCGCCGTTAGCACTATTGAGAGTTTTATGCTAGATCTCAATTTAAATGTCCTTTTGGGGGTCGTCGATTGCCGCAAAATGCTTCAATGGGCGCTACTTCAGGAGGACCGTGTGCGTGAAATCTATGGAGAGGCCCTCAGGAATGCCGAAGGGCGGGCAGAGCTGGGGAAACATACCAAATACGTTATGCGAACAACCAATCTGGAGGCTTTCAACGATTTCTTCAACAATAATCAATACCCTCGTCCAGATGCCCTGGCCATAAATCCTTTGATGAACGAAGTCCGACGCTATCAATTGTCAGATACAGAACGCATCAACCCTTACACCTGCCCAATTGAAGGATGTGGCGTCGATATATGTTCAAAAACTCTACTGGCTCATTTCCTAAGCGATCATTGTCGGCGTCTTGAAGAATTGTGGCTAAAGGATCGCATGGTGTACGTCTTCCATCCGCAGTCCTATCCACCCGATCAGATTCATTGTATTTGCTGTACTGCCTTACTTCCACGTAAGCCAACCTCCAGTGTGCCGTATCCCGAACGTGTCCACAACTATGAGCTGGCACCCCATCATTTATACTTTGCCGAGCATACACCCTGTCTAATTATGTACACTCAGATAAGCATTGATCGACTGTTGCCGCCATCTGAACCAAAGACAGAATCGGAATCTCTTAAATTCTTTCGACCCCAACAGACACTCTATGTCTTTTGGCTGGGCTCTAGTGGCGATTCCGAACGCGATTTCACTTGTAACTTAAATATTTATGGCCGCGACAAGAAAGTTCCCTCTCACAGTCCTATGAAGGCAATTAAAATGTCAAAGATCCATAATATACCTCACATGATGGCAAAATACGAGGGCAGATATCTAGCCATCGATTATGATTCTATGTCAGCCATGACCAATAATTTCCGTGAACTTATTTACATTGATGTGCTCTATGTGGATCTGCTCAGTCCAAAAGAAGGTATTTTACTAGAACCATTTGGTTTAGATATGTAAGTAGAGTTTACATATACATGCATTTGGTCACATTTCTTCTCTCTCTTTTTGCAGATTAAACACTGAATTATAAATGATTTGCAGTACCGAACCTGTTTTATCAATCTATCTAATTCTATACCTATATATGTAAAATATTTGCTTAATAAAATTCGTATCATCGAGTTATAAATTATATCGAATTGATGACACTCTATTTAGGATTACATTAGTTGATAATTTTAATGTGTTCTTTTTGCATTGACCTCAATGACTATTTGCTTCGATTTAGAGAAATTTTAGTCAAGCCGATGTAATTGACCAAACGATCAGTTATTCCTGCTGTGGTTTGAACAAGTTCGAGTAACTTATGAACACATCTGAAGTAGTGAGTAACCCAATGACACTAATTACAGGGTACTTCAAAATAAATATCGGTTGATTTGTGATTTTAGCTGAGCGATATTTACTTGAATACGTGCACATTTTCATAGGTAGGCATAGTTTTACTAGAAGCAAAGCGAATGCTTTATCCCACAGATACAGCGTTTTCCTTGCTACCCCTCTTTACACCCAACAGACAACTCCAAAGTGGGAGATAAAAACTAAATGAAAAAAAAAAGGAAAACAAGAATAAGCAAAAGCATCAAATCAAAAAACAATTACGCGGCAAATGACATTATCAAATGTCAAATGTCATGTTTTGGAAAATGTCATCCCCCACTTCCTCGGCGTTGTATCCCAACTCTCCCCCCCAGTCAACCGAAATCAAACCGAAACCAAGCCACCCAACCACCAAGCAGTTTCTCCAACAGATTTTTCCGTTAAAAAGACAACTCGGAAAATGCAAAGCAGCCGTCGTAGGCATCGCGTTGGCTGTTCTGTCGGGGCGCATCAAATTTGTTCAAGGCAATTTTTCAATTCATTGAAGTGGAATTCATAGGAAGAAGTCGAAAAGCTAAAGAATATGAAGCAGTAGCCAGAAATCGCCGTCTGGAAATTTGAGCTGGCCAACAACAACAACAGCAACAACAACAACAACGAGAAAAACAACTGAAAGAACTAAGCGCCACTTGACTTACTCTACGACCTTCCCATCCTCCCTTTCCATACATTTATCCGGCATCGCTCCCCACTCCCACACCCACTTCCTCTCCTTCTCTCCCTCGCTTTTTTTGTCTCAAGTCTATAGTATCTGAAATCAAAATCTAGATTTTTGATTCTTTTATATACGCGTATTACTTTGTTCTACCCAATGCTCCCGCGTTACCACCCGCAACCATCCCGCACTCTGCTCGTTGGTTTGTTTTGTTTGTTTGTTTGGCTCTTTGCTTTGGTTTCTTCTTTTATTCTTTTGAAATTCGCTTTAAGCTCGTTTGTTGTAAATAAATCTGTGCAGCTTTATTCTCAACTCCTCCCAGCAACCACACCATATTCTGGCCCCATCCCCACTACCCCCTCGGCCATGCAATTTATAGCTATGCCTTACCTGACCAAGGTCTAAGCCTGGTCTGGTCTGGTTCGGTTTGCTGGTCTGGTCTTTCGTTGTTGTTGTTGTTGTCGTTGTCTCATCATACTTATTGATGGTCGCACATCAATCTAGTGTATAATGAAAAATTATTTGCCCTATGACCCACAGGGGCCAACTTACGTACGTAATGAAAGTCAACACGCAGCCATTCGCTTATATACATACATATCCAAAGAGTGGGCGTGGTCAAGTGTAATCAATTGCACAAATGCTGAAACTAGTCACTAGTCCGTTTGTGAATTTTGAACAGAAAACTATTATGGAATATATGCAGCATGGGTTTAGTATGGGTTCTTGACTCGTACATATAAGTACGTACATATATACATAGATGTCACCCCGAGAAAAATAAATATAAACAAACAAAAAAAACCATAAGACGAATTGTTAGAGGTGGAGGAAAATGAAAAATGATTGCCCAGGCGAGCAGCAGGCTGGCAGGGAGGGGTGTGGGGGTTCGTCCAATTGCCATAATTTATCTGTCACATGTCGAATGTGTCTCAACATCAAGCCACCCACGGGGTCATATTATTTTTGGCCTTCAGCGCACATAGTAGATATATATGTATGTACATAGGTGTACAACTTATATGACAGTTGCCATTAATATTTATTATGCCACATCCAGCCATCGAGGACAGAGAACTGTGAACCTTTTTTCATTCGATGAAGGCTCTTAATACACAAAATGCATGTCCCATTTTCGCCTTGACTCCGCCATCAGTCAAAACTGATGTAACTTTATTATGAAATATAGATCAACATAAAAGGAATAAATGGTTTAAATTTTTGAAATAATAATGAGCCAAAAGGAATTCAAAATTTCATTCGTTACCCTGAGAGAATCAAACGAAAAACTAGAAATTGAAATAAGTGAAAAGAAATATAGTCGATAGGTAAATCGACAGATGTTATTAACAAGATATTAAGATGATATAGTTATAGGAAATCAGACATTGAACGTCAGATCAGGTTCATATCCTGCAAAGTCGTTCCTAATGCATTAATTTTATAATTTATAATAGTAATGCTTAAAAACACAACTCTGATATCCTGACATACATATAGTTGATCTATAGTCACTTTGATGCTTCAGGTGTTCGATGGTGTGTGTGTGTGTGTGTGATGTGGTTGTGTCTGTGCGGCATAACGATCACGCCCCTGGCACATAGGAAAAAATTGGCTCATTAGGCATTTAATGGAATAAGTAATGTGCCGACCCCAGTTTGATATAGTAATATGGTGAGTGGGAGGTGAGTGGTAAGGGATGATTATTGGTTGTCTGCCGTCTGTTGTCATTGCCAAATAGCACAAAAACTAACAAACTAATCCAATATTTTTATTACGAAATGCCATTAAGGGTCATTGAATATTGTGGCATAATAAATAAATGACACACACACACACACACTGGACTCTAATCCCAGCCATCAACGTCATCATTATTCAAAGACGGATATTCGCGAGGACGAGCCACTACACACACACACACACACATACATCAAAGCATCTTAAGCTCTCTCATTTTTCTCAGCCTCTTCAGACAGAGAGCTCGCTCCGCACTCGCTTCGAAGAAAAACTAAATTACCTTTAAGTGACCGGACCCGATCTCTCATTTGTCCTCTTGTTGGTGACCACTACCCACCATTCCTCCTGTCCGAACAAATAAGCCAGTTCACACCTGTCCCCTAGCTCCAGGGCGCCACATTCGAGGACTTCAAACGGCCATCGTGAGCTTAATTAGTCCGTTTTGTTTTAAAATGATTTTCAACAATGACGATGGAACACAGATTTCTTTTTTCCCTTCTCTGTTGATTATTTTTTCCTGCCAATGCCTCCATCCACACATTGCCACACTTTGCTCCGTTATGCGCCAAATTCAATTTGTCGGCCGTGTGAGTTTTTTCTCTTCTCAGTTCTGTTTTTTTTATCCTGATTTCCAACCTGCTTTGTTGTCTCTTGCAGCAGGGCCAGAACCAGGAACCAGGCCCAGGTTCAGCTCCAGCTCCAACTCCTTTTTGGCTGCTGTGTTCTGGCTGTTTGCGTATGTTAATCGAAATGTTTGGCGAAGGCGTGGCTCTCCCACCGTTAAGTATCACGGCTTTTTTTGCATTCTCCCCTTCTCTTTATGCAGTCTTTTCTATGTATCGCGGCTTTGTTTAACATTAAATGGAGGTTAATACCTGGCAGCACGTCCTCTGGCACAATCCTCTGGCACAGCATTCACAACAAGTGCACGCCTCTGTCTCTGGCGAAAGGGTTTGCCTCTGCAACCTGCTGCTGCTCCTGCTCCTGTTCCTGTTCCTGCTACTGCTGCTGCACAAACATGCCAACAAATATGGGGGAAACTCTAATGTTATGGCCGACACATTTGATTGTTTGGCTGGGCGTCGCATCGCATGCCAGTCGGTTGGTCGACAGGTCTCCATCTCTGCCCTCACCACCCACTTTAGGCAGTGCCATTGGCTCTGTGTCCGTGTCATTTTACGAGTGATTTTACGGTTAATTGATTTTAAAGCGATTTCGCTTAAATGTTATCGCAGCAGGTTATTATTGCCTGTGTGTGGGTGGGTATGTGTGTGCGTGTGTTTGGGATGTTTCTCGTTACCAATTAACAATTAAATTTGATTGTTTTCTTTGTACATTCGACGTTGAGTTTGATAAGAATTTCATGTGAGTCATCTTTGTTTATCATTAATTTTGTCATATTTAAATTAGGTTTCGTTTAGGTTTATATTGCTGACCCCAAAATGGCCGTTGATTCTTGGTGACCCCGACGCATAGGATATATCAGTGTGTCTGTTACTATCTTGCTTTAATGTTAATGCAGATGTTTCATATGCCTAGCATTAACAGATTCCGTTCAGATGGCCAATGGCCATCCCCAAAATGAGAAACTTGAATTGACAAGAAGCAAAAATTGTTTGATATCGACAAGAAAACATCGGGATTACCTTCAAGGCCAACTAATTGATGTAACCACCCCGAGGCGTATGGCCAGTTATGGTTCTCGTATCTAGACTGAAATTGCACTCATGTGTTCATTAAAACAATAAAAAGCATACACACACACACACATAGACACGGGGACCTAAGCCTAATTATGATTTTTCCAACTGACAATGGTCAAGCATCAACCTTTTGCGGGCATATTATTTTGGGGGGTGATATTTTTCCTTCTTCTACTAAAGATACGTTCGCCTGTTCAGCTGACCGTCTATCTGCCCGGCTGCCCGTCCGTCTATCTGTGCGTAACGCAATGTAATTACACAACATTTTTACTTAGACATTTTCGCTTTCGTTACGTTTTGCCTATTTGCTCATTGGTTTTACGAGCGTGTTGCACTTTTGTGGCCATCGGAACAGCAACCCCTGAATAAAATAACCGAAAAACTGGAACTAGAGAGATGGAATTGTAACTGAAGCCACCTGTACGTAGACCAAGATGTGAGACAATGTGCAAAAGAACATTTATGAAATTCTCAACCCCCAATTGGAGCCATGCCTCTGTCCTGCTCCGTTCCTCCCTATCCTCTAGACCCACTCACTTTCGTTACCACATCACCCCTCTTTGCCTATCGTTTAACATTTATGTGACGACGCAAAATGATACGAAAACGTTTCGTCATAAACTTCAATAATCGTAAATATAGATTTCTCTCAGTGGCCAAAAAGGGCGGAAGCTTCTACAGCACACGCATACACACCAACACACACATACAGTTATTCCCGCATTCCCTTGACTTGACGTTCATTTACGTTGAAATTAATAGTTTTAGGCTTTCGCTGACGTGCGTTTGAGCGTCGCATTTCATTTTCATGTTGCCTGGTCAGTTATATTGGCTTGAGGTCCATTTACCTCCCTCCCCACCCACATATAATGCACATGTATGTATATATGTGTGTTAGCCTGTCCGGCAACTGGCTAACATTTTTATCGTTTCGTCAATGTCATAAATTCTGATCTAGTAGCTAAAATTGAACTTAATGCGATGTAGACATAGTAGATGAAGACATGAATGCAGACGTGGACCCAGAACCAACCCGAACCGAAGCGAACCTTTCTCAGGATACCAATTGATTGAGCCGTGCAATAAAGGAAGTCCACACAAACTAAATTGTGTGAGTAAAGAAGATGGCCCGAAAGGCAGGTACAGTTAAGGCAAAAAGTACAAAGTACAAATGAGAGTTTGTATTGCCATAGCCAAATACAAAGTGCAATTTAAGGCGAATGGAAAAACGACCTCTGCCAAGTTAAATTTATAGGTCAAACGGTCCCTTGACATGTCAAATCAACATAACTTAAAGACTTTGCTTCATATTTAATAGATGTTTTAAAAGTGCTTCCAATATAGTTTAGACCTCACCCTGAACAACTGATGCGGCCAATTGAAAAACCAAAATCACAGAGCTTAACTTACAACAGATCGGAAAATTTCTACATATTCAGTGCAATTCTGAATGGATTAGAAGTAAAGTTTTCAGTCTCTTATTATGGTCTTAAGTAAACGTGTTTAAATCAGTTTAGACTTTACTCGTTAGAAAAGTTGCCTTCGATTCTCCTCTTGGCGTAGACTTATCTCTAAACAATAGGGTAAATATCTCAATGAATGGTAACGTGTCTGGCCATACATTTTCCCTGCACGGCTGAAGTTTTTGGCCAATTGGGCTTATTTTTATTTATGATGGCAATTAGCTGGGCAAAAATAAAGGCCGGTCCCCAATTCCATAGGACATGCATATACTAAAACACATACAACATATATTTTTAATGACCATTTGAAGCGCATTTCGTTGTTGGCACTTTATTTTTATTTATTTTATCGACGAACAACGAATTGGGTTTTGAAAGGAGTGATGAAGCATAGGGAAAAGGGAAGGGGAAGGAAAGGGAAGGGCTTATCAAGATGTTTGTTTCTAGTTCTAATTGATAGGGCGGGCAACGCCCCGGCGTTTGATATTCGCGTGCTCATAATTTGCCAAAGGTCCATGAAAAACACACAAACACCATTGTATGCTAAATTACTAAATCAAAGGGTGACTATACACACACACACGCACACACACATGCATAAACAGCCTGTTGGTAGGGGTAAGGTCTGAGTTTGGGTTAGATTTGCACAGTTTCTTACTGTGTGTGTGTTGTAGGATGGCGTGTCGATCGCTCATAATTCGCGTCGCGACATGCAATTGCTACTTACTCACAGGACAAGCAAACAAAAATCGAAAATTCTACACGAACATTATCGATAAAATTGCCATTAAAGTCGGATGGCGACCAACAACCTTATCGATAGTTTGCATCGCTTTTTTGTTTGGTCACCGAACGGAAGTCGATTTGGATGATGAATGACGACGGACGACGACCTAAGACCGATTAAATGGGGCAGATAAACCAAACCATAACCATCCAATCTAAAACCTACCACACGAAATTCGTTAGCCAATGCCGAAATCCAAAAACAAAAACCAATATGCAAATACTATTCAACAATAAAACGAATTAAATAAAGGGTTGAGGGTAAATCAGCATCAGTTATTGATAACCATGTGGCTAAAGCTCTAGTCAAACTAGTCTTACTTCTAACTCTCTATAATTACCGAATGAATCCACTGAACTGATCTCCATTTTATCCAAAAATGACTGAGGAAGAGATAGAACAACTGAGAATAATTCAGAGAACAGTTAATCATAGGCACTGAGCGTTAAAACGAAGGGGGGCACTCTAAAAGAACACAAAACCAAGGGAATTACTAATATATCTTTTCGTACATATGTACATACATATGTAATATTTCCATTCATACCGATGATGATGATGTAAAGCACGAAAAATTTCAGTTCAACAATTAAGTATATTTACGTGCGCCACGCAATCTGCATACATAAATTTCTAGAGCGCCTGAAACTATGCAAAGAGAAAAAAAAAGAAGCGAAAAAAAACAATAAAGAAATCAAATGAGTCAAACCCCGGTTAGAAAACTCGAACGAATTCAATCAGGCAAAGTGCCGCCAAAGAGGAATAAACACAAATCAGCCATTCCATGACGAAATTTTTCGAAAATGAAGTCATTTGCATGCATGACAATTGGTTATTGCATAGTTTTTTCTGCTGTTCTCTCTAACCGGAAATTGACAAAATGCCCCAAATTCGTATGAAATAAGAGCGTTAAGCACTTTCCCCGCACCGAATTCACCGAAAAGAGATCGAACTACCCTTTTCCTTGGAGAGAGTGTCTGTACTTACTTATTTTTGACAACCAAAAAAAGGCAAAAGATATTTATGTCTGTGTACATATACATATATACATATAAATAAAAAAATGAAGGGGGATAAGAAAGCTTCATGAACGTATATAAAAAAAATTGGGCAATAAAACTGAATTGGCGACAATGCCGCCGGATATATGGAAAATATGTTATCTATATCTATAGGCATAGACGGGCGGATATGGCGTAAAAGCCCTTTCAAGTGAGAAGAGATTTTACAGCCGTTTTGTGGCATCTCAAAAGAGAGCAGCGAATAAGATGAAAAGATTAAGAGATTGCAAGGAATTACAATAAAATTTCTAACAATAAGCAATATTAAGATGGTCGAACAACAGAAACTAAAGTCGATTTTTTGTATTTAAATTATTATTTGAAAATAAGCCAAAAATGGTATTTAGTGTATTTTCAACCCCTTTCGGAATATTAAGCATTGTGTGAGTATAAATCATGACAGAATATATGTACACACATACATACATAGAGTCGATGTGTTACAATGTTGAATTTGTTGCGCATCCCAGCAACCTCCCGTTTCCCCTCCAACCATCCATCCCCTAGGCAGTATATGTACTGACTGTCGGTAAATTTTCAAATATTTTGCCAACTTACTCCACATGACGTCATTGATTTTCAATATGATACCCCCCCATACGCCTTCATACGCCATTCCTCATCACCCTAAAATCCCATTGTGGCTCCTTCAGCCACAGCCGCCAACACTTTCACTTGATAGACAATAAACACAGACACTCAGACACACACACACACACACACACATACGTACAATCCTTTCGACTTTCTTAAATGTGCGCTTCCGTTTCCGCTTTGCGCACCCTTCAACTGGAAACACTCCCAACCACTCACCCACATTTGCATATGGAAGAAGACGATGCTTGCCTCTTAGGGCGCCCTGCCACTAGATATTGGAGGCCGCTGTCAAATTTTATGATAGCGCCAAACATAACTCATTGACAGCTTTGCATTTTCACATGCCTGACTCACCCCCAGCCCCCCACAACATGGGTTGAAATGGTTGAGGGGGTCGCTGTATGTAGAAGTTTCTGCATATTGCACAAAGTTATGAGCCGCAAATGATAAACTGTCTGTGGCATGGAATGAATTGGAGAGATATATGTAGATGGGTGGATGGGTGGGTGGGTGATCGAATTGGCCGACACAGGGACATCTATTGATTTTTATTGCGTATTTTTTTCACACACATTTTCACATTATTTTCAGTTGTTGTCAGTTCATTCTTCTTTGCAGGCCGCAGTTAGCGTTTATTTTGTCATCAAGCTAATTAATTAATTAGAAACAAACATCAGTTGGTGTGAAAAGCGCGTTAGGACACACCTGAAAAAGAGAAGCACAATTTCCCCCCTCTCACTCTCACTCACACTCACACTTACTAACGTGTGTATGTGTGTGTGCAATAAAAATGTGTCCCCAGTCTAATTAGATAGTTGACAATGGTTGTTGTTGTTGTTGTTGTCGCTGCGTGTAATTCATCAAATGTCAAAGCCAAAGTCAACGGAAAAAGCGCACGGACTGCACCTTTTTTGGGGCGTATTTTTTTTTTTTGTTTTTGTTTTTCGTAACTCTCTTTCCTCCTTCACCCTCTTTCAGCAGTATTTTTAAAATGATTTGCCAACAAATTGAATTTGTGTTTTTTTTTCGTTGTTGTCCTCTTTTTGTCCTTCACTTCATTAGATAAAAGTCAATTTTGAGCGCAAAAACTGTAGGCAACCAATTCATCAAGTGTAAACAATTTCGTATATGGTGTAATTTAGAAATGATTACGTAATGTGTACACATACAGGAATACACATTCTCGTCTACAGGTATGTACATATAATGAACCATTTGACAATTCGTTTCATTGCTGTGTTTATACGCGATAATTTAACAACAAGTTAGTATTATGCTGTCTTCATTTTGGTTTCGTTTAATTTACCGCAAAATAGATGCAACAAGTTATGACAGTACAAACTTTTGCACATAGCCACGCCCATTATGGCACGCACACATTCGCGAGCGTTTCGAGAGAGGTCCAAGTGGGCCCAAAACACACATTTAACCCGAAAAAGTATGCAACAATAAAATGTAATGCATATGGCCTGCACTTGTGTTGTCTGTGTGTGTATGTGTGATTGTGTGCGTGCAACAATTTTCGCACTTATTTTTGAGTATTATCGAAAAAGTTTTCCCATCATCGGAACGTTAAATGGCAATTGGCCACACAATGCACGTTGGCTATGCACTTGCTACGTGAGTTTTGAATTCAATGTGAATATGAGAATCTAGTTACACACATCCAACAAAAGCAGAGATAGAGCTAAGAGATAATGACAGAGACAGCTAAAGCTAAGCTAATAAACAAATGACAAGTCTTTCGGGCAATTTTTCATCCATTCTCACGTTCACTTTTTATTTATACGAATATTGGCGAATTTCAAAATGTTTATAGGGTTCATTTTAAGTTCCATTCTATTTCAGTCATGTGAGTTTATGAAAGAATTCTGACTCGAATTATTCTCACTTTGAATATCCTGAGTCTGTTGTTAAAGTAAGACCTATTTGTCCAATGTTTGACACCTTAATTAACCACCACCAATTGAAGCAGCATCAGAAAAAGGCATCTGCATATGTATGTATGTACGAGTATATAGAAAAAACTGAATAAATATATTCATTTAGTTTCCATTTTTTGGTTGTGAATATTTTTCCCTCTTTTCTTTGTTGATTTTTTTTCTCGTTCGCTGATAATTTTGGTGTTTCTCTAGCACTTGCCGTTGTTAATTTATAAAAATCGCTTAGGGCCATCCACTTGGGTTGGGGGCAAGGTGAGGCTAAGTGTCGCTTGATGATGGTTCGCGGTGGTGGGAAAAAAGAAACTTCAAACAAGATAAATACAATTTCCATTAGGCTTGGCCTGGAAAATCCCCCTCGAACCACATTCATACTTCTCATGTTATGTTCCATTTTTTTCGGTTTTTTTCTCCTGTTTTGGTCTTCTTTCTGGTTCTTTTTTTTTTGGTATTGATTTTAGGGCTTTTTCACAGTTGTTTTCCCCGAATTTTTTAGAGAAATTTTTCCTTATTTTTTTTGTCGTTGTTTTGTTTTTGTTGTTGCTGTTGTTTTGGTTGGGAACTCAACCCTCGGTTGGCCTTCTTTATCTGCATCTTGTGGTACTGCTTCTTCTTTGTCTGTTTTACGTTAATTTTTTAATTGTAAATATTGCCCAGGGTCGCATTTTTCATCTGAGTTGTAACCCTCCTCCCAGCCACCCCCCTATCTATAGCTATCTTACTCCTCCAACCACCGCCCTTCATTCGGCATACGCCTTAAGGTTCATAATTTCACCCCTCAACCCTCGTCTCCACATTTTGTTTACATATTTTGTACGTTACAACGCGCACACGAATGTATATACATATATAGATATATCTACATACAAATATATATATTATATCCGTATATATTTTTTTTTTTTTTTGTTTTTGGGCTACTTTTGCTCGTATTTTTTAATAGATTTCTTTCCTGTTTTTTTTTTTTTTTTTTTTTTTATTTTGCGGTGGAAAATGTGCGCAGTTGGGCATTTTGAAATGAAAATGGTTGGGGCGGAGGGTTCAATTAAATTTTACACTTAAACATTGCCTTTGCATTCGTATGGTCAACCCCCAAGCATTGTCCTCCTGCCCCGTCCCACCATCCTGATGATTTTTGTGTGCCATCAAAGAGGAAAGGAAGAAGAAACATGTAAAAGTGCGAGAAGGAAATCTCAGGCCTCGATTTTTCTCGATTATTTTTATGTTGATTGCCATTTTTATTGCTTGGCCGCTAATTGCAAACTATTGGTACACACACACGCACACACACATACGCTCGTATATGCACTTACGACGCACATTATTATATAATAAAGTAGGGTTATGGTCGCCTATCTAACGGGTATTAGAAATTATGACATGGCCCAAAAGAAGAAGGGAAGAAACAGAAACCGGCCCAAGCAATTTGCGGCAAAGCGCTAAAACGATTGCAAACAAATAAAGTAAAGGGCAGTCATGAAGTAGAACAGAAGTTGGAGTTCCATACTGGAGACGAAGACGGAGACGGAGATGGTCAAAGCAATGCTGTAAATCCTGAAATTTATAGATTCCATGGTACATGTTCTCGGGCTGGCCCATACACATAAACAATAATAAAATGGGAAAGTAAACATAAACGAAATAGGAATAGACATGGACACAGAAAACTAAGTAAAGACATGAAATATCCACCAAAGATATACACATATGTATAGATGGACACTTACCATACCAAGCGATAGTAGATGATAATGCGATCGATCAATAAGGGACAAAATTATTGACAGATCAACATGGAGTTAGATAAGTTAAAAAATCTTCTTATTTTCAAAAATACTATATATGATTGTTATTTTTTCATTCGATCAACAATTTATTTTTCAATTCAGATTCAATATTCCTATAGAGTTTGAGTTTCTTATACCAAAACTTCTTCGACATTAGATATGTGAAGGTCACAAAGTCTTAGCTCTCTGGCATATGAGGAGTTTTTGTTAGTTCCTTCTAGCATTTTTGGCTAATGAAAAAGAAATAAAAGTGTCGAGTGCATTATTGCCACACACGCAGCCACACACAAACACACACAACATATCATTTTCTCTGGTAATTGTTGAAACATTTCTTGGTCGTGTTACGTGCCTGCCTACCCAATCTGGTCCGGGTCCGGGTCTTTGCCTCCGCTTCTGCCTTCGCATTCGCATTCATCTCCAACCCCTCCTGGTTTGGTCTGTTTTTGGCTATTATTTTGCACTTACTATAACATGCACATAAATATTTTTGTTTTCTTTCTTTCTTTCTTTCAGAATTTCCCCCATTTTTTTGCTCTCAACTCCTGGCAGTGTGTGGCTATTTTATTGATACTAAAAGGACATGTGTGCGGGTCCTGGTTTTTATTGTCGCCTTTTGGCGTTCGCAGAGTTTCGGTTTGCCTTGGCGAATCTCTGTCAAAAAGCAATAATCATCAATTCTGATTTTTTTGCTCTTTCTTCTTTCTATTTGGTTGTCGTTGCTTCGATTTGATTTCAAATTGATTATTATTTATGTCATTTAATGGCCAAACTCTCTTCTAAGTATTATCGAAGCTAATTTTTTGTCTCGCTCTTGCCTTAAATTGCTCTATTCGTAGATCGGAGATTGCCGTTTCCTTTGGACAGGCACAGGCAAAAACTTTCCGGGCTTAAAGTGTAATCAGAGAAAGCTAACACCTACCTGCTTTAAACAAATTGATGATATTTAATTTATCAATAGAACTGATTTTTATACCATACACCCATAGGGTGAAATGGTATATTAAAGTCGCCAAATGTATGTAACAGGCAGAAGGAAGCTTCTCCGACCCCATAAAGTATATATATTCTTGATCAGCATCAACAGCCGAGTCGATCTAGCCATGTCCGTCTGTCCGTCCGTCTGTCCGTCTGTCCGTCTGTCCGTCCGTCCGTCCGTCCGTCTGTCCGTATGAACACCTAGATCTCGGAGACTATAAAAGCTAGAGCCACCAAATTTGGTATGTAGGCTCATGTAGTATGTAGAGTGATCAAGTTTATTTCAAATTTTTGCCACGCCCCTTTCCGCCCCCGCAATTCAAAAAAAACGTTTATCTCAAAAACTATTGTAGCTAGATACACCATATTTGGTATGTATATTTGCTTAGTAAATGCGCTCATGTTGCATGTATAAAGATTTTGCCACGCCCCTTTCCGCCCCCGAAATTTGAAAAACTCGAATATCTCGCGTAATTTTTTACCTTGTGCAATCAAATTTGGCACACTTAAATTTGATACTAATACCCAGCAAAATACCAAATTTGATGAAAATCGGACAAAAAATAGCTGAGTTATGCATATAAACGTTTTTGCATAAGGCCGGAGATGGCCGTTGGCGGGTGGGGGCGCTAGGGTGCTTATATGCATAAGTGCGCGAGATACTGAAATATGCTTGTAAAAAGCATGTGAACAGAATTTCTTAAAATAGGCAAATGCATTAGTTATTACAAATTTGAAATATTTGTTTTACTGGTGTATGGTATACCCAAGTCGGCGAGACGACTTACTTACTTCATTATCATTGTCGTTTCTTCATTAATTAAAATTCTCCATCGATTTCTCTGCTCAATATTCTCGAAACGTAGAATCCTTAAAACTTAACAATAAACGGCTTCTGGTCAATTAGCAAGCGAGAGAGTGAATTGGTAAGTGGTTGTGGCCAACGGAAACTTAAAACTGGTTTTCCACCTACACATCTGATACACATGTGAAAAGACAAGTCTGGGATTTAAATTACTTAATATAAGTATTTGTATCGTAGGCTCCATGCAGCTTATTTATGAACCGCAAATGACCGAGTGGGCGTATTGCATATACCAGCAGCAAGTTAGTTAGTCAGTTAGCCAATAGTCAGTCAAACCTTTTTTTGTAAATTAAAATTTCAGCTTCAGACTGTTGCGTGGAATTTGCTTTGGGGCCCTTCGACTGTTTTGCCCACAGTTTGTCACACTTAATTAAAGAAAATTTTAAGCACTTTAGATGTCAATTTGTTGGCCACTTTCCGTAAAGCGCCAATACGATGACAGTTGCCAGTTGGCCCATCAGCCCCACTGCCCCCGCTCCCGCTTCCAACCCGTTCTCATTTACACGACTTGCGTCAAAAAGTGAAGGAAGGCAAAGAAAAAAATAACCCAAAAAAAAAGAAGAGAAACGGTTTAATTAAGTTGAAACCCTTTCGTGCGTGCCGGGCCGGGCCATGCCAGGAGAGGCTAGTCCGAGGCTGAGACCCAGTTCAGTTCCACAGTCCAAGTGGAAGTGGCTCAAGTGGCCAGGACGAGGACGAGTCACTTGGGTTGCTGCTGTCGTCGTTGTCGTCGTCCTCATCGCCATGGCCGTCATTTGAGACTTGCAGGCGTGTTAATTTCCAAGGTGTTTGCCATTGCCCAAGCTGTTTCCTTTCTAATATAAAAAATCAGCGTAATTAAAAATCAAATGATTTTTTTCTTTGGGTCCTTCAGCACACAACAACAGCCTCCCGCCCTTTCGCCCACTCCATCACATCCACTGACAGAAAATATCTTCATTAATTTTGCTCTTTTTTCACAATTGAATGAATGCCGGGAACAATTTTTAACTCATTAATTGGTGTGGGTTAGGCTGGCGAGTCCTTTTTATTTTTCTTTTGCTACTGATTTATTTGTTTAATCCTTTTTCATTTTCAAGCACCTTAAAATGTTGCTGATTGGAGAGTTGAATGAATGTGAAACGGTTGGCTAATAGAAGCGAGAGGGGGCAAAATGGGGATAACTCCAGCTGCTTCTTTCGTTTCCCTCTTTTTCTTTTTCTTGTTCTTTTTCTTTTTGTAGTCTGCAACATATTTTCGTATCTGACTTTGGAGTCTCCTTGACCGCTCAATTGATTCGTTATCGAAGTCTTTTGCTGGTTGATCTTCATCTGCAATCTCCGCTCACTCTCTCTGTATCTCTTCACACTCCGCTCTACGCTAAGTCTGCAGTCTGTGGCTTAGTCTGATTTTAATCCGCATTCGATATGGTAACAATTTTTTACTTCATCACCCAACCGAACTGCGACTCGACTAACCAATCAACACTGCAGCCTTTTGACATACGCATAACTTCCGATTTAATCCCAGAGAGCATGAATGTCGGTCCCATCTCCATCTGCTGAGTTATGCTGAGTTGTCTTGCCTTTCACAGTCTCTCCATTGCTTCCAGTATGTTGTGTTTGTCGTATTTTGTAAGCTTTTACGCCTCGGCTACCATTCCCAGAACCGTCCACCAATCCCCACTCCCCATCCTCCAGCCTCCATCCTCGAGCTTCCAACATCCAGCTCTCTTATGGGTTCATCGTCTGCGTTGTCGTTGAAGCGATAAAAGATCAATTTAGTTGCGCTACAGCCAACGTCACCGACGTAGAAGAAGCCCTTTTGCCTGATTTAAATCCGATCATTGCGCGACGATTTGATGCGAACTGAAACATGCACATGGAATTTGCAATTATCGAACATCAAAGGCAATTCCTGATCTCCAGAGGAGTGGTAGAGGTGACAAGCAAAGATTGGGGCATAAAGCGTTCACAGCGATCATGTAAACGCATGTGAGAATCGCAGTGAATTGCAGTGATTGATTTGATTCGATCGATATTTGATCTCTCCCCTCTCGCTCTTTCTCTTTTTATTTTTTCTCTATTCATGCTGATTGCATTGAATTGATGAAGTCTTCTGTAGAGTTCGTTATACGCCTCTGCAACATTGTGGAGTAATAAAACAAGCTTAGGCAGCCATCCAAACGCTAGGACAGAGAAGAGAATTAGAGTTTGCTGGGTATTTGGAAAGTTGCATACAGGGTGGAACATATTGGTTGGAGGGGAGGGTGATCTGGGCGTTTGTGTGGGTGGGAGCATGGGTCTTAAGCGCTTCGCTCAAAAATCAAATAGCAAAGAACTACAAATTACATGCCAAAATGCACTTCAATACAAAGCACTTGGGTAAACAGCAGAAAACAGACAAACCAGAGGCACACTCACACACAAAGTCATGGACAGGTGGACGGACAGAGGGGGAGGAAGACTCTACTACACTTGTGGCCCAGTCCCATTCGCAAGAGTCATAGTCAGAGTCGTCCCTGGTCCTGACGATGTAAACCTTAAGGTATTTTGCGATAATTGCACTTTGCTGTTGTTGCCGGCTTCTGCCACTACCTTGCCAAAAAAGAGTTGAATGCGAGAGTTTGCCGTTCTCTGCCCGTCTACCATTCAGCCAACTGCTTCTCTTTCAACTCTTCCCTCTCTTCCTCCATCACGAGGCATTGCCATTGCCGTTGTCGTTGTCGTCGTGGTCGTAGTCGTTGTTCGTTGTCTGTGCGTAGCGCAAGATAAACAAAAGACAACAAAATGTGCGACTCCTAGTGTGTGTGTGTGTGTGTGTGGGGAGTGTGTTTGGTGTGCCTGTGTGTGTACTTGGTGTATGTAGTCTGGCACATGTCTTCACCAGGCGTACTTCAACTCCCAATTCTCACATAGAGCTCCAATCCAAGCTCCAAGCATTTACCATGCACGGCTTTTTCCCCTCCCCCCACAAAACAAAAAATTAAACTATTTATACCGTAAAGATTGGTTCACAAAATCTGTCTTCAGGGATATAGAAATTGTGTGTTTGTTGTTCCAGAGTCTACTGTACTTACTACTTAATTAATTCAAATCTTGCTAATTGCATTTTATTTACTTTTACTTTCGCTCAGATTTTAAAGTTTTTAATTGCAAATATAAAAAAAAATCTTTCTTTACTTCTCTTGTCCAAAAGGGCTATATATCAGATATATCTGCGATCGGCACACGACACGATCTTGTGGGAACTTGGGGTTATAATCTGATGATGATGTAAAGGTAAGATAAAACTCTTATCAAACTGTGGAATGAGATTGCCTTAAATGTTAAAATGGATGAACAGACATTTTGGTCATCAACTAAAATAAAAAGAATATACAGAATATGAGATAGTAGCAATTTGAAATGGTTATACTTCTGTGGTGTCTCTTCTTCTTCTTCTTCTCATCATCATCATTATCGCGGTGATCATTATTGTCATTATAATGCTGTTCAATGTTCAATGCTTGCTCAATAGACTGGGGCCAGCAGCTGTCGTTGGTGCGGCTGACTGTCTAATGGTTGACCGTGTCGCCATCTGGTAAATGAGTACAACAATCCCAGGCGTCGTCCTTCCACACCCACAGACACACACACACGCCGCATACACACATATGCACACACCACTACCCGCAATCCCCAATTGCTGGATTTCATTAAACGCAAATTTATGCCTTTACTTAAATGTCAAATATTGCAAATGTCAAACGTTGAAGCATAGGATGGGTCCGCATCAGAGGCGAGACAATGGTGAGTGAGTGTGTGTGTGTGCATGTGGTGTGTGTGTGTATGCCTTCCTTATGGGGCCAACCATCGACGGACTATGGGACTCGGTTGGTTTTTATGCGTTGTTCGTTTTGTAATTAAACGACGCACTTGGTTGAATTTCGGCAGAAGGCAATTCTTGTTCTATGCGGCAAAATGAAAGAGGGGAGAAGATAGAGAAACTCCCAGGCGTTGGAAAAGGAGCAAGCAGTTGCGAGTCCTCTTGAATAAGGAAGCAAAAGCATTCGCAATATACATATATTCAAGCTGAGTTTTTCTTGAAAGCCTTTAAAGTCCATTATTGTTTGGTTAACTAGAAGCAGTTGGTATCTCTTTTGCCCCCTAGGCTTGGTATTGAAATCTGTCAGGGCTGTGAATATATTTGGGTTTGTCCACATCCACCTTCATTTCCATCTCCAGCGCCTTGACCCCTCTTTCTCCTTCTACGAGCACATTTCAATCCACCTTATTTCACATCTTATTGCTGCTGGACACTTTTTGTCAATGCATTGACCCAACAACATGTATTTTGTGGTCAAAAGTTGGCGTTTGACATTTATGCCGGATGTCAACCCAGCCCGTCCTGTGCTGACTCAGACCGGTTCGGCCTGGTCCGGCGTCTGGCAAAGATGCCAAGGACAACTTTTGTTTGGGGATCCTTCCATTGTCATCGTCATCGTCATTGTCAGCTTCATCATCAGCAGTGGGAACAGTGGCAGTAGCAATATCGTCTATTTGTGCTTGTTATTGTCACTTTGTTGTTCATTTTTCTTTACTTTTCTTATTTCTTTTTTGCTCCATTTTCCATTTGTATGTTGGGCAAAAGTTTTGCTAGCAAAACTATCGATACAGTTTACCAGGATTGGTGAGATGGCTGGGTTGGCTTGGCCGAGCTTGGGTCAACTCAGCAGAGTTCAACCTTTTTTTCGGCCCTTGGTTGCCTGTCGGAGAGGGCAAGAACAACAACTATTCAATCGAGTCGCTTAGTTGGCTGGCAAATGCACCCCGGAGGGCATTTTCATTTTGTTAGATTTGTGTATTTGACATTTTGCTTAAGTGTTGCTGACTTTTGGTTAGGTTTGACCCCTCTGCCTCTCTCTCTCTCTCTCTTTCTCTCTGTTTCCCTTCGACATTCGTTTTCTTTTTGTTAGAGGCCATTCATATTCATTGTTTGCTGGCATTGTTGTTTGTTGCTTGTTTTGAGGTCTTAATTAAAGTTTTAGTTTTTGGTCAAGTGTTTGTCAAGCAATAGCAACAACAACTACAACAACATTATTTTTTGTCTGCTCAATGAATTGGTTCTTAATTGTAAATACATTTTTGTATTACAATCCGAGTTTAGTTGAGTTACAAAATTGAATGGAATAGACATAAGCAATGTCCTTTTATTTCAACACCACACTTAAAGCGTATTTATATTGGAAATAAATATCCTTCGATATAATAATTGAATCACAGACAACTAAATTTTTTTGTGGTCATCATATATGATATGAAATTCATTCCTTTTCTCATCTCTGGGATACTTTTCTTTTCTTATATACTTATTTTAATAAATTTTCTGTTTATACTTTTTCGGTTTGTTTTTTACGACACTTTTGGCTCCCAAAAGAGCATCACGTAGCGAATCACTTAACTTGATTCTACACAACCGCCGCTCCTCCTCCCTCCCCACCTCGGCCGACTCTCCTACCCTCCCCAGCACTTGATGATGATGATAGGGCTGGATGCGGAGAAGGCTAACTTGGAGGATGGGGAATGGACGACGTACAATGGGGAATGCCAGCAGAGAGAAAAAAAGGCAAAACACAAAAGAATACGACGGCAAATGAAAATAATTTGCAGTTATTCGAAGCAAACACGCAAATGCGTTCAAATCAATTGTCCGATTGGGCCCCGATTGTTCATGTCTGGGCGGCCACAGTAGCCACAAACGAGAAAAATGCGTTCAAATTGAAATGAAAAGCACAGCGTGCAGCGCATCCCAAATGAGTGTAAGCTGCTGGAGAAGGGCGTTCGTTTTTTTGCCTAATTTTTTTGTGGGTGCGTGTCGTGTTAGGCCAGGAAGGCAGAGGGGGGACATTTTACTTTCACTGCAACTTTCACTCTTGATGCGAAGGGTTTTTGGGTTTGGTTGAGGGGGTTGGTCAACTGGCGGCACGTGTCCTAATTTTGATTTTTTTTTTTTTTTTTTGGTTTTGTTCTGTGCTTTTTCTATGCCCTTTTGCCTGCCTATAAATAATTTGTTGCATACTTGTTGGCCGCCTGACCCGACCCCGAAATGCGTTCAGTTTTTTAGGCCTCATCTCGTTACTTTTCGTTCTCGTTTTTGTTTCGTCGATGTCATTTGTAAATGGCATGTTATCAATTTTCAAGATGATTGAATCAAGTGATTTGTGTGCGTGTCAAACTGGAGAGCAGAGAGCAACGGTGGTTGGGAGGGGGGAAAGATGGTCGGACAGTGTGGCATTCGGGCCTAGACAGAGTCGAATGGACTGGCTGGACTGGACTGGAGCAGACCTCGAACACGTGTCCTTGTGTCCAGCTGAGACGAAGCACTTTGAAGTTGCTTGTTTGTTGGTTTTTGGGCTTCTTTTCTGATTAATATGGGATGGCAAAAGGCAAGGAAAAAGCAAGATTTCTCCTCTGTTCGTGTTTGCCGGATTGTCTGGCTCGTTTTCTTGGGCTGCTTATTAAGAGATTATCAATTTCTTTGATGCGCTAATATACTAGATAAACATGGGGAGCTATGGAACTCTAGATAATGCTGCTCGACACTAACAAGACAGAACTAATAGCATATGACAATGATGAAGATGGTGATGAACATGATTGGCATAATGATGGAAATAAGAGGCAAACAGATTATCATTAAGTAAAATATTGCTATGCAATTTTACTTTTAATATGTGTATTTATATGTATACATACAAATGTATATAGTTACTTGTTTTGTATCAAAATGAATATTCCCTCTTTGTAAGGATATATAGAAGTGGTAAAAGTCATGCCAATGAACCAAATCTGACAACTGGTTAGTAAAAAGTCAGCTTTTTGCCCTGACTTCAGTAACTCGCTACGAAATCCATCCCTATTACCGACATGCCATGCCTTCTTGCAATGTTTTTGCATAAACAGCTGCTGGCTGTTGGCACCTAGAGCCCTGTTCTACGTTTGTCTCATTGAGAATGCACAAAGGTAAAAGTTGCCTTAACGTTCTGTACAATCCATACCCCACTCCGGCCACCACTCCTCCCCACTCATCAACGCCATTTGGTTGGCTTTGTTCTTGTCCGCCTCCACCTTTGCCTAGGTGCCAAGCTGTGCTGTTTTCTCCTCTTTTCCTCCGTTTCTGTCCTTGACTATGTGCATGGCTATGGCTATAGCTATGGCTATGGTTCTGGCTCCTTCACTTGTTATGCCCTTTTTGCATTAAGAAATTAAAATCAGCGCTAGAAAAATGCGCAGGAAGAATACCAAGACCAAAAAGACTTGGCGGATGCTGCACATGTGGTGCAACCTTCGTCGGCATCCTCTTGGGCCCTATCTCCCTCTCCGTCTTGCTCTCCCTGTCTCACATACTCTGGTGCAAGTGTTTTTGTTATTTTTGCGGAAGTTTTGTAATTGCGGAAACGGCAACTGCTTCAGCTTTAGCTACAATAACAGCAAGAGCAACAGCAACAGCAACAACTACAGCTTCTGTAGCTTCTGTTTCTCAAGTGTTCGATACGCGCGGCCCGTCTACAACTTTTCCATGGCGCTTTTCGTGTATGTGTTTGTGTATGTGTATGTGTATGTGGGTGCTCACGGTACCAAAAACTTGCAAAACTTGAAGTTATGGACGCGTAAATTGAAAATACACATGAGAACATGAGTATACCCCTTCCACTCACTCACACGTTCTCACTATCAGCCATTCTAGTCCTACACCCCCCACACAAACACACATATGGTTAGACAAATAGTGCAACGGTTCGTGGAGAACGCGGTCGCCACATTATTGAAACTATAAATTTCTAAAAGCAATCTTTTGCGGCCAGACTACTACGACGAAGAACGGAGTAGTAGTAGTAGTAGTTGTAGGACACAGCATTGCTTCCCACTCCCCGTCCCCGTTTCCCGTCTCCGTCACCTTCCCACTCCCATCCCATTACCCTTTTGGCGCTCATCCTGTATATTTGTATTTGTGTTGTAGTAGTTTTTGTCCGTCCCTTCCGGCTACCACGTCGATGTTGTGTGGTCGAAAAGTTTTCTCATTTCGCATGTGCAAGCGCGTGTTTTAAGTTCTTCCAATTCTGGCCCACCATTCGCCATCCCCTCACCCTCCCTTTACCGAGACACAGACAATTCGTCGACGAATGTCGGTGAGTGCCAACTGCCGCCTCTAATTAGGTAACACAAATTCTAAGACGACTAGACATACATGGAGAGAGAAAGAGAGAGAGAGAGGGAGAGGAAGAGCGAGCAAGAGAGAGAAAGAGACTGGCTTGTAGCAAGTAAATCACAAAAATCATTCAAAAATTATCATCGATAGCTAAAAAGTATGCTACACTTTTTGTTACTCTCCCATTACTCAATGCCATTTTGATGACTAAAGCCAAGTCTGAACCAAAATCAAATTATCTATAGCAAAATTGCCATTAGTTTTAATGGGATGCAGTGGGGGTAAATAGCTGCCTCTAGAAACGCTAAAGGTGATGCGCGAGAAGCATTTCGATAGACGAGTTTTGTATGCTCGTTGGCATTTTTGTCCTCCTGGTCATTTTTATGGTTGTCGCTTGCTGGTTTACGGTGGTTTCCGCCCCGCCTCTCCCCACCCCTACAACACCTTTTTGCATTTTCCATTTCCCATTTTCCATTTATTTATTTCGATACCCTGTAGCCATGTGTTGAAAGAGTATATGCAGATTGTCCACAACTATCTCTACATTTTATTTTTCCCTTTCCTTTTTGTAGATCAATTCATTTCGGAATGAATTCCTCAATCGTCTTCTTTACATCATGATTAGTTTATAGGGTATATTGGAATTCGCTTCTATACTTAACTTTAAACATTTTTTTATTATTATGATTTCTTGTCATCTAGAAGGAGAGAGAATCAGCCGAACTGAAAAAAAAGAAAAAAAGGAAACAGGAAATATCTCTGGCTGGCCGCGTTCGTCGTCCTTATAAATGACAACGCCTCATCGCGCAATTTGTTTACCTTGAAGGGCGGGCCAGTTGTTCGTTTAGCAACAACAACAATTTCAAAATTGTTACATTAGTGTTGCCCACTTAACAAGTTTAAGGGGGAAGGACAAACGGCCAAGGATCCGCCTCTTTTTCGGGCTCTCTCTCTCTCTCTCTCTAGTGCTGTCCTTTTCTTCTATGCCTTCATCTACTTCTCCACCTTCAGGTCGTTGCTTCGTATTAAAATTAGTGATTAATTTTTACGCTCAAAATATGCAAATGTGTTTTTGTTGCATTGATGAATACATTCACTGGCCCATTTGAGTCAGCAGCAGTCAGCAAGGGGGCGTTCACTTCATTTTCTACTTCATTGCCAAAAAAAAAAAAAAAACTTTGACGCTTTGGGGACTTGTCCATTGGGAATATCAAGGCGACGCGCGTTCTTTTTTTTCTTTTTATTTTTTTTCGAGGAAATGAAAAATTTTGTTGTCATATTTTTTGTTTCTTTTTTGGGTTTTCTTTTTCGTTAAATTTTTATTTTACTTCGTTTTTTTTGGACAGGCGGAGGAGGAGGGTGGTTGGTGGCCAGCGGCTAAAATTGATTATGGATGAACGCCACGCCAAGTCACGTCATAGGATGGAAGAACGAGAGCAGCAGAGAATGGGAAGGGGCAATGGCAATGGCCGTGGCCGTGGACTAAGCGCAATTAACATTATTTTTAATTTTTTTTCAGGCAGCAGGAGCTAATGCTAATGAAGCATACAAATGGAAGGCCTGATAAGTCGCTGTTACAGTTGCCTTCCCACTTAGACAGCAGCGGCGGGACTTGTGGGACTCTTGATTTTCTCCTTCAAATGAAAATGCTTCGTTTTTTTCCTATGCTTTTTTTATTATAAATTTCATACTGTCAATTGATATGCAAATGCAAATGGTTCGAGTTGCTTAGCTCCCCGCCCAGTGAAGTGAATACTGAAATAGCAATAGGAATAAATTGCACGATAAATACAATCTAGGTTACTTTATGAATTGGTTCCACGAGGCGATCACCGGTCATTTAATTCCTTATTGTTCAAAACTTTTAACGGTCTTTTCGCTAGTCAGCTAAAGAAAAACTCGATGCGTGTTGTGTTTTTGGTTGAAAGAAACTAGTGAATCATTTTTATATTTCAATGGTCTCAATAATCTCGATAGATTGTAGAAACTGAAACTGCTTAAATATAGTTTGTATCTATTGTCTATTGTCCGCACGTCTAAGAAATAAACTGATTTATTTTTTGCTAGACCAATTAATTTTTAGTTTGCCCTCGTTAAAACAGAAATGCCAAAGGAATGCTGGAAAATTGATTACAAAATGAAGTAGTATATCATCGCACCGACTTTGGTATACCATGTACTATGCAAAATAAGACGTTAGTCTTTATAATATCCTTTCTTTTTTTTTTTGTATTTCTGATTCCGATTGACTGTTAGTGAATCATAACTCGGCTATTTTTCAAACCCATTTTCAACTGATGGATACTGATGGTAAATATTATTTGGTATTTGGTCTATAGCGAGAGAATTTCCCACATTCGTCCAGGGTGTCCAAAGGAAAGTAGCTAAAACGACCCAACGAATGCATGGTATAAATACCAAGAAAAGATACATACGCATTCGAATCGAAATACAGGACACACACAGCCCCACATATACACAAACACACACATACATATGTATGGGTAGTGAGGGGGCGGAGAGTATTTATAATGTTATCGAAATAAATCACAAATAAACATAAATAAACAAACCAAAACCAAAGAAAATGCCTAAGTAGATTTGAGAAAATGTAGTCTGTGAGAAAAGAGCATCCTCACCGACCGACACACACACACACACACACACACACACACACTCAGACGTGCTTCAAATGCGCCGTAAAGTATGCAAAAATGTTACACAAATGAAAATAACTTGAGCAAAAGTTGATGTCCTCTCCATATACAGATCCATTCCCCCTCTACTCTCTCTTCCACACTCACTCTCTCTTATCCCTTCCCTTCCCTTATACGCCTCACAGCCCTTGCATTCAGCTCGCATGACAAGAATTTATGAGTCTGTGTGCTTGCAAAATGTCAATGCCTGCCTCCAGTTCCAGTTCCAGCTTCAGCTTCAGCTCCTCCATCACCATTTCCATCTAAATTTTCTTATCCTCCATCCACTTTTATTTTTTCTTCTCCTCTTTATGTTTTTCTTGTTTCTCTGTGTGTGTGTTTGCCTTTCATATTTGGTCACATATCCAAAATAAGTCTGATGATCCAATAAAGTGCTTATAGCTCAACGGTGGCTTAGAAGGGCTGCCGACTGTCACATTAGATGACTTCCTTTGCTATGGCTTGTTTCTTTTCCTTTTTGTCCTAGTTGTGATCCTGCGGCTGCCATTTCTGCATAATGAAAATAAATGCGTTACATTTCAATACTTTCACGAGTGCAATTTTTGATTTATGTCTCGACATTTGTTCAAGACACGTGAAAATATTTCGAGAGGCCGAAAAGAAAGTACACTTCAGATAGAAACAGAAAAACAGATAGACAGATATATAACTGAAAGTTCTGAATCCTGCTATCCTATCTTTACCCACTCACACACATACACACACACATGAACAGGGAAAAAGAAAATGATTTATTTTCACATTTCTCGCATTTCTACAGCCTGCTCTTAATACATTTTTCTCTTTTCGGCATATTTGGCGCTCCATGCATGACAAATTGTTAAGAAAACGCAGCATCCCCATTCCCATTCCCATCCTCAGCCTCAGACCTTGCTGCGTGGTGCCCTTCCTTATCATCGAAATGTACTCAAGAAAATTCCACAAATAACGTGATGCCGACTTCATGCAAGGATGTGGTCGGGTGGAGGGAAAGGGGAAGGGTTTGCCATTCATGTAAGTTGGGTTGGGGCTATGGCTTGTCGGCATAGAGCAGTCGGCGAGTGGGGGGTCTTGCATACATGAACAGTTTATTGAGTTGACATTGAGTGCTTGTGATTTATTTCATTCGCGTGTTTCGCATTTAACTGCTCAGTTCGCGGCATCTGCTCGGAGTTGGGGTATCGCAAAAAGTTGAACAAATGCCAAAAGGTGCAACATTTGCCCCGGATTACCCACTCTTTCTCCAATGCCAAGTCACTGAATGGGTTCCGAATTATGCAAATAACACTTAGAGCCACCAAATTGGCACTTTCAATGAGCTACTAGCAGAAGTTTGAGCGTACTAAAAGTACGAGAAATGGCTTACACTAAATTTGCAATGAGTTCTAAGACATAATGTGAATATAAGGCATACCAATCGCAAGAAACTAGGAAGTCAAATAATAAGACACATTAAGCTGAGCTACGCAACGAAGAGAGGTAAAAATGTATGGCTTAGTTATCAAATTTCAACTAAATGAACGGTCAGAATACAAATCAGACCTAATACTGATATAAGTTTAATAGATTCCAAGAAGTTTATACCAGATGGGGAGACAATAGCTTGCTTTAAACATTATTTGAATAGTTGTGAGTGAACAAGTATCCATTAAAAAGTTCATCCATGTCGTCTATGAAAAGGAAGATTCACTCTAGGCCTTGGTAACTCAATAAGTATTCTCAATCCAAGTTGACTTAACCGTTTGCTTCATAAGCCATTTCTCTTTTGAAAAAGTTGTCGAACGAATTGTAAAAATTTATATTATCATATAGAATAAATGATCTGCATAATGATGAATGGATGGATGGATGGTAAAACGTCTGTCTTTTCAAATTGTTCAAAGTTAAATTGCGTCAGTCGTCAGTCAACTTGCCATGACCCATACCCATGAATATAACCTCAAGCCCAATCCCCCCGCCCGTTGGACATTTGCTCTCCACAAATGCTTTCGCCTGACTGACGACTCAGCCGCCATATATTCAAACTAAATGTGTCACGTCCAAACAACAAAAAATTTCATTTATATTCGCATAAACAAAAGAAGAAGAAGGAACGAAAAAAATATATCCATATACATACATGCATATATACAATATGTAGAAGAAGATGTAGATGAATAAAGAAAGAAAGAAAAAACCATAAGCGTGAAATGTTATAAACTTTAAGCGACTCGAGTTTGAAATATTCAACGCAAAAATTTGGGGCAATGCAAGAGGCTATCCCGCCGCAACGTCCCCAACATATATTGGGGCTGGAATAGAAAGGGGACGGGTAGTTGGGGTGGGGTGCGAAATTGTTACAAATTATGTGCAGTGGCGGCATAGCCAAAGTGGGGGAAAGATGGCGGTCTACCGGCTTACTCCTTTTTTTCATTCGTAGCTGCGTGAGGCGTTTTAAGCAGCCACTTCCTGCCACGCCCTCGTCAGGAGCAGCAGCAGCAGCAACAAATCAACGGAAACGGAAGTGGCAATGGAAATGGAAATGCTCAGAGTCGACGATGGCGACGACGACGACGACAACGATGAATGTAGAAAAAAAGAAAAGAAAAAAGGCTAACCCCCTCCATCGTAAAGGTGTGAAAAACGGCAAAGACCAAAGAGAAATGATGATGAAAAATCACAGAAAAGAAATGTTTAACGTTTGTCACACACACATCCATACACATACACATACACTTATCTAACTTTACGTTTTCTTCTCTTTTTTGTCGAGCAAAAGGTTTATATTTACTTCGCGGAAAGGAAGCTCCTTGAAAAATATAAAGAACTACCCTTTAGTTCATGTGGTTTTTGGGCTGGCCCAAAAGGAATAGAATGGCTTAGAGATCAACTGGGCAAAATGGTTCTTTTCTTTACAAGTCACTCCATCTAATCGTGGTATTCTCTATTACAAGTTAGGTATTCCCCCTACAACTCGATTTGATTAGAGATCAGGATTGAATCAATATGCTGCCTATTAACCAACAAAGAACATGTAACCAAAAGTCACTTGACCAAGTTAAAAATGCAAACAATAACCAGAATTATACCCCAAGGATCAGTTGAAAAGTCAATAAAGTGTCGAGAGGACGAAATGGTGAGAGATAGAGAGAGAGCGCCAAAACAAAGAAGGATACGCAAAACCGCAAAATAACCGCAAAAAAAGCAAACAACACAATGCACACACCAAAAACCCCCGCTCTCCCAACCCCAAAGAAAGAAACCCAAACTGCCCCGCAGCGCAACCTTTTCGAGCAATTTTTTGTTCGTTTCTTCTTCAGTGTGTTTTTTTTTTTATTTTTTTGTTATTTATAAAAACCATAAATCAATTGGACACGCCGCACACACACACACAAAGCGAATGCAAATCTATTTCTAAATGCGAAATAATATGAAAACCCACCCAAATATAAGAGCCAGGCGAAACAGAGACAGACACAGAGCTAGAGAGAGACAACACCCCTGCGGGCAAGCGTTGAAAATCGCGAAAAAGCAAAACAAAAAAAAAAAAAAAGGTAAAAGGGGCAAAAAATACCGCAAAACAAGCAAAAGCCACGCGGGAAAAGCCCATCGCTGCCGCATCCTTCTGATACGACATGTGGGAAAAGTCAAAAAGTCAGTCTGAATAAGTGAGACGGACAGAGAGTGAGAGATGCGATGCGATGGGATGGGATGGAGTGGAATGGAGGGGGGCAGATCAGCAGCCGTCGAAGATGCGATGCGACCGCCCGCCGGCAGTAAAAGAAGACAAACAAAAAAATGAAAACCGACACGAATAATAAAAATTTTACATTTTGCCTGCCCAACGGGTTGACTGCGGGGTGGGAGGACGACACGACGAGCGGTGGCGGCGTCGGAGGGGGTTAACCCCTTGCAGAAACCAAAGAATGACAAAAAATGACACACTTTAAAGGTCTTGAGTTGGAGATGAGTGGAAGAGACGGGCAAAGAGTGGGAACTGTTTTGCGGTCTACCAAGAAAACGGCAGTCAAATCGCCGTCCAAGACAAACTGTAAATTCACTTTGCCCGCAGGGCAACATCGAGCCATGTATGAAGATAGCATAACGCATATGGAGGGATGGGATACGGATACCCAAAAGGGGTTACAGCTCGAGGGGGTGAGCTGTAAGCTGCAAAAGGGTGTCGGATACAACATTAGTTTTGATAGACTTGCACGCACGCCTGGTGCCTGGTGGCCGGGCGGATTGCCGAATTGTGTAGCCTTCTGTCTATTCTTTAGCCTCCTTTTTCCTTTTCTTTTTTTTGCTTATGCAAACAAATCAAGTGAAAGTAAGAAATGTGCCAGAGTCATATGCATATAGCAAATCTGATTTCCGTTTGACGGCCAGTCGCTCTGGCACTCACTCCTAACAGACATTCAGTTCGTGCTCAGTGAAAGTGTTTGGGTTTTATTTGTTTCTGCGGTCTTTTGTGATACCCAGTATGAGTATATCTAGTCAGACATTATTCCTTCGGACTTCAGCTAACATCAAGAAACTAGGAAACAAGGAAACTTGGTCTATGGTTTCCTTTGGAAGGGTATAATACCTTCGATGTAGCATTCTTCTGAGCATTGTTTGCCTGTTTTTTGGGACTTAAGTTCTTTCTTCTTTTCTATCTGGCAAAGTGGTTGCCTTATTGACTTCGGACTGGGGGGTCCTTGGAAAGGATTGCGGAAATCGTAAACTATTCCAAATATTGACTGATGGCATTGCATAACATGCAAATATGACTACTCAATAGATAAATAAAATTCTTCCTATTAATAATTCCTTTTGATATCTCACATAAGCAGTAGTTTAAGCTTTTTATAATAGAAAATAACTTTCTACCATAGAAGTTTAAGATCTATTAATCTCGATTAGTAATGTGATTTGTTTAATGGCAATGCATTGTATTTTGAAATAAAAAAGCCTTTTGCATTGAACAGTTTTTGCATACCATTTTCTTATATTTAGATACACTTTAAAAAGGACTTGAACACCTACAGCTAATGCTCCTCCCACAGCCAAGTCCAAGTCTGCTCTAAAAGACATTGTCGCTAAGAGAACACAAAAAAAAAAAAAAAATACCCAACGAAAATGAAGAAAGCAAAAGAAAACAAAACAAGAAAATACACAAATAAATTGATGTCATTTTCGTTTTCGTTACGTCTCAAATGGAATTAGTGGCGAAAAAAAAAACACAACAGCAAAAAATTACATGAACTTAACCAGAAGATACGACTTTGAGATACTGTGTAACGAATAAAACATTTTGGCAATACCTGAAATCATAAACGGCCAAGGGAGGATACTCTTTTTAAGGAAATTTCTGTAGATTTTCAATACATTTCTGTTGTGTCATATTTGTAAAAGAGGAAGTACTTCTAACTAAGAAAGTTTAGGTCTAAAGTAAACAGAATCATCTATTAAGAGCTGTTCCTAAAGACAATTCCACTTAGATACTATGTTCACTTTTGCGATAGTAATACACCCGTTCACCTAAGGGTTAATGGGTATAAAAACAAACCCCAAGTCAACCAAAGCTCCATATCAACAGGGGGAAATGAAACAAAACGAAGTAGACGGCAAACAAAAAAAACCGAAGAGCCAAAAAAAAAACAAAAAAAAAAAAAAAAGAAGGCAGACAAAAAAAAAAAAAACCAAAAAAATAAATAAATAAGAAGGAGAAGACGGCAAAAGACGGCAATGAAAACGCAGATAAACATATTCGCGAATTTGTTATTATCAGAAAAATATTGCGCAAATAAATGCTCCAGAGAGGTGGGTTCGTGGGTGGAGAGGGGGTGTGGTTGGGGGGGTAAGCTTAAACGAGATGAACGTATGCAAAATATTCGCTGAGGATGGGGTGGATAAGGGGATGCTGGGATGGGGGAATGTGGAATCCGGTATGTTGTATGCTGTATGCCACATCCATATCAGTATATTGGTTAATGGAAGGAGGTGAAATGTAGGAGTGTAAGAGGAAGGGGGGGCGTGTGTGGGTGGGGAAGGGGCGTGTTAATTCCCCAGTGACTGCATGTGACGCGTTTCGCGTGCGGTTTCTGGAGAAAGCGATTGAGATGGGTGGTCATGAGGTCGGGGAGGGGGTGTGAATGGAAGGAAGGCTAAGAACGTTGAATGGGTGTTGCAAATTAGTTAAAAAGCCAAGCTAGACAATCAAAGATCAAAACTTTTTGATAGGCTAATATGTGTGAGTGTATGTGTGTGTGTGTGCGTGTGAGTGTGGGTGTGACGTGAGTGTAGGTTGATACATTTATTACTCTTGTTGCTCCCGTTATTGTTGTTGTTGTCTGTTTTGAGTTTAAGACCTCGTCATTGTTTACTGTCAGACATTTTAATGGCAGCTGTCGCATTGAGTTTCATTTTGATTTACCAATAATTGGTACAAGACTCGAACAACCTTTTAAGCTAATTCATCCCATTGATTTCGTACAAAACATTGTTTTTTATTTCGATTTTACATATTTAACTCAGGTGTGTGGGACTCTATTGTTACTAATCGTATTAAAAAGTATCCTATTGAAGTATTCTGTAATTTAAGGAAGATATAGAACTTTATGTAACAGATCTAAAAGCTTCTTCAAAATTATCATCAGCGATATGTTCAGATAGATGAATCGTTGGGCTTGTATTGAGGTAGCTCATTAGGTTGGCACGTTGGGATACCTCCCACACTATATGAACATTCGTCGCAAATAGCCCTTCTATTGGGAAACCTTTATTTAAAGCTCGAAGTTATCCTTTTTATCTCGTTCTTTCTGCCGATCAAATGACAAACGCCTCCAACCGCCCATTGGCAAATAAAAATTTAATGCATAAGTGGAAAAGCATTAAAACAAAGTGAACAACACGTTTTGATGACAACGCTATCCCCCAATTTCATCTATAGGAAGAAGGGTGGGGGAATGGAAAATAAGTTGTAAAAATTATCAAAGAATATTTGTACAATCCACCGAAAAAATGAAGAAACAAAAAAACACTGATAACGTCTGCCTGTGGAACAGGGAAACGTGTAAATGGACTTTTGGTGGCGTTGACTGACTGACTTACGGACTCATCCTCATTCCCTCACCACTGCCACCGCCACCGCCACCCACCCAGCCCCATCACTCAAATGCAAAATGGCGATTATTCATAAATCATTAAACACCATTTGGCATGCATAGCGCAAGGGGGTTGGGGAAGGATAAGAAGGATGGGTAGCAGGCTGCCCTTAAAAATTTTTTATCGCTTTTCCAACAAAACGGCCGAAGAAAAATTCCTAATGAGCCAAGCGAGAAACGAGCAAACGAAGAAGAAGAAGAAAAAAAGGAAGACAGAAATGGTCGAAAAAACGTTAAAAAACTTCGGTAAAAATCAAAGGCCGTTCGCTGGGTATGTCCAGGGAGGGGGAAAATGGTCTGGGGGAGGGGAGGCAGTACGGTGGTTGGACAAAAATTTCGCGGGCTTTTTAACAAGGCGCCCAGGCATAAGACACCAATGGCCCAGACCGAGACCCAGGCGCAAGCCAATGCCGGCGACCAAGCCAAGACATTAAAAATTTTGTTTGATACTTTTCCACTTTCTACTTTTTTGTCCCCCACCCATTGTGATGTGTTTTTTTTTTTTTTTTTTTGGCTTTGCCGCTCTGTTCTGGTCGTTTGATTTCCGCTTCCGTTTGCCGTTGAGATTAAAAAACATTTTTCGTGCGTTTTTTCCCTCATTTCCCTGATGCTTTTTTTTTCACCGCGTCGGCAGGCGACGCGGACCGTTTGCCTGTTTGCTATCTCTTTGGCGAGATACATTAAATTAAAAATTCATCTCTAATCAAAAATTATTGTTGGCCTGCTCAAGACAAAGTGCCAGTCTAGCGGCAGGGGTTGGTATCGGGGTACGGGGTACGGGTGCACCAGATCCCGGTCCAGACTCGGGATCTTAAACGATGCCCAAACATGGATGACAATATATCAACGTTTGCTCTTAAGCACGTGGGGGTCACCACCCTCCTCTGGAAAGAAAAAGCCGGGCCATATTGTAATTGCTGTGGTCTTCGCTGCTGATTGGCGGCATAGGTACAGTAAAATCTAATAGATAAAACGAGAAAGGAAAAAAAACAGTGGACCAAATTACCTTTGAACGTGGTGGAGTTTGGTTGCCCTTTGTCATTAGTCTTACAGGTCGGCTTATTGTTAGATATATAAAGTTAATTCTTCGAAAAGAAACGATCCGTATTTTGTATGTCATAAATATTAGAGGCTTGGATTGTTCAGGAGAGCAGACCAAATCGATAGAGATAAGCCTATATTCTTATATTTTTCTTTATATCAAAGCATAAAATGTTCAGTTCACTTTCCATATTAAGTTTTCCTTTAAAAAAAAAAAAAACTGTAATCATATGGAAACTTCGATTCATGAGATACATTCCTAATAAATATGTTTAGTACTCAATTTATATATAAACTAATTAAATAAAACAATAGAAATCAAACAGTAAATATAAATGTGTTTGTTTTGACTTTCAAAAGCAATCGAAATACACTAAAACATTTGAAGAATATTGACAGTGAATAATTTTGAGCACAATCGAAGTGGATTGAAGCATCAATTTTGATAGTTGAGCAATGAAATTTTTTTATTTTGGACACCATTCTATGTATGAATTTAGAGTTTTTAGTAAAATCAGGATATTTGAGACGATTTGAGACATGACATGAGTTAATTTGTTTTCATTATTTGTTAATCCCATCAAGTTTCGCAATGTACTCACAATCTAGGCAAACAATTTGCAGCCAGTCAGTCGCCTCCTGCTCATCAGGAGCCCCCCTGTGGCCCCTTCGTGCCTTGCCGCATTCCCAGGCTGCTTTTGCCAACAATTTCAACTTAATTAAATGCGTCTTTAATACTTTTGGCTTGCTGGCAAACAGACATTTACATTTATGTTCCTTATGTTTGTTTGGCCAAAAGCAAATGCACAAAAAAAGAAGCTAAAAACTTTGGCTAGAGTTGACTCGCTCTCTTTCTCACTGTGTGTGTGTGTGTGTGTAAGAAAGCAAACAAAAAGTTGTCGAAGCAGGGGTGAAAATGAGGGGGAAGACAAGAAGAGCATTGGGCTTCAAAATAAAGTTGATTAAAATTTGAAAGATTTTTGTCGTCGACAGTTATTAAGTTGCGACATATGTCAATAGGATGAAAGTCAGACTCGAACTCGATAATAACCCACAAAGCACTGAGAGTGCTACTGGGTGAGAGAGATGATTGGTGGGAGGGGGAATACGGTATATACGTCTAGGAAACATTCAAACTAATAAGGCAAGAGACGGCGTTCGAATTTAATGAGCAGCAACTTTCCGCAACGTTGGACGCGTTAAACTAATCAAGGCCCAGGCTTTGGTCTGGTCTAGCCCATCACCTAACAGCCCCCCTCACCACCATCTCTTTTAACCCCCCGGCCCTTGTTCCTTTGTTCTATCCGACATTCAGTTTCTTACCCGGCAGTTGTTTGTTTGTCTGCTCAATTGCTTGTTAACATTTTGCGCAATTTGGCGAACAGGACAAACCGGAAGGAAGCGAGCGGTGGCAGTGGCAGTAGAAGGGGAGGCTTAAACTACCTGCAAACATGGAAAAAAGCAAAAACCAATTGAGCGTGGGCCTTACAGCTCCATCCCATCTCATTCTATCCTTGCTCCTCCCCCTCCCCCTGCAATTGATGTGCGTGTGTGTGTGTGTGTGTGTGCGTAGAAAGTCATAAAATTTTATAGTTTAGTGCAATGTCCAGTTTTTGCCTGCATGTGGGTGGAAGGGATGGGGAAAAGGGGGAGAGGCGGCTAGCCGCCGTGTGTTATGACTGTGAACTAATCGCCGCAGCGTTTTTGGTTTGCTCTCAGACATAGCAGGAACAATTAATGAAATGGCCCAGTTCAAATTGGAGACTAGGGAGACAGCCAACTGGCTGATTGGCCATGAAAGAGAAAGGGCGAGAAGCGATCAGGTGGGGTAGGGGCCGCAAGACAATTAAAACCAAAAGTTGTCTGGTTGAGTAAAATAAAAACAAAATATTCTGTCTTTAAGACATTGGCGTGAAAGCATTATGAAATTCGCAATTATCTATTCAAAGTAATTGAAGTAGTCACTAACCCATTGATTCGGTTAGCATCTCCTAATGATAAATGAAATGACAAGCCAGAAGAATCTCAAACTGATTCTATAATCCATTAAGTAAGAATAAGCTGTCAAATTTGCAGTCATTCATATTGAAGACTAAATCATTAAGTTATTTATTTGGCAAATGCATAAGGCTTGCCCTTCTGTGCTTGCAATAGTCTCCACTTTTCATTGGGGTTACTCATCTTTCTATCCGGCATTTCTTAGTCTCCTCCACTTCTTACAGTTATATTGTATTACATACAATCAAATGAAATCAAGTCAAATGAGATCAAATCAAATCACACAAATCAGGCCAAATCGCTGTCGCAATTTGCCTTTTGGCAACCCATCCAAAACTTCAACCCTAACCCAGAGTGGAACCCTCGCCTTCCATTCCTTTCCCCTTTTCTCAATGCCGACATGTTCATATACACATATTACCCAGCAATAACAAGACAAAGACCAAATCTCGAAGATGAGGCATAACTCACGCTTATGATTTTTAAGGGCACATCAAAGCGGCCCAAAAAAAAAAAACCGAGAACCGGAAAAGAAAACCCTTCACATACCCCAAATAAGGAAGCGGCACTATAACCAATAAACATTGTAACAAAATTGCTTGTTTTTGCAGCTAATAAAATCATAAAAAAAAGAAGTGAATAGCTGGCCATAAGTGGCCATTGAGGGGTGGGTTATAAAGAAATGACAAGTGAGTTTTTTATCACTAGCCTCGCCGTCGATGAATGCCAATCCCAAATTCCAATCCCGGGACCCCTTCCTTCGCCCCTTCACCATTGCCAACAAAAGGCGCATGCAAATTGTTACAAGGATAATGGCAAAGAGTCTCAAAAGACCACACATAGGAACAGAAAACGGAGAACTGGAAAGGGGAGAAAAGTATGGGATGTTGGTGAGGAGCATAAGTGGCACACGCCAACCCCAAAAGTATGCTTTTTGTTAGGCGTTAGGACCAAGACTGGCTGGCACACACACACACACACGCACGCACACTTTAGTGCCACTTGACAAATTGGTCAAGTGATTTTGCAAAAAAAAAAAAAAAAAGGAAAGAAAAAGTCAGCCAACGAAAGAAAGCAAAAAGCAGCAACGAAGAAAAGCAATAATGGGGGCAAAAATCTAAGCAGACCGAACTAGACTAAATTTCAACTGATTTTATGATCAAAATTTGTTATATCTAAGAAAGAGACCTTTTCTTACCTTTCCTTCGGTCCAAGCTATTGCCTCTTTACGTCGTCAACCTGAAGGCCTGTCCAATGAGATCAAGCAATGAGTTTACATACAGTTGTGCTTAAAAGTATGATAGATGCAATTATTTTCTAGTTCTCACAAAGACACTCCAGTTTTTAGTTAATTGAGTTGGTTTGATTTGATTTTTTTGTAATCGAATAAGTTATGGCTAATTTTGATAATGATTTCATACAGATATTAAGGATTACCGCTTTCGGTTTGCCGGGAGACTTAACGCGAGTGGATCATATGTGAATCTCCATGAGCTGCCCAATCGAATCCAGTCAATCCAGCCACCCTGCCTCTAACCCATCTCTGAGCGTGAGCTCATCAAATCGAGCGATTGACAAATTGCTTGTCTACGTGTGTGTTCCTCTATTGTAATGGCTCAACTCCGGGCTTTGCATCATCAATTGACTTAACTCCGGCCAAGGAGAAGAGTTCGTGGGTCGCTGGGGTTGAATGTGCTTGGCCCTTTTGTTATTTGTTTTGCAATTGTTGCCAAAAATCTTGGGAATATGTTTGATGGGCCAAAGCATTTTGATTGAATTCAATTACGTGGCCTTAACCCTCTTTTTCATTGTGTAGATGTGTGTCTACATATTTTTATAGTATTGGTGGTTGCTGTTGTTGTTGGTATTGTTCACGGGTTGTTTAGTTGGTTTTAGTGATTTGCAATAATTTTGTTGTTTTTGTATTTTTTGTTGCTGGCCATGGGGTTCATATGTGAAATATGCCGTTGTCATGGTTGGTAGCTAACCCCTTCTTAAGACGAAAAGGCTTTTCGGGTTTCACTTTTTGTTTCGCCTGCCTTAGGATACGGATTCTTGGCTGCTTTGTTTGCTTTTTCCTCTACTCTCTCCAGCGAATCTTGTGCTCCATCTACATTTTTATATTCTGTTTTCTTTTCCTTTTTTGTGTTCTGCATCTATTTTTTTGGTAGATTAAGTGATTTTCAAGTCATGTCCTCTGACGGACTACTGCCAAGTGAAAGTCATGTCATGTAAAAATCGTGGGTGGGTATGGGGTGTGTGTGTAGGTGTGTTGGCTATGGGTCTTTCTCTATTTATATTACAAGGGTTATTGAGCAAATCACCAGGCGACATGGACACAGACACCCGGGCAATGAAATCTAGTTTGTTAGCATAATTTGTTTGATTTTTATTAGATGGACAACGGGGCGGGTGGGTAATAGGGTTAATATAATATATTTGTGTGTGTGTGTGTGTGAGTGTTCATAGGTGTGTGTTTTTCTTTTTGCCTAGTCATATTAGTGGCACATTTAATCTAACCCCCTTCTCTGCCTTGAACCGACACGTTTTTGTTATTAATTTTTATTACAGAGACCAAATAAATTGCATCAGGGCTCTCGCTCGCACACCTACACACATTTTGCAAATTGATAGAAGTAGAGACAACACAACAAAAAAAATAAAACAAAAAAACCCTTTTTACTTTTTAGTATTGTCCAGAACAGACCATTTAGGAATTTCCCTTAAATGAATAAACGGAAGATTTCAGTTTATTTTTTTCTCCTTCCTTTTTTTATACCTTTTCACTCTTCCCCGAAGAGAATTCAAAAAGAGAGTTGTGGGAGATGACTATAAATGGGGCTTGGAGGGAACCAAGTGGGAGTGAGTAAGTTAGGTAACAAGAAAAACACACATAAATATCACATTGCCCATAAATTTCGCCAAGTGCCATTAATTTCTTGACATTTCCAGTTGCTAAAGGAATGGCTTCCTTTTACCCCACTTCGAACCACTGGCACAGGTCTCTTCTGCTTCACCCCCGAAAATAATGATTTACTTGAACAACGAAAAGAAGAAAATATTGTACATATCCTTGTTTTCTTCATATACATTTTTAATATCAAACAATTTGTAATAAATTCCAACAAAAAGAAGAACAAAACGCAACACCAACCAAAAAACAAGGAGCTGAAGAAAAAAAGAGGAAATATTTCTTATTAATGGGAATGAAATAAATGTCAGCAAAGACATGAATTTAGAATGACTTCTGAGGTCGAACTACAAAAGTCAAAGACAGGGACTTCTATACAAAGAATTAAGAGATTTGAAAGTGAAAAAATATTTAACAGACGAAACGAGTTGCCAATCTGATGAATGGTTAACCATTACTGCAAGCTGTTCAATATTTTCACAGGGTCGTTATCGATAGTTTTTTTTAGCTCTAACCTCGGTAACTCTTATAATTTTGTGTAAGTAAGTAAGAAGCCCAGTAGGTCCTACGATACGAGTCTTCTTAATGCTGATCATCAAAGCAAAGAAAGTACAGTTATACCTGATGAGAAACGTGACGTTTCTTTTCTCGTGCTTATGTTTTTGCATATTGTTGTTTCAATTTGAAAAATTGCAACAATCAAACAAAGCGCTGACGACTAACAATAAGAAAAACAACACAAATACACCGAGCCTAGTTGCATATGCATGCATGCATGTGTGTGTGTGTGTCCTTGTAAACGAGAAAACGAGAGAGGGATAGAGAGAGAGAGAGAGAGAGAGAGAGAGAGAGAGAGAGATAGAGACAGAGACAGAGAGAGGGAGACAACAGCATTGACAAGTAGGCAATATTTGCATACTCAATTGCATTGTAAATTTTTATATGCAAAAAAGTCGCGCCTAAGTGTATGCAACACAGAACGAAAACAGAAGAATAAGACGATAAAGAGCAAAGAAGGTAGAAGGGGTGTGTAGAAAAACAAAAAAAAAGTAAAGAAAGGCACAGAATCTAAAATAAGAGATGCAAAAAAACAAAAAAAAATTGTTAGAAAAATGCTGAACAAAGCAATCAGAGCAGGTATATGTACATATGTATGTATATGTGTGATGTGTGTGTGCATGTGTTGATGACGACAACAACAAAGATGATGACGAGGATACCATTGCAGGGACAACTGATGGGGTAGGCGAATAGGTGGGCGCAGACATATGTATGTACAGTTTTCATTTGAATGACAAAAAGTCAGGTTTGGGCCCCACTTGAGGATGACGACGACGACGAGTCTCTCGTTCTGTGTGGGCGTGGCATTTGTGATGTGATGAGCGCCCAACTTGACTGACTCACTGACTGACTAACGTACATATGTATATATGTACATACATACGTACATATGTATATAAATATACAATATGTGGTGCAGGCTTACTCCTACCACAATCAGCAACCTCACCTTACCAACATCCCACCACAATGCCTCACCATCGTACATCCCATTCCTTCACCCCGAACACTTAACATATTCTAATTATTCATGCTTATTTTATATTGTTTTGCTTAGGACGAGGGCGCTGCTTTGTCTCTTAGTATGTTTGGAGGTTGGTGCCAATGGGTGGTCCATGTGAGAGGGGACAGGTACGAGGTTGGTCTAATCCCACTGCCCACCAGCCTAGAGGGGAGGCTAGTGGGGTACGCATGTCTTATTAAAAATTACAAATAGTCGACGCTTAATTATGCCCCTCTTGCTCACACATTCTTTTGCTTTCTCTCTCTCTTGTCCATCTGTGTGTCTCCTACTTCTGTGTGTGTGAGTGTGTTAGTGCGTGTGTTTGTGTAGCCTACTTTTGGCCTGCTACCAATAAATAGTATGCAAATGCAAAAAGTGGTAGAGGGACAAGAGGGAGAGAAAGAGAGAGAGAGAGGAAAGAAAAGAAAAGCTGAAAAACTGAAAGAAAAACGTGAAGCATTTTGCACCAATTCTTATGACAGGAGCCAGCGGCAGCGAAAACTAATGTTGATGGCAATGTTATGGGCGTCATGACAGCCATAAGCGTACTTGACAGATCCAGTCCCCAGTTCTCGTCCACCTACTGCCAGCAATACCGCTGAGCTGGGCGTGACACCTGCACAACATTGTTACCCAGAACCCAGAATCTCCCCATCCTCCTTCAAGCCTGCCAGCCATTCACTTTGCTAGCAGCCTGAGATATACATACAGATGGAGGAGAAGCACAAAAAGCGAGGGGAGGAGAAGAAGCAACCATCATCAAGCATCGCCGCGACGAATGTGTTCTGTATGCATATAAAATGGTAGAAATTTATTATTATTATAAAAATAAATGTAAAGTACATACAACTGTGTGTATGTGTGTGTGTGCATAGCGATGATTGTGGTAGAAAATCTAAAGAACTAGCCAGGAAATGCAAAAGACCAACAATACAATGAGAGAGATGAAGCTGTTTGGAAATTGAATACCTTCAGAAAAACCAATTGATAATATTTCTCATATTCGTTTTACTTAGATAAACGAAATAATAAAAGAAATGTATTACATTTGTAATCCGTAGGTGATTAATTTAAATTATTATATTGATTAAAGCTAATACGAGTAAATGTTTGACAATAAAATACCCTTTAGAGTTTCTTGAATGGCAATCGGAGTTAGATTACTCATCGAAATCAAGGAATCATTAACCCAGGGAATTCTTGTAGTATACATTGATGTAAGATAATTCACAATTTGGCATTGGCAGTTTCAGTTCAGTTGATCTTCTCTTGAAAATTTCTATTTTTGTTCCTTCTGACACTTTTCGTTGGATAATTTTTTACTTCTTGCCCTCAAAAATATGCAACACCAAATGCAAAACTCGAGTTTACCTCCCAACACCTAAAACTGATGATGACGTTAGGTGGGTGCACGGTGGGAGAAGGGGTGTTTGGCTTAGGGAGTTCAGGAGCTGGCGATAGGACAAGTGGCGAGTAGCGAGTGTGGCCTGTGAAGTGGAAGAAGAGGTCTAGTAAAAGGAGTGGGAGAAGGGGTTTATCTGGCCATGGGTACGTGATATCAAGAGTTGAAGTAGCAACGTTGTCGTTGTCGTCATCGTCGTCGACGTCATCATCGTCATACTTGTTGTTTTTGTTGTTGTCGTATTCGTCGCTTTGTCGCTTGTTGACGTTTGTTTACGTGTTTTCGTTGTTGTTGCTTCTGTTGAGAAGGGCCACATCTTTGGCCATGTGTGTTTCTCTGTCTATCTGTCTCAGTCTCTCCTTCTCTATCCCTCCGTGTGTGTGCGTGTATGTGCAAGAGATTTGCAAACTAAAGCCTCATCACAATGTCCTCAAAATTCAAATAGCAACAACAACGAGAGCAGTAGTTAGATGTAAGAATGAGAGAGACCAAAACGAAGAAAGAGGTAGATGGGTTGGTCGGGAGGGGAGAGGAGAAGGACCAGGCTCAGCAATTGTCACACAACGCTACTTTTGCAAATTATTATTTTTTTCTACCTTCACAGAAGTGTGAGTGTGTGTGTGTGCCATGTCTACTGTATATGAATTGCAAATAACCCAACCCATCTCCTCTTCTCATCTCATCTCATCTACTACTACCGAACAGCCAACATCCTCCGCTACCCTCTTTGGACCGAGTTCTTTCTTAACAAGCGGCACCTGTGAGTTGGCACCTCCACCACCCATCCACCCATACATACCAAGGCCCCCATCCCTCCCTCCCACCAAGCCTCGATGTGCTCTCTAAGTGGAATATGTTTTATTTAGCATTTTTAAGTGTTTGCTGACTGTACCTACCTCCTAACTCCCACACACCGCACCACCTCTTACCTTGCCCCGCCTTGCCTGGCTTGGCCTGGCCCTTCCCTCTTTCTAGACATGCTGATGATTGTTGTGCTCCTTGCTGCTTGATGCTTGAAGCAAAATAATAATTATTGTTATATAGAAAGGACAAAGTATAATTTCAGATGTGCGCACATACTGGGCAAAGAGACAGAGAGATGGAGAGGGAGAACGAAAGAGGCGAGAAAAGGATGGTGGGGACAAAAGGTTCAGAGGAAAGAGATTGTGTAGAGAATAAGTCGTGAACTCATTGCAGCAAACAGAAATAGAAATTAATGAGTTGATATACTCATAAGGTGCTACTGCAAAAAACAAAGAGGCAAAGGAATAGGGGATGGGGATTCAAAAAGAAGGACAACAGAAGAACAAGTCGTCCTCAAGTGTCCCGCCAGATCTATGTAAATGCTTTCATTCAACAACAAAATAAAGATAACTCTATCGCACTAAACACAGATAGCAAAATCATTTGCTCTCATCGACTAATTAGATTCTTATGCCTTGACAAATTGTTTAGATGTCAAATCTGACAGTTGCCTGTCAAAATAACCCAATCAAGTGAAAGAGGAGTAGAGAGAGAGAGAGAGAAAGAGTGAGATAGAAATTAAAATATTTCCATCACATACGTGAAACTGGAGCTAAATCTAATGTCAGAAACGGAGCTGGAGTTGGGAACTGGGAGCTTTAGGTACGGTAACTGGGTGGTTGGGTGGTGACTGAGAGTTTGAGTGGTTATGCGGCTGCAGTGTCAAGCTGTCAAAGTGGCCATTTTTCACATGCTTTCGCTTATGTCAAATATTGAAAAATGCTTTTTTCTCCGTTTGGACTTAAGGCAAACAACGACCGTCACATGTGTGCCAGTCCCACATACTCTCCCACCGCCTCCCAACCCCGCCATCTTTCTCACACCCTCAGTCTCTATCAGTCTCTCCATTTCGGTGTATACACATATATATCTGTCCCTGCCGCCAGCTTAAGCCTTCATCATAAAAATGATGACACAATGCTGCCTGATGAGTTTCAGTTATCAAATAGTGTCCTGGACTGGGCCTAATAAGCTCAGATACATATACATATACATACATATATATATACATTTATAACATATAAATATATACCTGACCCAGCACACAGCTGCAGCTACTTTAAATTCCATGTGTGACATTTGATCATTTGTCATTGAGAAAAAGGAGACAAAGATGGTCTAGAAGTTGGGTTAGAGTTGGAGTTGGAGTTTCGGTGGTGGTGGTGGTTTCGCTTATTACTAATGATGATGATGATGATGGTGATGGCAATGGTGACCAGAGAAAAGCCGTAATACCACATACCCAGAACATTTATTTTCTATTAGCAAATAGCAGATAGAATTATAGTGATAACAATGGCAATTCTTTTCAATTTCTTTATATTGAACATTCCATCATCTATATCTATCTTTAAACTTTCTATACCCAACAGGAATTCAAGTAAACTGATTAGAAAGAGAGCCAAGCGGTAGACTCAGTTTTTTTATTTTTGGGATATGTGCAATTTAAACATAAGATTAGTTAGCGTTAAGGTCAATAAATGAGTGAACAGAGCAAGCAAATAAATTGTACAGATGTTTGTTTCGTTCCATTTCTTCTGGAATAATACTAACAGATTTCAATTTAGAAAACTTTTAAGAGAACTTGCAAAATGTACTTAAACATAAAGAATCAATGAATCAAAATTAATTGTCTTACTAAAAATTTTGAAAATACCAAATTGCTTAAAGTGTTTGAGAAAACCAAACTAAATTAGTCAAGGGTACTGCCATGTGTCGAGCCTTCTCTGTATTCTCATTTAGCCAAATGGTAGGGGCGTGGCTATGAATTTGAATTACAATCGGATAATGCAAAAAAGGAAAAAAATTATAATAATAATAAGAAGCATTTTTATGGCGCTGTAATCGAAGCTTGTCTGTCTTGGACTTGAGTCAATATTGGAGTGCATTTTGTAAAACAAAAAAAAAAGAGAAAGAAACAGAATTAACCCTTTTTTGTCGTTGTCGTTGTTGTTATTGCCCTTTGTAAACAGGGTGAGTGGGTTTCGGTATGGCTTTGGCATGACTTGGCTTTGGCTTTGCCTTTTGTTTCAACTGTCAGCTTGGTGGCTGCTTCTGCCGCTGCTGCTCAATTGTCTAACATTATCTGATTTAGCGTTTAATGCCTAACCCTTTGCCTAGATACAGCAAAGCCCATGCACACGCTGGGAAGACAAAAAAAAGTGATAAAAAATAGAAGAACCAGGCGCCAGGATAACGAATTAAAAAATTAAAAATCGAAAGACAACGACAAGGACGACGACGGCAACAGCGATGACAAGGACAACAAAAGGTACGAAGAAGGAGAAAAAAAAACCAAAAGGGGTGAAACCTGATTAGGCAAATGCGGGGGGTATAGGTTGGAGAGGTTGATATGCTGCTGCTGATTAGGCAGAGCTTCGGGGCAGGAGAAAGGCGCACGTAAGGAGCAAGCAGCGGCATAATTAAAACTCCCAGCCAGCGTGTAATAAATGCCAAGGCAGGCACGGCCAATAAATAGCAGCAGCATCCAGCAACCCTTTGGCCCTTGGGCTCGGTTGAACCAACCAAGCAACCAACCCTCCTTGAAACCCTCTCAGACACGCAAGAAGGAAATAAAAGAAACAATCGAATTTTAATCAATTCGCGCAACTTGGCCGGTTTCATTTGCATTTGCATTTGCTTTGGCCTTCTTGTCTCGCGGCTGCTTTTGTTTCTAGGCAACGAAGAGTGAATCCGCAGCCGGATGTCGAATGTCTACTATCGGATGTCGGATGTTGGGTATTGGTTGGTGGCACACGTGAGCTCATGCAGCTGTAATCTAGCTGTCCCTGCTTCTGGCCAAAACAGGTTAATTATATTCACGCACTGACCCGCAATTGAGTGGAGGGTCTCCCTCTTTGAAATGTCGCCTTAAAAGCCAGAGAAAACTCGTTCAGTTTTATGTCGAATCTATATTGAATTCACGGAATTGATCAGTTTTGGAGTATTTAAATTATAACAGTGGGATTCAGTCCTCAAATATGTACAGACAGTGTACTAGTAGTCCAACTGTTTTGTGTAAATATAAAGCCTCATCTTAAGGAAACTAACAAACAGTTCTTAACAAATAAAATGAAGGTTTGATCTTCGGATGATCCATTCCAACTTTAATCACAGATTTGGTTGTTGTTTGTTTTTGCTGTCTAATGAATCTTTTTGAGTGGCATTTGGAGGGAATGGGTGGAATTGGTGGGTGGTTGGTACCTTTAGGCTTAGTACTTCAATGTTTCACTCGTTTTGGTTACCTTTTCTGCCCGGACATTTGAGTTGCATTGCATTGTTGCTGGGTCCTGTCATTTTGCTTTGGCAATTTCTATTCATTGCAACTCATCAGTTCTGCTGATTCTTTTTCTTCTTCGTCTTCTTTCACTGCTTCCATCATGTTGCATACATTTCTGTTTTTTTTTTTTTTTCCTTCGCTTTCTCTTTGTCATCTGTTTGTTGTTGTTATTGTTATTTTTGTTGGCCTTTTGGCTGTTGTTATTATTGTGGCTCATCATGCTTCTAACCCCCTCCGTCTCCCAATCCATTTGGCAGGCTTCTGCACCATTCCGCATTCTCAGTCCCATTTCCATTCCCATTGCCATTCCCATTTCTATTCGCATTCTCGTTTTCTCCGTTGCCGTTGCTGTTATTTATAATTTTCGTTTATTTGCATTCGCATCCAATTTGTTTCTCGGGGGGCTAGGGCAATGATTCGGTGAGGGGATTTGGGGTGGTTCGAGGGCCATAGAGGAGCAGTATGTCCGTGTATAGTGTACCTAGAGGAGCTGCTACCTGCCATCCGTTTTTTGTTCACATCGTTTTTTCTCCCTTTCTCCCAGTTTCCCCCATCTCTCTCTCTCTCTCTCTCTTTCTGTGTGTGTGTGTGTGTGTGGGGGACTGTGACTGTGCCTTCAACCATTTTACACCATTATCAACGTCATTGTCGTCATCGTTGCTGTTGTTGTTGTCGTCGTTGACGTTGGCATCTTCTGTCCGGCTATGACTCCTTCTCGGCTGCCATTGTTGGAGCTTGGCCCATTGTTCTGTCTCTTTTCTCTCTCGCTCTCTCTCTCTCACTCTGTTTCGGTTTCCATCTATCTGCCTGTCTGCTTGTCTGTCTGTCTGTTGGCTCTGTCGGAGCATATTATTGGTGTGCGGAAAATGTTTGCGTAATTGGAATGTTGACATTCGTATTTTCACCTCACCTGAGTACCATCTGACCAAGACTAAGACCAAGAACAGGCCCAAGCCCAGGGACAATCAACACTCTGCAAGCTGTGTCAGTGCATCCAAATTCGAAATGTTTGGCCTAAGTGAGACATTGAATATTCTCAGTCATCGTTTTGCATCCCCATTCCCATCTCTGTTGCCGTCTCCCTTTCCAAATCCATATACATATATGTATATGTACATATATCCATCTCGCGTCTCATTTTCATTTTTTGACCTGACATTGCTAAAGCTTCGACAACTTGTCAAATTACCCTAAGCAATCTGCTCCCACCCCTTGTCGTTGCTTACCTTGTGCCTTTCTTCCTGCCATCCGTCTGTCTTGTCAATATTTAAAATTGAAAAATACGCCACCCGCCTCCAGGTATTTCATATCATTTCAATATCATTGATGTAAAAATGTTGCTGCTCTTCCAAAAAGACAAAACGCGAGTCAATGAAACGTTGTATAGAGTGGTGGCTGGCTGCAAGGACAACAGTGGAAGGGTGGTGCACAACATGACGGGCCGGGGGTTTGAGCGATGTTGACGACAATCGCAAGACACCCTCAAAAACATACACATACCAGATGTATGTACATAGGTAGCGCCAGAATCACAAGTCAGAGACACGACCAAGTCACCTTATCCAACAAGAAACAAAAAAAAGTCACCGGTGGTTACCATTACCGGCATTCATCCATCCGCCATCCGCCAACCATCCTGTGATCCAACCATCCTGTCGTATGTATATTTCATATGCCTGCATCTCCTTCGCCTTAGAGCTCGCTCTTCTGTGCCGTTTCCCAATGTACTCGAAAACGATTTATTAAAAAATATCTTTGGCACGAAGCAAAACAACAAGCAAGCTTATTAAAAATTTATTACCAAAGCTTAACAAAAAATGTTACCCCAGTCACTCGCATAGTCGTCGTCTCCTTGGCCCGCCGGGCATTGGGCCTTGTCCTCCTTGTCGTCGTCGCCGTCGTCATCGACGTTCTGGCGCACCTCCAGTGTGCGGAATACTGAGACGACAAATATGCCCAAGGCTAAGATATTGAAAGGTATTTTCGCTGATTTGTTTGAGTTGGAAATTTAATTTATAACTGTAAATGGTTTCAAAGCAGCTAAACAGGGTGAGAGTGTGACAGAGAGAGAGAGAGGTGGTTAGGGTGGCATTAAGGAAACGCAGGAAAATGCGAAACGTAAGGGAAAAGTGTGATATTAACTCATTGGCATTGGAGAAGTCTATGGAGTGGGGAGGGGTAAGAGCGTATGGTAATTAGAAATCCTTTAAATCAAATGAAAATACTTTGGAAAATATTGATATTCCTCGGGCTGGAATTTCCATTTTGTCGATATATTTTCAGGCACAATTCCATTGAGTAGCTGTCCTTATAGAATCATAACTTTGAACTTTGATAAAGATCAAAGAAATTTCATGGGATTCGATGTGAATACTTGATTGATGCTTTTGCATTGTCATAGTTTCGAATAGAAATATGATTTAATGCAATTAATTTATTTCCTTTTAGGTGATAAACTATTGAGTGCAGATATCCATGTCTCAATTTCTCAGGGTCTTCTTATATAAATAAGTTTTGTGTGTTCTTTCGGTTCACTGAATTTGTTAGTTAGACCACACCCACAATCACATACATACATACATGTACATGCATGGAAAAGTTGAAATACTTTTTCGATTTCAGTTTACAGTTTACTTTTGGTCTTCATCATCTTTCGCTTTCTCAAAAGTTGTAGAGTCCATTTTTTTTTCTGAGGTTGGGTTGGGGTTTTCCTCTGTGCGTTTTGTGCATTTTATATTATTGGCTTTGCCTTTTTTCTTAGAGGCTTTAATTGTGTTTGCTTAGAACATTTGGCCAAAAGTGGCCCCGAAACTGAGACTGAGATGGAGATGGAAATGGCGACAGAGACAAGGACTGAAAGTAACCACGCCCTAGCCGTCATCGCATTGGACGCATTTAAATTGCATGGAATTTGCAAACTGAAATTAAAATAGTTAATGATTTTTTGGTCAAACGAGTGCGACGACTCCAAAGCCAACTCCAACTCCAACTCCGACTGTGACTTAAGTGTGCGACAAAGGGTTGAGCTAGTTCTGGACAGGTCCTGGGGTAATTGAAAAACCATCCATCCCTTCCTCTCTCCGACTCTGGGGCTCTCTATCGCTTCCTCTATGACTATGACTGGCAAAGACAAATAGAGAGCAGAAAACTTTTGCGGCGACAACCTTCCGGCTTCTCTCGCCTCCTACTTAACCCCACCCAGCCATTTCAGCCATTCCACATCCCTATCACTAGCTACCCCGACCGTTTCAAAATGCCCCCTCAATGCCATTGCATGTAAATGCTGTAAAAGTTTTTACGATTTGCCAAACTATAAAAAGGCATGGGTATGAGGTTAGTCCACTTTGAGAATGGTGCGTGTACCTCCTCCTCCCCCCCCATACGTACCTCTCCCCCCTCTCAAGCTACTAACACGCCTGATACTTGCCATATAATAAACTAAGTAATTACATGCGTGTGCTTATGCATGTATGTGTGTTTGTGTAAGTTTTGGGTGGGCGTGGCACTGGCGCACTATTTTAATTCACTCATAAAACAAGGCGAGTGCAAAAAGTGCGTCCAAATTACCTTGACATGTGAGCACCGACCCTGTCCCCCTTCCCACCATCCCTCTCCCCACCCCTGACATTGCCTACAACGCCCCACAGTTTTCGTCCCCAGTTGCCTTTCACTTTTTATGACAATTTCACTTTCACTGGCGGCAAGAAGGTTGTGAATAGTTGGACGGCGAATACAGTATAGAAAGGGGAGTAGATGGGGGATGGGCGGTTGGTACTGCGTGCGTGTGTGACCATTTTGCAGGCATTTGTCATTAGGCACAGTTCCTGGTCGCCGCGTTTACAGCCCAACACTGAATGACACTAAAACGTCGAAGAGAGACGACCGCATCGCATAGCATAAACTTCCATAATCGTAAATATAGATTTGTGTCTCACGTAGATACGACTTTAATCACCTATGTGCTGCCCGGCCCTACACTGGACTACACTGCCCAACATGGGCCCCTTCTTGTTTTGCTAAGCAATATACATACACACATACATCCATGCACATATTAAACAAAAACCAAATCTGAAATCTCTTGGATCATATACAGCATGGACGCACTTGAAGCGTTGTCAGGACCTCATCGATTCGATGCTCCGCCGATATTAACAAAAAAAGGCTATACAACAAAGTATTAGTCAGTATTGAGTAAGAAGAACTAAAAAATCACTTGTAAATTTTATTGATTTGTGTTTTTTTGCCTCTTTTTTAACCACTAGTATAATTTTTATGTGTATTTCACAAATGTCATTAAAAAATGATAAAAACGAATGTAAAACAAACGGAATCTTATCACTATTCTCATCTTTATATCCCTCATGTCATTACATTTTATAATCCTAACCAACATATAACATACATCTGCAGTATATTATTGATATATTTCACGTTTGTGTACTCAATAGGGATTCTGGGAAGAAGGAAACCCAAAAACCAATCTTGATTAATAGAATTCAGATTGCATTTCAACCAATTTCTAACTGCTTTCAAATAGTTATTTCTTAATTTAATCGCAGAACTTGGGGGAAACACCTATCTTCAACCCATATCTCCCAGAAATCAATAGTCGCTAAAATAACACCACCACCTTAATAATCCTTTCTGATAAGAACCTTGGTTGACTGGCTGATACTAAGATAAACGTTAGGTCACTTATAGGAGACCTAGACCTAACTACGGCAACATAATCTCTCATTGACTTTGATAATTTATTATTAATTGAACTACCAATAGATAAAACTGATCTTTTTTATAATCTTTGTGTATGATAAACCGAATATAGCCGCAGAAAAAGTAATCAGTTTAATGTAATTTGGAAGTCTTGCTTTGGGTCGTTTCTTTTTGTTTCGTTTCTGTTTGTTTTTGGTAAGGTGAAGTCAGCAGGCAATCGAGGAACAAAGGGATACAGATTATTGCCATCGATAAGAAGTGGACAGATTTTGTGCAAAAACTCTGCTAAGATGATGTTGCCAGGACAGCAAACGGGGCCAAACAAACCAGGAATTAGATGACACTTTTAACAGCTGTTATATTTCTCAGTCCCAGCGACTTGCTCTTTGCTCTTTGTTATTAACGCCCGACTCTCAACTCCCATTTCCCATTTTCCAACTTCCATCTCCAGAGGAGGAAGGAGATAGACGCTCGCACATATTTGAAGACATAAATAAATGTCAAAAAATGCAGATTACTTATTAACCCCTGTGGCGTGCCACAAAAACTCCAATGCCGATGCCGATGCCGATGCCAATGCCAATGCCGATGTTGTAGTCGTTGCCGTGGCCGTGGCTGATGTCTCAGCCATGATATTATTCATTAATACAAAAACCGGGACAGGAACAGAGACATAGAGACGATGCCACAATATCCCGCCATGCCCCTCCCACACACACACACACACACACACACACACACAAACATCAACCCACCTCACCCACACGCCCCACGCGGCGCTTTTGCCACCTTTTTTGTTTTGAAGCGGGTGGATGGAGAAAATTATTAGCTCTTTGGTAATATTTTCTTGCATAAATTTTTGAATAATTTCGTTTTACTTTCTTTTTTTTTTTTTTTCGCTTTCTCTAGCTTCGCTTTATTTTCAATTTAACCCTCATTGTTGTTGTTGTTGTTGCTCTTGTTGCCTTCTTTCGCGTGTGGCATAAAAATTGAATCCTAATCCATGAATATAGATGATTATTATATGCCTCCGCCCCGCCTCCCAACCAACAACTGAATCTCCGCACCTTGTCCTTGTCCCAATGCTTGTTGTGGGATCCAACCAGCGGGATGGCAGGCCATTAGAATATCTCTTTTTCTTCTTCCCTGTCTGGGATGTCTCTCTCTCCCTCTCTCTCTCTTTCTGTGTGTTTGTGTAATGCTCTTTGGTAATTTTCCTTTTGTTTTGCATTTTGTGCACCGAAACCACCCAAAAACCATCTGAAAATCACACTGGACGGACCACTGTTCGGCGGGGCATGGCTTGAAATGAAAACGCGCCGCCAAAGTTGTCGTAAAATTTTGTTATGACTTTTTTCTTATTGCGATTTGCCGCATTCGAAATGCTGTTGTTGCTACTGATGCTGTTTGTGGAGGGGATATATGTATGTATGTGTGTAGTTAGGTCGGTCGGTCGGGCAAGTGGGTGAGAAAGTGATTTAACTTGAGGTGAAGTTATATACTTCCTGCTGGTATTTAAAGTTGTAAAAATTAATGGGACTATGCTGTTTCAGACGCTTCATCATCATCTAGAATTTTGCCAATATTTCCATCTACTTGGTTTTGGAGTTTTGCAAATGATGGGTGGGTAGACAAGACATACTTACAATCTAAGCGAGAAGTCTAAAACATTGATCATTGGCTAAAAATGCACTCTCAATGCACCAAACTTGACTTTTCTCAACTGAAGCGACAACGATCCTGAGTTGTTTTGGAAATCGATATGCTTTTTCGGCTCTCTATAGATTATATACATAATCCACAAAAAGGTAAAAATGATCCAGACATTCTTTCGTGTGCATCATTGAACCCGGTCTGGCAGACTGCCCTTTTGCCTTGCCAGATCTCATTATATTTACTTTTATGATTCTTATAGATATATACATATGTATGTACATATATACCTATGCATATACTTTTCAAATGCGCCACTACCCCCCCGACTACTTCTGTCTGCATCAGAGTCCATTCCCCTTCTCCACCTGCTAGCATGCAGGATCTCACTTACCAGGCGCTTATTCCCCAGCCAATATCCAAGGTGCCCCTTCCGCTCACTCGGCCTTCATTGCCTTCACCGCCTTCGTCCCCGACGCCACCCACTCACCCAATGGCTCACATCTCTTTTGCATATTTCGAACTTTTTCAGCTAGTTGGCATGCTACTGCAATAAGTAAAAAGTAAAATTTGAAAATTTCCCTGACTTGTAGCTGTAAAATATTACCTCCCTGCAGCCTCCACCACCCACCCAACCAGCCCGCCCATCACCCACCTCGTATTTGCAAGGGCGCGGCGCGCCGGCACGGAATCCAGCCGCGTCTCAGCCGACGATGCCACCTTAAGCACCCACCAGTCGATATTAAAAAAGATAAAGTTTTATTAGTTTTGCGGGCGCAGCAAAGGAAAATATGAAACAAGCCAAATGTAAAATAAAAGTAATAAAAGAAGCTGCAGATGAAGATGAAGTTGAAATGAAATGAAATGAAATGCTCGCATTGCCAGTTTGTTTGACTGGGCGAAATGGCAAATGGGCGAGGCGAGTAAATACAATAAATAAATGTTTAAATAAATACGCAAATAAATATATGCGAGAGTCGAAATGTCCAAAAGTCCAAATGTAATAATTAAATTGCATTTTGGTGTCTGCGGGCCCCAAACGAAATGGTGGACCAAATGCACACATCTATCTACATGAACACACACACACACACCCCCGTAGACACAGACACATCCCCCTACATACAAACACACCCACAATTACATATGTGCATACGTGGGGGAGCAAATGATATGATTCGTTTTCGTAGATACCCTGTAACCAAAAAAAGTAGGATGCAGGATCCGATTTTGTTGGTCTTGGTCTGAAATAGGAATATAATCCTAATATGTGGCCAGTAATTATACCATGCACCCATCTGGTGAAATGGTATATTAAAGTCGCCAGAATGTATATAACAGACAGAAGAAAGCATTTCCGACCTCATAAAGTATATATATTCTTCTAGCCAAGTCCGTCCGGATAAACACCTAGATCTCGGAGACTATAAGAGCTAGAGCCACCAAATTTCGTTTGTAAACTCGTGTAGTATGTACAGTTATCAAGTTTATTTATTGCCACGCCCACTTTCGTCTTTATAGTTTACAAAAAAGCAATTGCCTACAACAATTTTTTGACTATCGACATGAAATTCGGCACTCTAGTTAGTCTTATTCATTTCTACCGATCTACCAAACTTGCTTCAAATCGGACTAGAAACATGCGACATTGCGTATTTGATAAGCACACAGTTGGTTTTCGAAATTTTAAATATTTTTGGTTTCACCTGGTGTATGGTATACAAAAGTCGGATAGACAACTTACTTCATTTTCTTTAAGAGCAGTAGAAATATGATGAGTCTAACAATGTCGCATGTATTTTAAACATCGATCGTTTTGTTATTTTATAGGTTTTTGTAGGTGTTTATTAAATATTTACTATTTGATATCCGATTATATCGGTATTCTTTCATATATATGTAAGCTGTCTACTACTTTCAATACCGATTAAAAATATTTATATATCTAGTAGCGTATAGTCATTGGTTTGGACTTTTTCTCTCACACATAATATTGTATTTGACTGTATCTTCTGTGCTGCATCGTTCTCGTTCTCTCAGTACATGTTCTCTCTTTCTATCTATCTCTCTCTCACTCTCTCTTTCTCTCTCTCTCACTCTCTGTGTATCTCTTTTGCTGACCATCTGTTTCTCTATGGGCTCTGGCTTCGTTATATTTATGTATTGCAAAGGCTTCAATTTATTTATCATTCAATTAAATATTTAAAATACCAAAAAATGCTTTCACCGCCAGCCAACACATACGCACATGCACATGCACACGCACACACACATACACACACTCACACATGGACACCTTTAATATTGAAATCATAAATAAATGAGAAAATTTGCACTCTTTTTCCTGATGTTGTTGCTGTTGTTTATTTTTGGCTTGGCCCATGAGTTGTAAATTTTATTGTTTTTTGGTTTCTGTTCTGTTTCACGCAATGTTTGTAAAATTAATTGACATTTTATTTGTTAATTAATTGTTATAGCTCGTGTATAAGTATGTCTGTGTGTGTGTTTGTGTGTGTTTGTATATATACCAAATGGCCAAATGGCTTTTCATTATTGTTATTACAAAATGCCGCGGCCGGTCATTATTATTTGCTCGTTAAGCCTTAACTAAGAACGAGATAGCGAGTATATAGAAAGAAAGACAGAGACAGCACTGCCAATCCCAGTGTGTGTGTGAGAGAGAGAGAGAGACATAGGACTAGGGTAAGAGAACTAAAATTTAATGCATTTGTAATTTAGTTGTAGTTTTTAATTGCATAACCTTTGCCACCATTTGATTCTCTTTTTTTCTCTTTTATTTTCGGTTTTTGGTTAATTTTCGAATAATTTATTTATACTGTCAAAGAGTAAATTGCATATATCAAAATTTCAGAATTGCATAATAATATTGTCTGTCTGGCTAAAGGCCAATCATAAAATTGACCAAAGTATTGCTGAATGCAGCATTGACTTGAATTCAAGTCATATCCTCCAGATATTCAGAGGTATAGTATACTTTTGTGGGTCAAGAGCACATATCATTCTTTCATCCGTTTAACTGGCTTCTCGTCAGTCGAACTTTATTACTTTAAAAGGAGTGCCCATTGCTTTTCTCGTCATTTTGTCAATGATTAAAATGAAATTCCGTCTATCGAAATGTTGCTTCGTTATCGATTTGCGCTTGGGATGTTTTCTTGTTGCGTTAACTGGATTGTTTTTCGAACTGATCGGTAATTCTTGTGGCAACGAGGGCGACTACTCTGATTTTCCCACAACACCGATGGTGGCTGTTGGGCGCACAGTGGGCATGCTTCAATTCATTGCCTGCATCATACTATTTGTCAGTGCCATTGTGGTAGGTAGTCTCTGGTTTCAAGTGCCAATAAATATCAATTGCATGTCACCCTGTTTAGGAAATATCTGCATTGACCTGCATCTATTTGGTTATAAGCCCTGGCCATGTCGTTTTTAGTACAGGTTGTCTTATTGCCGCAATTTCAACGTGGGACTGGGATCACGATTCGTTGACCGACACAGTGTTGATTGGCATCGGCTTGGGTATGCATTAGGATTACCCGTAACCTGTTCTCATCTAATAAATGCCCTTTCCTGCCGTAGTCTTAAGCATTTACTTTTGGCTTGTGGCTTACTCGTATTGTCGAAAATGTAGAGAAATTGTGCCTACCGAAGCTTTCGAGGATTGAACACAAAGAAAAGTATTTAAGCCAGAAAATGTATGGGAATATAATTATGCACATAAAAAAAAAAAAAAAACGCCAAAAAGTTTTATAAAGCACAACTATCTTTGCTTAGGTATTACTTTTCCATGTTGAGGGCCAAACAGAGGTAGGGGGAGTTGCAGGAGAAACTGTCACCGTTCCTAGCCCGATGAAGCCGTTGTTGTGCTGGGTGGTGGTCCGCAGTGGCGTCCACCTGGTGGTGGTCCGCTTGGCGGAGGTCCACTAGGTGGAGGTCCGCTTGGAGGCGGTCCGCAAGGTCCGCCCTGGGGATAGGCACTGACCATCATCAGGGCGCCAAGCAGCAGCAGCATCAGGCTCATCAAGTGACTCCAGTTGAACAGTTGCATCTTGTTTTTGCGAATCTACACTGACTGTGTGTGTGCCCACTCGCTGGTCAATTGACAGCTTTTATAGGGAGCAGATTCTGGTTGACATGGCGTGTCTAATTGCCCGTCATGAAAAAAATAGAAAATTAAGTTTTTAGATTTAGTGTGAAATTAGAGTGAACGCTAATTACGATTGTTATGTATATATTTCTCTTTTTTTCTGGACTGTCTGTGGTTGATAGCAATTATAGTAATCGGAATATCTATATTAATTTGTTGGAAAGTTGATCGCCGGCCCCAGCAGCAGTAGCAGGGCAGCGGGGTGGGCACGTGCTGAGAGCTGAAGAGTCGTTTTAAATGATATCAAATTACCTTTTGATGTAACAGATGGTAAAGCTGGATAAAGTATAATTTGGAAATGACGATTTAGACATCAATGTGTGGATCGGAAAGCTAGTCATAAGTCATATTAAATAATATACTATATCTACATTTTAATGTGATTTGATTATTTAAATAATTTTAACCAAATTTTTTTAGACAGTTACGTTTTGCTTTTGTGTATCCCTTTTTGAAATGAAGCCAAGTTTATCTGAATGAGTTTTGTATGGCACATAGTCATACCCTATAGAGTGACTGACCTATGTGGACTGATGTGTGAGACGTTTTGCTGATGTCACTTTTACTCCTTCTCTTCATGTGCATTATGAATTATAAATCTCTCATTCTATATTTATTGAAAGCATAAATTGTTTTTTGTTGTATTATTTTTTTGCTTTCTGTCACCCTTTACGGCGACATCAACAGCTGCTACCGTGCAGTAGCCCTCTTCCCTCCCCCTCACATCACTGGAACATGAAGCAGTTCATTAAGCAATTATAATTATATAGCAACCAGGCAGATGCTAACCAACTGAGAAGGCTCTACAAGACCAGAAGCAGGAACAGGAACAGGACCTTTGGCCTGGCTTACAATGAGCGCCAGCGGCGTATGAGTAATAATATTAATAAGCTTTGCCGTATTTGGCCCAATTCCGACCCCCGAACTCCCCCCATCCATCCAATGATTACCCCCTCATTCCATTTGCCATTGCCGCAGACAATGTAAAACAACACGGCGTATGCGTAATTTTCTTGTCGTTATTATTTTATGGCTCAGCGAGCGAGTGAGCGGGCAATGGCAAATGGGCAAAGTGGGCCAAGGGGGGAGAAGGAGGTGGTGGGGGAAGAAGCAAGCAAAGTTTTTGCCTTATCAACTGGCTCAAGGCAGAAAAGTTTTTGGTTTTTGCGTGTTTGGTTTTTTGTGGACGACGTTGTCGATGGCAATCCTAGAATTTCACACCTTGATGCCCGCCTCTACGTAGATGGCCCTAAAACAATTAGCGACTTTCAGCCCGTGCATTTTGGCCCCGCTCCCACCACCCCCCACCGCCGTCATCAAGTCCTTCTTGTGCCGGAAACGCCACTGTATCATCGTCTGTGCGTCTTAATTGGTATGGGATAACTTGACTTGAGTTGGTTTGTGTCTTAGCTGCGTTTTCAGTTGGTTGGTTGGTTTGTTGGTTGGCTGGTTGGTTGCTTGTTTGGTTGGTTTTGGCCCGGCTTCACTTTACATGTTGCGCTCGTTGTTGCGTTCATGTTGCAGCCCGGCTCGGCTTAAGCCTCATCTAGCCAGGTTAGCTTGTGTTGGCTTCTCTCGCTCTTGGCCATAAAACTAAAATAATAGCCGCATAACATTTTATCTACCGCAGTAATAAATACAGAGTTAATTATAGCAACCAGCCAACATGGACTTACACATACATACTTGCATATTGCCGGGGAGTCCGTTTACGCGGAGAACCAACCGTAAGCGAACACCACAGAGGGTAACTAAAAAACAAAAACAAAAGCAAATAATAATAGAAAGCTGGAGAAAGCTTAAGAAAGCAATTGCAAGTAAGACGGATTCTATTTAAATGTGTTTCAAGTTTATTCTTAATCTGCAAGTTTATTCGACGTCATCGAGATCCTTTTGCGAGCTCCTTCATATCCCCGAGTAGCTTATATCACATAGACTGCAATCAGAACCACAACGACCAGAACGATCACGATTATCATAAAATAAAAGAAAGCGCACATTTTTCGTTTTCTGATTGCTTAATATGGAGTAACAATTATTTCGTATCAATAATTTGACAATATTATCAAACACGACAAAGATTGAGTTTAAATTCTAAAGAAAAAAAAAATTGACCAAGCCAACCAGTAAGTCTCCTTCTCTGTCTTTCACTTTCTCTCCCTCTCAATAGTCATAATCTGGCTAAGCTATGTCCCCATCCAAAGGGGTTTTTTGCCAAACAATGGCCAGACTTACTTTGTCCCTTACCCAAGAGCATAACCGTTAAAATTTGTGTTTTTGCGGCACATCAAGCAACCCATCCCATCCCTCCCATTCCTTATTGACAGAGTGCTGCTATTGTTATGACTGGGGCTGTACTTAGCGGTTATAATAATTAAAATGAGCAAAAATAATTTCTGCTGAAAGCATCGATGAAAGGCTAAAATGCTCAATATATGCCCCCGCCCCCATCGCCACTGCCACCTCAGGCGGGCCGCCTCCTTTTGCAATGACAGAGCATTGGCAGTAACTCAAGGCTTGTTCCCTAACCCGTGTACCCATCTAAAAAACCGGTGAAACAATGGGTTACAACCCTTAGGGGGCAATTAAAGCACACAGAAGAAAGCCAATGAAGAAAAAGTTGCACGAAAAACTTTCTCCTGGCCATCATCGATGACTTGCCTCTCTCTCTCCTTGAGTTGTATTTGGGAGCCAGCTATGTGATATCGATGCCAGCGTCGCCTCCGCCTCCGCCTTTGCCACTGCCTCTGCCCCTGTCTTCATTTTCCATCTGCCATCTTCATTTTCCATCTACATCTTCATCTCGACTTTCACCTCCACAATTCACTCTACCTCCCCCTGAAGAAAAAACAGTTGGCAATGCGTAAAAGTGTTAACCAAAAGCAGTTAAAATTATAAAAGGCACAACGCCATGGCAATGGCAACAGGCCACGAAATGGCAAAAGGGGTATAGGGTGGGGTAAAAGGGTGGCTGCTCTTAGCTTGTTGTTTGTGGCCGTAGGTAGGGAGTTTTCTGTGTGGATGTAGATGTGCGTGTTGGTGTTGGTGTGGGCGAACGTCGTTCTTGTCGTTGCCTCTTTGAAAAATTAACACCTAATATCCGCAAAATCGCATCAAAGTATTGTTGTTAAAGTCTCCATACCGACCCCCTCTCTCACTCGCTCTCTCTCTCTCTCTCTTCAGAGTCGCCCACTCAAGCGACCATCTACCCCCTTTACAGCACATTTCGCTTTTGTTACGAAAACTTTGCAATTTCTTAAAAGTGTCGCCTCAACCCCATCACTTCTACCCGTCAGTGCTATACCCCCTCCTCCCGTGTGGCTGTTCTTAGTTATAGGCGTTATTAGCAACACTTAAGATCCAGTGCTGGGTGGCTCTTTTTCCCAGCACCTATGACGACACAAAAGTGGGCGAAATTCGAGACAAAAGAAATTGTGCGATGCGATGGTATGAAGGATGTTGGATGGGTGTATAATGTGGCCATATTTTTGCTTTTGTTTGGCGACATTGTTATTCTATTCATTTCAATGGATGGGGCTTAAAAAACACGACGAAAGGGTGGGGGGCTGCACTTGTAAATTGACACCACGGCAATGAGTTAATAAGGCGATAAAAAAAAAGCAAAAAGCGAAATGTGTTTCGCCTTGGGGAAAATCACTTTGAAAGTGTTGATAGATGAGAAAATGTTGAGCATGAAGTCGTTTTCGATTTTCAGTGATATATACCCACAACAAACTATGCTAAAATCTTCTTGTGATCAGATCAAACATTCTTATAGACATATAACTTTGCTATACCAAGAATCATGTGCATAATTTTTGAGAAATTTGTATACATGAATGTATTCTAGCGCTAATATGGAAAACTAATTTTCTCTTTCACATCAAAGCGGTGTGGAAGTGGTAAAGTCTCTCCACCGAATCTGAAATCTATATGGGGTAAACCACCCAGAGCACTTTTCGCCGCTTCCCACCCTTCCGCAGCGCATCTAAGCGAAACCTGGCGCTAAAAAGCAATAAAAAACCTGCTCAAATTCCATCTCCTTTTACAAAAGTACGTATGTATGTGTGTTCTTACTTATGACTGCGATATATGTATGTACATATGAGCATATATATCTATCTATGTACATACATATGTATATGACTCTCTCTACATATGTACATATTTATATATATTTTTTATACATGTTTTTAATTATTTTCATTTCATGTCTTTTAATTAACATGCCTAATAAAACACATGCCCGAAAAAAAGAACGAGATTCAAGAAAGGGTTGGAGGAGAAACACGATGAGGAGGAGGAGGAGGCTGCTGCCAAAGCATAAAAAGATATTGCCTGCCAGTGAGCCAGTCAGTCAGTCAGTCAGTTAGATGTATGCAAATAACACCCCTAACACACACACACTCGCACACACACACACACACACTCGCACACACACACACACAAACACATACTCGCTAAAGGAAAACTTGCCAGCCTAAAAATCCCCAAATATAAATAATTAAAAAGAAAATCTTGCTGGCAAATCAACCGAGAATGAGTGTGAGTGAGAGAAAGAGTGAGGTAAATGGTGTCTCCCTATCTCTCTCACTCTGTCTCTCTCTATCATAATTGTAAAGCTGCATTGCCACCCTGGGCCCGGGGGTAAAAAGTCTTTTGCGGTTACCGTTCTTCTCCTTTTACTTCTCGTTATTTTTATCCCAAATGCATAATGTTGATTATGGCAATAATTTTATGAGTTTTATGTAAACAAGATTCCAGCATGTAGGCACACAGAGACTTCAAGGTGTGCACTTTGATAAGAAACTCCCTGAGAAATGATGTCCTCTCACACACACACACACACATACATAGACGACACACGAGTTTCTTTCCAACTAACCCGTTCCTGGTACTGCATTATCTATTACGCACAGGCTTTGCCAGCTAACATTTTCTTAGTCTTGAGTCTTGAGTCATTGTGGTTAGGAGTGTGACACTTTCATTTCCTTGATTTTGACATTCATCAGTTGCGCTGATGGGTTTCCTTCAGTTCGATATGCTCTTGTCACAAAAGAACAGGCTATTTCTCCACATTCAAATTCACCATCATCCTATAGGCCAATTAGTTTGCTGCCATGTCTTTCGAAGCTTTTTGAAAAGGTCCTGCAGATTCGTCTAAACTCATTTCTGGCATCGGAGAACACAATCCCTTCACATCAGTTCGGCTTCCGCGAAAAACATGGGACAATTGAACAAGTCAATCGTATAACATCCGAAATACGAACAGCATTCGAACTAAAAGAATACTGTACGGCTGTCTTTCTCGACGTTGCCCAGGCTTTCGACAGAGTTTGGCTGGAGGGTCTAATGTTCAAAATCCGGCAGAAACTCCCACAGTACACCCACAAACTCATGGAATCTTACCTTTACAATAGAAAATTCGCCGTAAGATGTAATGGCTCCGTCTCGGCTGACTTTGAAATCAAAGCTGGTGTACCGCAAGGCAGTGTACTCGGCTCATTGCTCTACCTGCTGTACACTGCAGACTTACCAACGAGTTTAGGACTTACAACGTCCACTTTTGCCGATGACACGGCAATCCTCAGCAGATCCAAATGCCCAATACAAGCCTCTGCAAAATTAGAGGAACACCTCAAGGTGGTAGAGGAATGGCTAGCAACCTGGCGTATCCGGGTCAACGAGCAAAAATGCAAACATGTTACATTTACGCTTAACAAAAGAAACTGTCCAGCTATAATGCTAAACGACGTACCAATTCCTCAAGCCGCGGATGTCACTTACCTTGGTATCCACCTAGACAGAAGACTAACTTGGCGCAAGCACATCGAGGCAAAAAAGTTACAGCTTAAACTGAAAGCGAGTAGCTTACATTGGATCATCAATGCTCGGTCCCCTCTACGTCTGGAGTATAAAGTCCTCCTATACAACTCCGTACTGAAACCCATCTGGACTTACGGCGCCGTACTATGGGGAAATGCAAGTACCAGCAATATCGACATTATACAAAGGGCGCAGTCGAAGATTTTAAGATCAATCACTGGGGCTCCGTGGTACATACGGAACGACAACATTCAAAATGATCTAAATATACCTAACGTAAAATATGAAATAGGTAGTCAACAACTAAAGTATTCTGCGAAACTGGATGTACACCCTAATGTTCTTGCCAATTCCCTTACGCGAACTAATAATAGAACTCGTCTTAAAAGAAATGACAGACCAACCCAATAATAAATGATTAGGGCCGCCTGCAATATCCCCTGGATATATCATAAGTACTAGATTAAGAAAAATATCTCAAACTTGTTGTTAGGCTCTAGTTTAAGAGTAGATTCAACAAATAAATTAAACGTTAAAAAAAAAAAAAAAAAAAAATTCACCAGTAGCATCAATTGGGAAACTTGGTAAACTAATTATGAAGACTGAATTTCTCTGATGCTATTTTTAACTGTTTAGTTTCTCCTGCACTATTTAATTTATGGTTCAATTCTATACACGTTTTGGTATTGAATTTTTAACTACGCCCTCGCTTGACCCCAACCGAAAACGAAGCGAAGGATATGGGGAGAAGGTGAAAGATGACATGGTTTTAGCTTCAGCCTCGATACCATATGCAGGCCCTAACTGAGACTGAAACAGCGATGGAGTAGGAGTTGGTGTGCAGCACCACTTATTCAGCATCCTGCATCCACCCAACACAGACACAAACACACACACACACACAACTCAATTTGGCTACAGCTCGCCACTTCTCCTTCTTCTCCAAGGGAACCCATGCCTCAAGTGTAGCTCATTAAATAATATCCTTTTTTGGCGACAAAACTAAATGTGAAAATGGTGGGTTGGTGGTTATTTTTATTTTATTTTTGAGTGGTTTGGGAATGTTGAGAGTCCACACTCCCACTTCAGTTCAGTGCCGTCCCCTGTCCGATCTCGATCCCGACTCCTTTGCCGTTTCCCTGCGTCCAGCTTTGCTTATCAAAATGTTGCCTGTCGAACGGGTTGGGTTCTTTCGACTTCTGGGACATCAAACCAAAGGGATGGAGTGGAATAAAGTGTAGAGTCGATGCGTTTGGCCTCTGAACTGTGGCCCTGTTGGTCAGCACACGTCCAGATTCCGCAATCCCACTCTTGCCGTTCCACCCATCCCTTTCTATCTCTCTCTCTCTCTCTCTGTGTGTGTTCTCTTGTATGCTCATTCTTCGTATTGCTGGGGACAGAAATTTTTGAAAACGCTTTTAAATATTAAAATCCATGACGATTTCCAACAAACATTTTCGCCCAGGCCCAAGTCCAGGTCCATGTCCAGGCCCAGAACGGGATTGGACTGAAGGCTGGGTTACGGTTTTGGGCTCGGGGCTTAGGTTTGGGGCTGGCTTTTGGCTGCCCGTTGCGCATATTGAATTTATTTAATTAAGGGTTCCATCCAGTATATACAGACACACCAATACTCATACACACATACTTACACACACACATACTCTTTCCCTTTCTCACTCATCCAACTCACTCGATGACTTCATTTTTGGGTATTTTTTGCTGCTTTTTGCTGTGTCCAGTCCCGCCTCGCCTCGTCCTGTCCCGTTATGTTCCGTTTCATTTTATTCCTTGTATATTTCACAATAATTTGCACGAGTGGACAGTCGCCCGCCCTCCATCCCCCCATCCTATCCCTCACATTGTACGTGTCCATAACTGTGCATAGTTTTCGGTTTGCTCTATCCAGCTGGGACAACTGGGAACTGGGAACTAGCAACTTGAAACAGTGAATAGAAATCGGGGAACGAGGAACGGGAAACGGGGAACTCATCTCAACTGTTTGCAGCTTCCGCCTGTGGGAGACACGGTGAATGGGTGCATAGAGTGCTTCTACCTCAGCCTCCATCTCTGACCCTTTGCCACGTCACATTTTCGTATTTTCGTATTTCAATTCTTAATTGTGGAATACCCAAGCACTGAATTCAAAAGTGTCCATCTTGTCCATATCCAAATACTGACCACAGAACGCCCACAAAAATAATCGCGAGCCTCAATAAAAAAATACGATAAATAAAAGAAAAAAATAAACCAAATGGAAATTGCAAAGGTATGGCGAAACTTAGAAATATGACATAAAACATTAGACGCAAAGAAAATTATTTTTGTTTAGTTTGAAATATTCAAGAATAAATATGTCTGATCTGCTTATCTAGTAAACCTTAATTGAATTTTCCTTAAATTTAAAGCTTATTTAATATAATTCTTAACAAGCCTCTCGATAGCATCCTTCTTCTAATAACCATAAACGGTTATTTCTGAAAAGTAGCCCAAATCGAACTCCCAGCTTCAATTGCATTGCGGTTAAACTACTTTTGCGTTTCGGGCCCATAATGATGTGCCTGGAGTTGCTCGTTGGCTGGTTGACTACTTGGCCCAAGGCGATACTCATCATGATGGAGATGGAGAGTGAGCGAGGGTGGCCTGGGTGGTGCCACAGCAATTGCGGTAGCCGCGCACTTTCGCTGCAAAACTGACGCGAAGCGAGGCGACTCGACGGCAACGTCAAAAAGTTTGTTTTGACAAATGATGTCGCTGACATTTTGTGTCCTGTCGTGAGTCCTGTACTCGACTCCCAACATACTCCACTCTGACTACTGCTGCTGCTGCTGCTAAATGTGTCTGTCCTTGTCGGTATCGCTGTCCGTGTCCTTGGCGCCCGCTGCCCATAGACGGCCCGGCTAGCCATATGTGTGCCAAGCTCTGTGGGTGGAGGGGCACTCTCCCCCACAGAGACAGAGACAGGACAGGCAGATTGGGCAGAATGAAAGGATGAGCTGTGGCCTAGCCACTTTCTAATGAACTATTGTTTCCACATTCCGACCCCGCCAGCGCCATCTACTGGGTCCTTGGCAGCCAACAATTGCCAACAGAATTATGGCAACGAGCAACCAATATTGGCCAATATGGCTCATTATCATCGGCAGTCCATTTAAAGCCAAGCTTCATTCAATTCGTATATCATTCGATCGGACACTTAAGGTTTTTTTTCTTCTTTCATTTCATTCCAGCCGCAGAGGAACTCTCTAACTATTTTAGCAGACCCAATTATAACCAGCCCAAGCAATTTGCAAGCCCAAATCCAAAACCCAATCTCAACGGTCATAAACCGATGCAAACTCATTTCCCCACAAGCACTCAAAAGTGACTCAAATTTTTCGAACAAAGGGGAAAGCTTTGAGTGAGTTCGAATAAAGGGGAAATGCTCATCAGACGAAATGAGAGAAGTGCATGAGTGAGGGAGTAAGTGAGTAAAGCCAAGGAAGTAGAGAGAGAGCGATAGAGTGAGAGTGATAGAGAGGGAAAGAGACATAGAGAAAGATAGAGAATATGAGTGGGATTAAGGCAAAGAGAAAACTGAGTGAATGTCCAATTTACAAATTGACATTTGGCATGGGGTATGAGGGGGCAAATAAAGGGAAATAGACGATTGTATTCATATAGATTTCGAATACCAGACAAGTTTAATAAGATCAATTTAAAAAAATTATATTTTTTTGTTATACAAATATTCTTTTACAAAGGTGTATAGTGCTTATGGTTGTCTTCTTCTTGCTGGCTTGGCGGGGCAAGTGGCGCCTGCCACTTCTTCTTGGTCGAGGTTAAAAGCGTTTGCTGGTCAGTGAGTCTCGCTTCTTCGGGTTCTTCGTCTTGGCCATGCCCATTGTATGCAAATTAACGGCTAGGCAGATTAAAATCGGAGATGGCCACCGAAAGTCACTTGCTCGCTTGGTGCGTGCCCCAAACATTCGGTTTCTTTTTTTGTACCCTTTATATACCCAACCGATTAAACGGGTATATCACGACCTTTAATTAAGCAGCAGCCAAATCTCAATATTCACTCAATTTGATCATTTTGTTTTGAAATAGAAAAACACTGTTACAGGTTGAAAACTGACCTTCAGACTGAAAACAGAGGAAATGGTAAAATATGTAGTTCGAGTTGACTTTACAGAGTATCTCTAGATCGATATAGCGAACATTTTCATTAGAGTTCCTTTCTCTTCTTGTATTTTTTTTTTTGTACATTTTTTGCTGGAGTTGTAAACGATTATCAATTTGTCATAAATGGCAAATTATGTTTTCTGTGCTAGCTGATAGATGTTTCTGTTTTGTTGTTTGTTAGCCAAAAATGCATTATCCATCTGCGATAGGCATAAGTGAGCACAGAGCAAAGCCCAAAAATGGGTCAAATTCATCCTCATTCTCATCGTCATCCTTATTGCCCCTTCTTCTCCTCCTGGCTTCTTCTTGTAGATGGCAATCGCATTTGATTTAAATACAACTTTGGTTAATTTATGTTGTCAGTTTTACTTCCTGTCTGAAAGAGAGAGCCAACCAGATAAGAGTAAGTGAGCCAGACATATAATGAGAGTAAGATACAGATACATAGAGTACTTTTGATAGCTCCAAATAGGGCCAACCACATGACTGAAATAGCTTCTTTAACAAGTATTAGGAAAAATGTAGGGTTAAGCACAGGTTAAGCACATGAAATGGGCAACAATGACTCAAAACACCGAGACCCAAAAGCCAAGGTACAAACAATAGATTTTCATTGGCCATAAATAGAGATTCCATAGGCAAATAAATACTAGTTTACATTTGTCACCACACCAAAAGAAGTCGATAAATCGGAAAAGTCATTATTATTTGATTTATCGTTTGATCGTGGCGTGGACATGGCTAAGATAGTCTCGTCTTGAGCTGATCATACGGTCGGAATTGCATCTATTTGCCTGTCACATTTTGATGACTTTAACATTTCCCTCAATGGGAGAAAAAGAAAGTTTCGGTTGGTTTGAAAATTTGTTTGGCGAATAAACTAAGGCTACAAAATAATGATGCAAACAATAAATTGCAAAAGATTTCACACACTAACATCACGGACACAAAGATAAAAGGGTCTAACCCCATGCAAAATATGTATACATATATACATATGTATATATATATATTTGTATGTGTGTATGTATGTCTCTTTGCTTCCAAGTCTGAGTCTGACGTCAGTCTAATTTGGCTTTGGATTCGACAAATTCCGTCTCTAAATATTTGCCGCGCCGCGCACTTTATTATTATCCTTTTATTATCAATGAAAACACAAAACATAAACACACACACACACATATGCATATGAAGGGACACTAAAACAAACAAAAAAACTAGCCGTATTCGTTGGAACTCGCTGATTATTATTATCCTCCACAAAAGGGATGCCACACACACACACACACACACACACACACACACACAGACCCATACACATACTTTTCACAGACTGCAGATGAGCTTGATGAGAAGGTTGGGAAATTTTTGGCTGGCTATTGAAATAACCGTCTCGTTTCCAAGACCGCTGGCAGCTCTTCAATTAATCGCACCTTTTACACAAACACAGCAACTTACACACACACACATACACACCCACACCTACACACACACACACAGCACCCAGTCACAAGTGAAAATCAAAACTGGGAAAACTATTTGTAAAATCAACTTTTGTTTTTATCAAAAATATACACATACACACACAAAGGGATTGAGAAAGAGACAGGCAGTAGGCAAGTTTATTTATTGAAAAATAATTTTCCATTTTATGGAAAAGCAAGCGAATGAGTCGAGACGATTGTGCGTCGGGTCGAGATTGAGACTGGATGGGTATAGGGTTAAGAACTATTAAATGCATTTGACAGCCGTTGTTAATTTTTGCCATCTTTGTCGACGTCTGGTTATTTATTTTGCCCAAAAACCCAAACACAATGTCTGTTAACTCTCTCCCTCTCTCTATCTCTGTCTCTCTCACTCTCTGTATTCCTAGTTCAATGGCATTTGTATTTATATGCAGAGACATTGAGTTATTTCGCTTCGTTTTGGAAAAAGCCTTTAACTCCTTTGAAGTCGAGTTAGAAATCGTTTTCGTATCTCAATAAAGCAACAAAGTAAGATTCATCATTTCAGACACATCAAAGTTTATACAATTTAAGCGTGCAATGTGATCATGTTTTTAAAATATATGATATAGTCAAACGATATGGATCAAACTCAAATTAGTCTACTTATCTCCTTCGGCCTCCTGGCCTGGAAATATCCTTGATCGATCGTTCAGTTTTATTATATTAGTATAATAATTCTATTGATTTGGCGATGAATATATATATATAGGTAGGTATAAAATAAATAGATTGTAGATTCAGATTGCCAAATGGTGGATTTATCTTGCCTGTAAAGCAGTTTCCAAGAGCATTTCGTTGCGAGGGGGCAAAGCCCATGTAATCCTCCTACCCTTTTCAGGTTTCTGTATTACATTTGTGGTTTTTGGCCGTACAAAATGGAAAAGAGAAAATAAACGAAAGAAAAAAGGAACCGGCACAGCCTAAAAGTATGCAGCACACGTTTGACAGGCAGGCAGATAGACGCACAAGTGTTTGACAAAAAAGCGCAGCAAAAAATGGGATAGGTGGTGCATAGATGGGATGGGATGAGAGAGGAGGAGGCAGTTGCATGAATGTGGATGCACACGTAAAACGCAGCTCATTGTCAGTTGGGGCTCTGACTCTGACTGTAGCCTGTTACCGGTCCCAGGCTAAGGGTCGACGTGTCCTTTCCTCCTGACCAACTCACTTCAACGATACCCCAAAACCCAACACCAGCACTCACTCACACACAGACAGCGTTAAAAAAAGGTGTCCTGCACAAGGACATGCTAATGTTATTTTTATATTAGCAGCAGCTACTTAAAAACTCAAAATGAAAACCATGACGGCAGCTAGCGGCAGCGAAGGGGAAATAGAGAGGATTGCTGGAGGCTGGATTTGGTTGGAGCTGGAGACTAGAAGCGAGGACTTGTGGCAGAGGGCCAGCGCGGGAATGGGGCCGCTCTCTTTGTTTTTGGTCATACATGTGTTTAATTTTAATGAAATTAACGCGTGTAATGGCAGCCACGCCCACTAGTCCACCTGTACCGAGAGCTGTCCTTGTTTTCCTTTTACGTTTTTGGTTTTTTTTTTTTTTTTTTTTCTTTTATTTGGCTCGTCCTTTGCCTAAGCTAATCTTCCTGCTCTGCTCTGCCTGTCTGTCTATGCTTTTGATGTATATGTGCAGGGCGAACGTGTTAAATGTTAATTAAAAAAGCATCAAAAAGACAACTAGAACTGGAACTGGAAAAAATGAAATAAAATAGAAGAAAATTACATGTGTGTGAGTGTGGGTGGGGTTGGGGAAGCAGCAATGTGAAACGGATGTGCGTGGGTTCATAAGATTTTTTGGACAAGACAAAGCTTAGTGCATTTGCCTGGCATAAACACTCCTAATTAAGAGCCAGGAGAGACTTTGGCCAGCCGGCAACTTGGGGTAACTTGGGGCGACTTGGAAGCTAATTGGTCGGCATTCTTTTTGCTTAGCCAACAACAAATAAACAGTCAAACAAATGAACAGGTTACCAAAGCAACAACAAAACGCATCTAACCACAGCAGCAGCAGCAGCAACATAAAATGTCATCTTAAATATAATTTTCGCGTATTTTTCTTTGCCTACGTGTTGGTTGGTTTTTTGTTTGTTTGTTTGTGTCAGGCAAAAAAAAAAGATTTGCAAGCGGTCTCATATGTCCTAGGCCCAGGTCTGGATTTTGTATTTCGGTTTAGGAATGAGTTTGGGGGATTGCAGTTGCATAATTTTAGGCGTGAAGCCTTCTTCTCCACGTTAAGCTATAAAGACACTATGAGCGCACTACTCACACCTCATTCTAAAGATCCTTTCTGACCCCTCAAATGGAACAATTTTAGATAATTGCTCCTATACATATGTTAGTATAGATGGTTTAATTTATGTTTGTTTAAAAATTTTTAGCTGTCTCAATGTGAAATCTTGGCTTAAAACATAAGAAAATGCAATATTTATAATTTGCTAAACTATTTAAGCTTATCTGATCTGATCACTTGCTTTTGTTTCAAAAGACACTTTTGCCCACTTTTGGTCCAAACAATCATAAAGAGAGATGTGAATGAAGTACTTATTGAGGGGTCTATCATTGTTTGCTGATGTAAATATTTCCAAGATGACTCCAATAAATTTTAGAATGTATCGTCGGCTTGCCTGCTTGTATCTAGCAACATTCCCGACTTTGTGCACCCTACAAATAGACACCCATACGTACCTACGTATATATATATATATATAAATTTGTACCACAGGATTGCCACATGGCCCACGGCACGAAAAGAATAGAGAGGAAAAAATGAGAAAAAAAAAGGAGTGTACATGTCGAGCGGTGAAGTGGCAAAGGAAACTTGCCACAACGCGTTTGTTTGGGCGGTTGGAGATAAACGCATAAATGACGAGCTGAAATCTTTTTGCTAAAGCATTTCTTAGCCTTCCCTTCCCTGCTCCCCCACCACCCCTCCACAGTATTCTTCACCCGGTTGGCCCCTTTGGTTGGTTGTGTTGGGCCACATTACTAGCCCTGCACCACCGAATGCTAAAAAGCATTTTTTTTAAGCCTTTCAGAAAAAACGCGTCGCCTGGTAAAAATTATAAGAATTTTACTCAAGTTCTTTACTCCATCTTCTCATTTATATTTTGGTCCTTGGTTTCTGTTCCTTTTCTTTTTGTACGCTGCCTCGTTTTAAGTCAGATTTGGTTTTATTTTTTTTGTCTGTTGGCGAGTGGTGGGAGTAAAAATGGGGAGGAGGGGCAAATATGCATGTTTTTCTTTCTTTCACTAAGAATGTGTAAATTTCTACTTTATGCAAAAGCTGCGGCCGCGATTTCTTAACATTTTTTTGTGCTATCCAGAGAAATGTGTTTGATGCCAAAGAACCGTGAGAGGATGGGTCAAAAAAAATAACCTTGCCTTAAAGCCATGTTAAAGCCAAAGCAAATGACAATTTCGCACACACACACACATGGAGAGAAACGACCCCCTGCCAGAGAAATTCCATTTGCCATTCTCCTCCTCCTCCTCCTTCTCTTCCTTATTTTCCTTCTCCCCATTCCCCCATTATTCTAGGCCTGAGCCATTAATCGCATTGGTGTTTATTTAGCTTGTAATTACATTCATTTATTTACTTATTGACTGTGTCGGCGGACCAGACCAAAAATAACTAACAATATTCTACTTTGTGCGGCCCCAACTCCACCCGCCCACCGCCCTCCTCACCGTCCCAGTTCCACCTCCATCTCTACCGCCCACCAAGAGCACCAGCCAAGGTTCTGACCTTCACTAAGCCACAAGAAACAGGACAAGGAGCAGCGGAAGAGCAAGCCACTGGCATCCATCCCCCATTAAAAGCCAATATCTTTGAGCCTTGGCAGCCGCAGAATAAGAAAAAATGTCTTTGAATGACTGACAATCAATTTCGCTTGGCTTGAATGCTAAAAACAGGGTGCCATCCAGCCGGCCAGTGAGTGGAAAGATGGAGATGAGGGGAGAAGCTGTGCTGGTAGTCTCGTGTCGCCTTAACGAACGTTGAAAATTACTTTGACATAAGTTAATTAATCTTTGGCGCGCAAAGTTCGTGTTTGAAATATTGCATATCCAAAAACCAAAAACGAGAAGCAAAAACAACTACAAGAAATCTATGTAAAAGGACTTGCCATCTGTCTGTCTGCCTGTTTGTCTGACAGTCAGTCAGTCAGGGAGTCGACTGACTGTTTGTCTGAATGAAATATTTGTCAATGAGTATTGCTAATTTACAAGTTTGATTTGTCCTCCATTCCTTCTGTTTCGTACTTGCTCTCGCTCTCTATCCATTTCCACTGCCACTTCCTGCCCATGAGAAATTGCCAGGACATTCTTTTGGCTAGCCGTACATAAATAAAATTAAACGAACTTACGTGTTCTATGGCAATGTCTCGTGTCCTCTTCTTGTTTTCGGGCAACTTTTCACCAAGTTTGCATTGTGGTCTAGGTAAGTGGCTTAAGAAATGCCAATGCGATGTTTTGCTGTTCCGCTTTTTTGGTAATTTTTACTTGTCATTCATCTAAGTTAACATTCCATAGGAATGTTTTCTTCCTGTTGCCAATCGTCAATCGCAACTAACTTAACAATCTGATTATCCAAAATATATACAAAATTTGATTCCTGTTGATCATTTTCATATGCCACATGACAGATACGTAACCTAATTAAGTAAAACATCTGTCAAAAGCAATTTCCCACTAGGAATTGTACATTTGTGAACTTATGGAACTACTTGGCTCAATTGAACTAACAATATTTGATTTAGGAATCGATCTCATGGAGGATATACCGCACAACTGCATCAAAATCAATGAGCCATGAGCATATACAACACCACACCTAACATACTGCTAAGAACTTCTTCCTTTTTCAACCCCAACTGCATACGATATCATCCACTACCCTATGGCCATGTCCAGGCTCATGGGCCCATACCCATACCCATGAACAGTCCAACGAGTCCTTTAGAGTCATTCCTCATACAATTGCCACTGTCATTTTGGGAGCAACTTGTAATGGACTTTAATCAATTAATTTGAAAACGCTTTTCATTTGGCTCTGGGACAATGGCCAAAAGTAAAGTGTCTGCCTTTGCTTCTGTCAATGCTCCAGCTTCAGTCTCTATGCTGTCTGCCGTCCTGTTGGCCACTTTCTTGTGCAGACGATAGACATCGATGTGGGTAAAAGAAGAAGGGGATATTGCCTACAAGAGACAATACGGCAAACGGAAATACATGGCCAAACCAATGCCAAAAATGTAGATGGGGTAAAGAAAAAGAATAAATAAACAACCAAGCCAAGCCAAGCCAAACCGAACAGAACCGAACCGAACGAAACCAAAGTGAACTGAACTAAGCGCCAGGACAAAGCAGCAAACGCACTTAAAACACAATGATGCTCATTGTGCCTGACAGGGCAGTGGATAGGATGGATGAGGCAGGCAGGATGGCGAACTGGCAGGAGACATGGCGCGTGGGGACTATGGACGCCAGGCCAGGCAAAAAGAATACACCAAACGTCCTGCTGATCCACCTAAGACGATGTGAACAACGATGTGGCGTCGTCTGGTTCTGGTACTGGCTTTAGTCCTAGATTCCCAGAACACTTTGATTACGCATCGCACGATTCGACTGTCCTTTTTACTGCTCCGGCCAAATCCTTTTTGCTACCATCTCCTTTTACCTCTTTCTCCTTTTTCTTTGTAGTTTGTTTAGTTGTTTTGCCATTTTCATTTCGTTGTCGTCTTCTGACACTTCAGTTTGAATCATATTCTTACTTTTCTTTTGCATTGTCTAGGCTGCTCTTGGCATTCGGTGTTTGGCTTTTGAGTTTTCTCCCTCTGATTGCTGGTCACACACTTGAGGGCCTCATTTAGTACTTGATTGGAGACAAATTAGTGTCGATGAAGTTTAAAGATCCTCAATTGCCTCACACTGCAGCTGCAGGTTGACTGCATCCCTCCCCTCTAGCTAATTATGAAGCTCGTGCTGCTCTTGATCTCACTCCTTCCGCATCGCCTGACAGAAGATGTCTCTTTCTCGCTTTCTTGCTGGCTTATTTCCGTTTCCGTTTCACTGCGCTTTTCGTCAACCAATTTCCACAGCTTCACAATGACACTGAACTGGAACTGGACTCCCTCTGCAAATGGCAAGAAATCAACGTCAGCTCGAGGAGCAGCAGAAACAAGAGAAACGACCAGAGGAATGAGAAGTAAGTGCAAAAAAAGAAAAAAAAACAGAGAAGAGAAAAAGAGAGAGAGAGAGAGAGAGAGAAAAATGGCAAGTAGAAGAAGGAGAATGCGAAACGCAGCAGAAAAAGAATTAAATCAAGAACTCATTAAGGCGCCGGATGCAATCACACTTTGCGCCATTCACTGAGGCACTAGCTTCCCCGTCCGCTCAAGTCCTTCAGCCTCTCCGTCTCTCTCTCTCTTTCTTCTTCTTCCAACATCAAGTCAATGTATGTGGCTCGCGGAAAAAAATGTGGAATGTCGCCATCGTTGTCGTTCTCGTCCTCGTCGGCGTCGTCGTCGTCTCCGTTTGCCGCAAAAGTGCGCACAATTATTCATTAACTTTGCACCGGAAAAGCAGAGAAATTAAAAACTGCCAACGCCAGGATAAATAGGGACAAAGTGCAGAAATTAAAAATATGAGAAATAGTACAGAACACACACACACTAAGAGTGAGAATGAAGAGAAGAGGCAGCGAAAATGTGAAATAAAGGAGGATAAGTGAAGGTACCAGGCAGTCAGTAAGCAAAGTGGTAAGAGCAAGATGCAATGGATGGTGGATGGGTGAATGGGTGGATGGGGCGACTGGGTACAGGAGGTCACAACTAATAAAACAAAAGTCAAAAGTCCTTAAGCGCAATGAAGAAGCTAAAAATGCAACGCGGCAGCAGCATCAGCTTAAACTACAACAGAAAAAAATGAACAAAAAACCAAAAAAAAAAAAAAACAAAACAAAAAAAATTCCCACTCGACGACGATGAAAATGGAGAAGTAATGAAATAGTAGTGGGAGACTGAAAACAAACCCAAAACAGTGGTTCCAAAACTGATAAGAGTTGATCTTAATGGACTCAAGAAAAATTGAAAAAGCCTTTAGATGATGGCCTAAACGTGTAGGTTTGAAGTAAATTTCGGCAAGGGCAATGTAGAATGTAAGCCAAGCGCGACGTATTAACTTGTTTTGAATTCTAAGATAGTCTAAGATCCACAACTAATATCTGCAACCTACTAACGTATCACAAAAAAATCTTAAAGTTACCCTGAAAAAGGGTCAAATGGTCTAAATGGGTCTAAGCCATTGAGTCCTTTAAATGAGTTTCGTCGTGATCATTTGACTTTGTTTTTCAATTGCACAAATTTAAATAGTTTGTCTGATGCATTTAACTTTGAAAATTGTTTTGAATTTTTTAATAATGGTCACACTGTGCCTTTGGGAAGGCACAGATGGCGGAAAGGGGTTAAGGCTGATGAGCTGACGACCCGCGTACTCTGTAATGAGGCGCCCTGCCGCTGCGGGCAACCATAAAAATCTGAACCTTCTCAGTTTTCCGCGACTCAGCCTACTCCATGACCATACCCATAGCCAAGACACCACCTACCTTCTTGTCCCCTCGCTGGTTCTTCTCTTACTTTTGGCATTTGGTTTGCCGTCAAGCATTTGGTGCAGTGACGCCTGAAAGCATGCAGCAGCACTTATTGTTTTATTCGCTGCCCTGGACGATGATGAAGTGGTGGCAGAGAAGTTGTCGAGGTGGGCAGGTGGGTTGGCTTGTTTGTTGGCTGGTAGGTAGGTAGGTAGGTTAGTATATCCGCTCCACGTCACTTGTGATAATTGCGTGCAGCCGGTCGCGCCTTCTGATTGTGACATCAGGGCCCCCCGACCAGTTCAACCCACTCCCGACCCTGTCTAAATCGTGAATGTATAAGAAAAAATCTGGCAAAACTCTTTGCATTTTCCATCTGATCCAACCGGCTCCGACTTTTTCTTCTTTTCCTTTCCCACATTCGCATCCTTTTATCCCACACATCGTACTTAACTCAAAGCCTTTGTGCATATCCTGGACCGGATCACTGCGACAACAACCAAAAGAGCCAACACACACACACACACTAAATGAGAGAAAGAAAAAGAGAGAAAAGGAAAAAAATGGGAAATATATTTCAGTAAATGCAGGGCAGAAAATGCAAAATAAAAATTCATAATTACGTTTACGCCGGTAATTAAAAATTATTGTAATACACGCAATGCCCAGTTGGGGGCCTCGCTGGTAACGCCCACATGCCTCCCCCCAACCCATCCCATCCGACCATGTGCAATGGTCGGCCGCACAAATCACGGAAGCCGCCGGCCGCAGTGGAAAAAGTTTAGCGCAGAAAAGGATGCGCGTCTGGTAGGCGACAGCGGCGGTAATTACATGATAAAAACTATTTAAGTGGTTAAGGAGACGCATGGTGGAAGGGAAGCATTGCAGGGCGTCCAGCAGGAGCAGGACTGGGAGCATGATGACAATGAGCAAAGCGGGCTGCAAAAAACACGATGGCAAGGACTAATAACTGCCAACAAAGAGAAACCTCCATGGGATAAGAAAATAGTTTATTCCTTTTCCATCTATCGATATACAGCCATATCATCTTTCTTACCTAAGCATTATTAAATAATACTAATATTGAGACTAAAACGGGCCAAAATGTTTAGTTTTGATTAAAACTAGACAACCAAAGGAAGCTTTTGCATCATAGTGCAATCTTCCGTGTGACTACATTAATAAATGATGAGAAGTAAGCCAAAAAGTAGACAATTAATAATTTGTATTTGAATAAACAATTTAATTATTAGTAAGTTGAGGAAGGCCTACGCACAATTACACCCTTTATATATTATGTATATACCTATGACCATATGATTTATACTTGTTTTTTTCCCCCCCAAACGCCATTCAAATGCAATTAAAATTTTTCATCAAATGTAATTAAATCATATTCCTCGCTCATATTGATGGGCACAAGCGATTTCTCGAAATGTGCCGCATCATCATCAAAGTAAAAACTCAAAAGGCACCTTTCCCAATCCCCCACAATGTATCCCACTGCATGCCATGGCCCAAAGGCAGTGGGCACTTAAATTACGTACACATCGTTAAACGCGCGTTCGCAAATTGAACAATATTTGAAAAATTATACAAAAAAAAAAAAGAAAAAAACAGCGGCAGCTTCATTCCCGCCCCAGACAAAACATATGAAGTGAAAGAATAGAAAGAACGTAAAAAAAAAAAATGCGAAATTTTTTATTAATGTTGCGGCGGCATCGCGGAACAGAGCAGCTCGTTAGCAACTTAAGTTTGAGCTGTTGACGACGGCAGCGACGTCATCAAACAAAAGGCAAACGTCAATGCGCCGTCGAATTGGCAACATATTTGCGAACAGAATTCTCTCCCCATTATCCATTCACGCGTCATCCATCCAGCCATCCATCCATCCGTCCGTCCAACCACCCTGACACCCTATTTGGCAGCTAGCAGGCAAATGCCTGGGCTGACGGAAGTTCAATGAAATAAATTGAAATACATGTGTGTGTGTGTGTGTGTGTGTGTATGTATCTCTGTGTGTGTTCGCGTGGTGTATGATATATCCACACTTGTTTAAGAAATTCATATTTGCAATATGCATCCACACTTATATTTACTCTATTAATTACGTAACTAAAGAATAATTGATAAGAAAATTCTATGAAATTTTAGTCAAAGAATTCATATTTCTAGAATTAAGATGGCATATAGGTTAGATCAGTTTATTTGCATGTTAAGGACTTGATCTTTATGTACGGATTGGTCTGGCATTATCAAAACAAACAACTATCAAAAGAAAACGAAACGTATAAGCAAAGAATATTACGAAACCAGAAGTAAATACACAAGCATCTCAATTCTATCCAAATAATTGCATATACCCATTTCTGGGCAGATTTAAACAAAATACATCGCAATCTATCTATACGCCGAAAAGTATACTAAATATTTCTACATTCAACGACGACGACATGCCAAGCCATGGCAATGCAAAGGGGCTCGCCCAACCACTGCGAATTAAGAGGGTCGCCAACGACGCCCAAACAGCCGTTTGCTGTTGCTGTTGCTGTTGCTGCTGCTGCGTGTTTGATTACCACGCGCGGTTACACGCAAAACAACGCAATTTTCGGCATGCATGCCACCGCGACAGCTAATGCCAAAAAAATCCAACCTAACCTCCCCCTTTCTCAAGTCAAGTTAAGGCTTTGTTGGGCTCTGATGTGCGTTCAATACGCTGCGCGGTCGTTCTTGGGGTTGGAGGTCGCCTGAGGGTCGGGGGCAGAGAGCAGTGAGTCGTGCCCGCTCGCTTTACAAGAAAAATCGCACAAAATCCCACTTGACAGGCGTAGTTAGCGGGCATCATGCAAATATCAGTCATGTAACTGGGCTATCAGTGCGAGGGTTGCTTAAATATATTTTGAAAATCAACATGAGATGTTCTCTTCAAGCTTAGAGTCATTAGTTGGAAATTCCTGTATTGACATGGAAAAACCTTTGCAACAGACCTCGGAAAAAGCGATTTCAAAAATTTTCTTGTGATATATTGAACATTGGCGACTGGCGGCCCGGCCCGTTGACTGCGGTTAATGGCTTATTTAAAATTTTCTGTGGAGTTTGAAAAATTGGCAAAACTGCTGGCGAAATTGATACTCAGCAATCACGACAGAGTGGCAGCGTGCACAAGAACATGGTTGGTAGAGGAAAATGGGAGGGGGCTGTGTGTCGGAGGGATCCAAGGACGCTGCTTTAAATCATAATCAGTAAAATGGAAAAAATATAAATAATGAAAATTGCGCCAGAGCAGCGAAATTGAAAGTAGAGCTGAATGGAAGCTTCGAGGGTTGCCAAAACCGGGAAAGCAAAAAAAAAAAAAAAACAAATTTGCATATCTCAAAACACCACATAGAAAAAGAGGCGGCGGCGAGCGAGATATGGGAGGGTTGGGGTTTGGTGAATCAACAGGATGATTACGCCGAAAGAAAAACCGAAATGAAATTAATCTAATAAGGCCGAAAACAGTAACAAAAAGTTGTCGTGAGATTCTGTGGAACTGAACTTTCTTGCCTTGGCCTCGACTGAGCTAAGACTTGTTTTCGGTTTCGGCTTGGGCTTTGGCTTGTGGGTTGTCAAGTCAATTTTACAAGCCATTGATGCAGAAGATCAAACTTCCGCAAAATGTTGTTAATGAAATATTAATGCGAAAAGGATATGCAATTGACAATCGCCAACGATGGAGAATTGAGAACAGACGTCTTCGAGTTGGGTGGGGGGGGGGAATGGAAGGTCCTTACACCACGCACACAAAGAAAGAGAGAGAGAGAGGGAGAGACACAATAGCAGAGACAGACTGCCAAACTGATGCTCATTTGCATTTCAAGAGGGTAGCCTCTAAATTAAATTACAATTTCAACTTTACAGATAATATGAAAAAATCACAACCATTAATCAATAAGAAATGGGAATGAGAAGTCCAACTCGAACAACAACAACAATTCACTCAAATTGACATTTCCCATTTGCCATCTATCCCCTTTTTTCTTTCTTTTTTTTTTTCTTTCCCGATGTCTTATGCAAATTTTCTTTGCTTTTCATAGATTGCCGGCGAATAGGGGGGAACCGGAAGAGACCGACGGGCGTCTCATATTGGCTGCACTTAAAAGCATTGATAAATCATAACACAAAAACAAAACAAAAACCAACAACAAAAGCGAAACAAATGACATTATGCAAAATGGTCAGGAATAACACAGCGAGAGAGAGAGAGACAGAGAGAGAAGTGAAAGTGGGAAACAATTTGCATTTGAGTTTATTGAAAATGGACAGATGACTTTTAGGCTTAGATTCTGTATAAAGGAAGTAAGACGCAAGTATTTAGAAGAAATCTCTCTTTTTCTCTTAGAATAAGTATTTGAATATTGTAGAAAATTACAATTAAATGAATTGATCATGCATTCATCAAATTACTTCACAGTTAAACCATTGCCAATTACGGATAAATGTTAAGAAACATTAAAGATAGCCAATTTGATATTTTTCCAATAAATGTATGAAGTGTAAATTGGATAAATTCCCTTTTAAGTCAAGTTGAAATGTGTTTATGCTTCAATATGGCCGATTTTGTGGTTTGTTGCCTAATAGTATGCAACAAGAAGAAGCTCTCAATTACCAAGGAGCGAGGTTGTATGTGTGTGTGTGTGTGCGTGTGCGTGTGTGTTAAGTAAACTGTCAATATTTGATGTATGTTAACACCCATACACACACACACGCACAGTTTCATCGATGTCGGCGATGTTGGTGTGTCAACACAATCATGGCCTCTCATCTCAGTCGTTGTAGTCCTTGTTGCCTTTAACGTTCCCTGTTTGCTGCCTTGTTAAACCGATTTGGCATATTTTTGCATGTTCTGGCTGCCTGCCGCCTCCACAAATCTCCTCAATCTCAGCCATATGCACCATTTGGCAGCCAAATGCCAAAAGGCAGCCACAAATATGCGCCGCAGCCACAGCCGCAGCCCCAGCTCCAGCTCCAACTTCAGCCGCATCAGCATCCAGCCAGACGTCTGCCATGTCACATCCTCTCTACATTGGTTAGTCTCCAACCCGCCCGCCCCCTCGACCTTACGACCTTAGCCATATTGTCGTCTGGCGGCATTTTACTGTTATTCAATATGTCAAATTTCGTGTCGATAACATTGAAACATGTAACCGAGCCCAAATGCGAAAGCTCTTCAAATTTTTGTGGTCATGCAGAATGCAAAAGGGGAAATAAAGAGCAAAGAGATGCATAGATATGTAGAAGTTTAAAGCAATGCAAGGAGATGCGAGCAAAATGAGTAAACTTAATTAATCAATTTCAAATCAATTACCACAAATTTGTTACCAATATGCAAAGACATGAATCAGGCTCAGACATCTCCAGACTCGCCAACTCCAGCTCCAGCTCCAATGCCAACTTGGAGTACAACACTCTGACTCTGACAAAAGATAAGGCCTCCCCATAAACAAATCTTAGCTGTCAAAAGTGCTCAAAGCCATTGTGCTAATCTCAGCCAGAGGCAGAGGCAGAGACAGAGACTGAGGCAGATGGAGAGGCAACAATGCAACTGCTCCAACGGCATTCAATAAATCACTAAACACTTGAATGACGCTGCCAATGCAACTTGCAACACATTGCAAATACACACACACACACAAATTTGGGGCTTAACATCACAAACACTCTCTCTCACACACACATATGTACATACATATATATTCGAAACGGAAGCGGATGCAAGGATGCCAAGCCATAGGCCTTGCCTCATAATTCAAAATTGAAATTGCAACAATCAATTGCAACAACATGCAACAAATCGTTTGTAGACTGACCCTCCCCTGTCCTGCCTTGGCCTGGCCCTGCCCTCAGCTAATCACTGCACGTTCATGAGAAGGAGGTGGCAAATAGAATTGTGTACGGGTGATGAAGCAGATATTGGGCTGGTGGTAGGGGTGGGGGGAGAGTAGAGCTGCTGACATATAAATCTCAGCTGTAGTCGCAGTTTATCCAAAAGACGAGCATTCTTAAAACCCCAAGTGTGGGATTTAAAAAGTCCTCACTGAGTTCAATTGTTCAACTAGTTTTCGGGCCATCGTCATAACGACACATCTATTAAACTGTTAGCTTAGTCCGATACGAAACCGATCTTTGACTAGTAATCAACCTCTATCCAAAATCTCACTTCATTGCCATTGATTCAAAGAGATTAAACTATAGCCAAGCAATTTACTCTCTGGTGACTCAAATTTGGATTCAAGTGAACAAATTCTGATTCTATAGCATTCCTGTAATTAAATCGTTGATTGATCACCAAAAAAAAAAGAAAACAAAAATGTCTAAAATAAAAATAATAACTTCACCAGACAAACTTTTTACAGTCATTTTATTTTAATTTCATGTTAAACTCAAAAGCTAATAAAATGCACATAAAATGTACCTTTTATTTAGAGTTATGTCAAACCTGTCCCAATTCAAGGTGTGTGTGTGTGTGTGTGCGGGTGTGTGTTTGCATGAATTCATATGCAATTAAATCAAAGGCAGAGAGTTTCCTCGATTTACATAACAAAGTTCCATACAAAATTTGCAATACTCATACCTGGCCCAATGAGACATAGGGTGTAATTAGTTCGGTCTGCCATGAGGACCAAGCCAGGTGGACTGAAGTTGAATGTGGAGTTGGAATGGAGACTTGATGCCAGTCGCCTGCTGCTAATCTGTGATTTTCCAAATTGTTTCACAAGTGTCATAAATCAATGGAATACCAATAAGTCGGTGTCGTCGTCGTAGTCGTCCTTCTCCTCCTTGTGGCTGCTTGTCTAGATGGCTGACTGGTTGCTCCTGTTGCAACTCTTGTTGCTGCCGCTGCTGCTGTTGCTGCCGTGTGCAATTGTTGGAAAATGCAAATTTTGCAAAAAGGATATGCCCATGCATAACTACTGCAGAACAACGAGAAACAGATATATATGTAGATGATGGACCCAAGAGGGGTGCGAGGTAGGTCGACAGCAGGCAGAAGCCAGACATGAGACAAACATATTTCATGCAGTCTCAATTGGAATTCTAAATCAATCAGATTGAGACGACCCGACCGGATGCTAAACGGAACTCAAACTCGACTCATAAATGCACTTGGCGAAACGATTCCCATAGTCAACGATTACATGAGCAACTCCGAAACTGAATTGAAATCTCAGAAATAAAATTTGGGCCAACAAAGATTCAATACAATTTGAAGTTTTAAAAATCATTGCCCAGTTCTAAATATTACGATATTATTATTAGTCACATTGTCTCAGTTCTTCAGTTTTGGAAGTTATATAAGAAAAACCAAGCTTCGTTTAAGATTTTTCTACCGAAATTTGTCTGATTTATTTCGTGTAGTGCAGTCGAAACCCTTACGACTGTGCATTAAGTAAGACACAAATCATAATCGTGTGCGTATGCTCATTGGATTGGACGGTGGTGCGATGGAGGGTGGTGGGGCGCAAGTGCGAACGGGGTCAAACAGCACAAGGATCTGTCGACTGGACTCGAACCTCCGACTCCTTGTTGGCTGCTAGGAAATGCAAAATTTCAAATATGAATTGAACTGATATATTAATGGCCACTTGAGTTTCCATCTCTGTGACTGGCCGAGATCCTTTGCCATCCTCTGCTGCTGTTCACCGCTCCCTTCTCTCTATCCTGTACGGTTTGGGTTGGTTCTGGCCAAGCGTTTGGGTAAGGGACAACGTCAGCAAAAGTAACTGCAACTTCCTCCTATGCATGGGCCATGGAGACAAAAGACGAAGTTAGAGTTGGAGATGTGGAGTTTTGGTTCGGTGTTGGCATTTATAAATCAAAATTTTGGGCCAACAACCTTGGCAGGCCTAGTACACACAACACAAAAGGACACTGTGTGAATGTGTGTGTGTGTGGGTGTGGGAGTGAGTATTTGTATAATTGCCAGGACCTGGACTGCATCCTTGGATACAAATGCAGCAACTTATCTTTCGCCTGCCCATATAAATAATGACAAGCACGACGACAAATAATAATGCACACACACACAGACATACACACACATATATATACATATATATACATATGTAGAGAGTACTCGCAGGACATGGCCTGGACAATAGGCCTAGGGAAAAATAATGTGTGCGAGAGAGAGTGTATGTTAGATAGAGATGGAGTGAGCATAATATGGAAATTTATGTGCGGAAAGGATTGAAAATAAATTTATGAATTATATTGGTTAGAAAATTGCATCTACTCAAGGATATCCTTAATGTTTATAGGATATGCATGCGTTTTGCTGGCCCGGTGTATGTCCTTTGTTGTATCCAACCAGCCAGGCACCCACCCATCGACCCATTTACCACCCACAACAACAACACAAGTCTTGTGTGTGGGTGGGTTGGCTATCTTTCACATTCAACAATGTCCCAACGTTCAATTTATTGTTTGTTTGATTTCCCTTTTCATCCATATACATATCTATATATACATGTATTTTGTATATATCCTGTCCTCCTCCCTACCCTACCAACCACACCTTTAAGCATCTGTGATAAGAGCCTGCTATTTGGCCTCTAAGTGCTTTTCGAAGCCACAGAATAAAAAAGTGCTGAAAAAAATAAATAAGTAAACCAACTTCAGTTCTCCTTCTTCTTCATTTCTCCCTCGCTCTTTCTCTATGTCTCTGTCTTCTTCTTCTTCTTGTCAAAGCTTATCATATAAAAATCCAATAAAATGAAGAGCAAAAAAAAAAAAAAAACAAACTGGAGAACATTTTACGATTCGGAATCATATAATGTAGTTTACGACTTCTCGCCCTCTTCACCATGTATCTTTGTTGCTTTGGCAAATCTGTCAAAGTTCAGTTACATGAGATTTCATACCCACCCACCTCGCATTTGCCTCCCCCATCCATCCCTGTGCATTCATATAGAATTCATATATGTACCTCAGGAAAAAGGAAGTCGTCATAAAAGTTTCTTGACACGTTTATGCTTATCTCAATCTCTCACATGGCAGTTGATCAAAATAGCTGGCGACAAGTCACGAGTGAAGGACATAAGAATCTGAGTGGCTTATGATGGCATCCAATGCCCTTCCACCAGGCAGAGAGGCATCAATTTCAGTGAAGAAATTTCATTTGTTTGTCAATATCGAGTGGATGTTTTTCTTTGTTTGTTTACTTGATAATAGACACATTTTGTTAGGCAACGGGAGGGGGAAAAAAAGAAACAAACAATAACATTGACTTGGAATTGGAATTGGCAGGTCCACTGCACTGGATAATTGTGTGGTAAAGCGACGAAGTAGTTAAAAATTAAATTTGTACAAAATCAACGCCTCAATTAGTTTTTAATGTGACATTATAATTGTATGGTTGGCCACTAGCAATTGCAATTACCCAACCACACACTCACACACACATATTATGGCCCGTTGACCATTTACAATATAAAGCGACAACCTCGACATCAATGGCAACCATTCCATCATGCGCTTCTATCTACTGATCGCTCTAACCCTAGCCTTGCTTCTGGTAAGTTCATTTTGCTCCTCTCATTACCAACTAAAACGAAATTTACAATTCATTCTCTTAGCAAATAGTTGCCGGCAAAATAGGTGGACCTGCAAATGCCGGACATCATCATTCCACCACTGTGGCCAGTCTCCATGGCAATGTGGGATCTGGATCAGGATCTGTGGCTGGATCACCACCGCCTGGTCCACCACCAAGTGGACGCCCACCTGGTCCTCCGCGTACTACCGCATCATCTGGCTAAAAACAATTGACCCACAATTCGTACGAAATGATATTGCATAGCAAACGAATTATATGTATATAAACAAATGTTAAATAAATGTAGTGATAAAGCATAAAACAGAAGTGGATTATTCTTAAGCTGTTTCGATTCGAACCCATTCTTAGCTAGCAAACTCCTTACACTACACAAAATCTGGAAAGCTTCAGAAAAGAAGGTCCTCATAGTCCTTCATTAAACCAAGATATTTGTGCAAGTTTCGAACCAATGGAATGGTTGAATTGGATTGGATCAGAAATGGGAAGAACTTTATTTTTATACCCTTCCAAAAAGGGTATTTGAGTTTTGATCAGAAGTGTGCAACGCATAGAAGGAAGCATCTACGACCATATAAAGTATATATATTCTTGTCCGTCTGTATCGATGAGAACTCCTTCTAGAGCGGTGGAGCTACTGAGCTCTTTACACATAAGCTGCAGGGTTTTTACATACATTTCGGATTCAAGCAAGGAAGCGGAAGGAAATCACGCGGACAGCATAGTACTGATTTTCTTCTCTTGCCTTGTCACGCTAAATATCCTTTGCGTAAGGTAGACGAAAGGAGGAAAGGAAACTTCTATATTATACCTGCTAACTAATGCAAATCGTCTCTCTATCTATACACCCACTGTTCTATTTTCACTTAATTTAATTTTTTATTCCATACACCCATAGGGTGAAATGGTATATTAAAGTCGCCAAAATGTATGTAACAGGCAGAAGGAAGCTTTTCCGACCCCATAAAGTACATATATTCTTGATCAGAATCAACACCCAAGTCGATATAGACATGTCCGTCCGTCCGTCTGTCCGTCTGTCCGTATGAACACGTAGATCTCAGAGACTATAAGAGCTAGAGTCACCAAATTTGATACGTAGACTAGTGTATTACCTACGGTGGTCACGTTTATTTAAAATTATTACCACGACCCCGCAATTGAAACAAAACGATTTTCTTAAAGACTATAATAGCTAGAGACAGCAAATTTGGTATGTATATTTGCTTAATAGATGCGCATATTTTGTACATGTAAAGATTTTGCCACTCCCCTTTCCTACCCCGTAATTTCGAAAAACTCGATTATCTCACATAATCAAATTTGGCACACATGAAGTTGATACTAATACCCAAAATGCCAAATTTGATCAAAACTGAACTAAAACTAGCCAAGTTATGCATATGAACATTTTTCCAGTTGGCCTTTGGCTGGTGGGGGTGCTCGTAACCTTGCGTGAGCAAGATACTGAGATATGATTCTAAAAAAGCATGTAATCAGAATTTTTGAAAAAAAAAAAACCTAAATGCATTTGTTATTGTAAATTTGAAATACTTGTTTTACTGGTGTATGGTATACCTAAGTCGTCGAGACGACTTACTTACTTCATTTTTTAATTGCAATCGAATTGAGATTCAATCAAGATCTCTCGGGGTTGCGGCATCGTGTTGGACCAGGTAGTTCCAAGAATTACAGTAACTTCTACTCCATATCAAGTTGTAAGGCCAAATGTCCATTCTCAGTTGGTTTTGAAGGTGCAACTCTGCTCAAGAATTGAATTACAGTCGTCCGACGGTAGCCAGATTGGAGATGGATAATTTCGCTTTTGAGATTAGATGACGCATATATATTTTTTATACAATTGCAAAAAGGGTATATGAATTTTTGTCAGAAGTGTGCAACGCATAGAACGAGCATCTCCAACCATATATAGTGTATATATTCTTGATCAGCGTGATGAGACGAGTTCAAATAGCCATGTCCGTCTGTATCGATGAGAACTCCTTCGGTCTGGAGCTATAGAGTTGATTTTTCATGTATACAGTGCACAGGTTGTATATCTCGGATTCAGCTGGATCGGCTAACTATATCATATAGCTTCCACACAAACGTCATTTATTCGTTATTTTCTAAGCTATTGTCCTGATGATGATGAGTTAATTACACCTATAAATGACTGTGCCAAATTTGATAAAGATCGGGTAACTATATCATATGGCTCCCGTAGGAACGATAGGTGGAAAACAGTGACTTTGATCAATATCTTCGTTATTTTCTATGCTAAGATTGTAAGCCGTTCTTTCGCCAACATTTGCCTTTTAAGACAACACGTTTTTCCACTTTGATGGCTGAAGGTAAGGAAAGCGTTACCAAAAAAGTTGCAAGGGTATACAAACTTGAAGCGGTCGAAGTTAGCCCCGGCCCTCTGGTTTGTTAAAAAGTTTGAGCATCTCTAAACGTGGTCTAAATGCTAACGATTGGTTAAAATCAGAAATGTTTTGGAGTGATATATGTATTAGACTGACAGCTGGTGTTTCTTCTTGTGAGTGTGCGTGTTCTTTAAGGTTTTAGAAAGAGTTTGAATATCCGTTCATATTAATTGAATTATTCAATTAGCTGTTTTTTTTCAAAGCAAATACATAATTATTTTAGCTGTTTCAATAAAAAGTTTACTACTTGCGTCATGTGATGCAACTAGTACTTATATTTTAGCGATGATCTATTCACATTTATATAATTAGTCTTTTGCTTACTCATTTGAAATGATTTACATAGGGAAATTAAAATGATAATATTTGCAAACCATAAAAAAAGGGGAAAAAGTTTAAAAAATCAATAACTAACTACTATTAGGACTTGGGTGCTTCATGGAGAGACACAAAGGTGAACAAATGACTATAATTTCTATGAAAAAGACGAGAATTTATCGCACTATTGATAGAGTGCAATTGCAGTGGAGTAAAAACGCTGCAATTGACCACTGACAATGGCATAGTTTTTGTCTTTATAACTCATTTCTATACCCACATTTAATGGCAGTTTTGTTTTGTTTCGATTCTCTATATAAAGTCAGCAGCCGAGTTGGCCAGAATTGTTAGTTCATTTATGGATGCCGCCTGATTGCGTATGATGACTACGACTATGGGGCGATTCATGTTGCTCATTCTCTGTCTGGCTTTAATAAATTTCAATGCGACGGACAGTGCTCCGATTGGAGAGCATGTGGATCATAGTGGATGTGTGCGTATAACGATAATCAAGAGACCTCTGGCCACACGATCGACATCAACGACCTCATCAACGACAACATCGACGACAACAAGCACAACAACAACAACAACAGCGGCAACAACAACGACAACCACTACAGTAGCACCTGGATAAAGCAATTGAAATTGTGTATTAAATAAACATTTGATGGTTAAATAAACAGGCTAAAAGATAAAGTCAGAGAGTAAGAGAAGGATCGACAGACAGGGAATGACTTATCCTTTTTTTTGTTGCCAGGCCCAAGCATAAAATGCAATTTCTGGTCTCCCCAAGGTAATGTTTGGACCCACCGACTGACGACCAAACCGCACAATGCACAAACGAAAACTACTGCCAAATATAATTAAATATTTTATCGCATAAAAGTGCCGAAAATGAAACGACAACAGGAAAGAAAATGAGCACCCGGCATGCGTTTGACCAGAGTGAGAAAGCAAAAGACAATGAGAGAGAGTGAGAGATAGGGTGATGGAAGAGAGCTTGTACCCCAGGTAGAGGCCTTCATCCAAATTCTGTTAGCTGACATTGTCCAATCTGTATCTCTCTCTCTCTTCTCCAACCACTTCTGCGTCTAACACATGTTACCCACAAACAATACGCCCGCAGCTTAGCTCCACATTACCCTCTAACCTAGCATGGCTCCTTTTCATTTCGTTCCTCGTCCATGGGCCTGCTCCCTGCATCCCAGTTCTAGTCCTGTCGTTCTGCCAGTGCATTTCTTTGGTTCTTTTCAGATGAAATCTTTTTGGCAACCAACAACAACGACGACAAAAACAACTAACACTAACGCCCATTGTTCTCATTTGGTCCTTTTTCGTTGTTCCTTTTGCTTCTTTTACATTTTCGGTTCTTTTTCTATTTTGTTTTTTTTTTTTTTGCTCTTCCAGCAATTTTCATATGAATTTTAATTATAATTTTTCTATGTTCATTTTTATGAAAACAATCACAAATGACTTTTGTGCCTGCTTCCTGTTTTTCCCCCACTCAACTGGGCCCAACAACCCATCCATTCCTCAGTAGCGTGGTTAAGGCATATGGCGGCATGCTTGTCGGTGTGTTAAGGGGGGCCACAGAGGGGGGCTGCAAATTGTCACTGACATTTATATAGCCAGCAGCTATAATTTGTATAGTTTGAAGTGCAGAAAAACAGAAAATTATGCTGATCTATAGGTTGGCATGATGAATACACTAACTTACCTGCAAGGAGGATCACGTTGTAGTCCTTTTTAGTCGGTCCTTAAATGAACCTACAAACGAAATAGATAATTGTGCCCAAACCAAACAATAGGAAAGAGCCGTCAGTAAACGATTAAAGGGTATCTGTAGTTAGCTCATATAATAAAGCAAAGTCCTTGTAAAAATTGCATGGAATCGAATGGTGAGTAATTCTTAAGAGACTGACGATGCGTCGGATGATGTTATTATTTATTAAATACTTCAGAAAACTAATATGCTTGTCCAAGATCTCTCCTTCTGTGGGCTATGTTCAAAAAAGCTAAAGCAAATTATGCCCCAGCATAAAAAGGTAACACAAAAGCGACACAGCGACACATAAACAAGTTAACCAAGCGGGTACACTGTAGTATGTAGTTTGTTGTTGTGCTCCTCGTTTTCTGGCACTGGCAGCTGGGCAGGTGGGCAGATGGGCAGGTGGATTGTAGGTAACGCGCACGTTTGCGAGCAGCTTCCGTTTCCTGCTAGGACAAACAACAATCCACCCATATGACAACTGTCGTTCTAACCATCGCTTTTGCTTCCATACATGTGCGCCGGTAGATGGCGCCACCACCCCCACCACTCACCGACCAACCGATGTCCATGTCATTATGCACAACTGATGGCATTTCAACCGCCTGCTGACTTCTTTTGTGCAGGCGCAGCTTATTAACAGAAAACATGGGAGAGAGAAAGAGAGGGCGAGAGATAAAGAGGGAGAGACAGAGAAAGTTGGGGAGATGGAAATTCTATACTTATAATGATATATGTGGGTGTGGTCCGTCTGCTTGAGAAGAGTTTCCATTACTCTATCAATGTGGCGGCAATGAAAATGACACCACTTCTTCTCTTGCCTCTGCTCCTGGTCTTCGCCTCCCCCGTTGCAATCCTTCTGCTGAGTGGAAACTAATTTTGCAAACATTTGTCAGCTCATTAACAATTCAATTTGCTGCATAAACGACCTAAACATACAAATAAAGCTTTGGAGAGCGAGTGGACATGGGGTGTGAGGCAAAACTACTTGAACCACACACATAGAGACTGTAAATATTCAATTAGACCCTTTACCCACATTATACCATGCATCCATAGAATGAAAAGCTATATTAGTTAGTTGCCAGAAGTCTAAAAAGGACACTAAAACGGAGCATTTCCGATAAACGTCGATCCAGAAAATTTTGTATATAGATTCTTACAAATGCGCGTGTTTTGAATGGCATGGTGCATGGTATACCAAAGTCAGCACGACAATTTGCTTGTTGTTTTTGTTTTTATTTCTTTTTTGAGTTCCCCACAAAAAAGATTAAAAACAAAGCAGAAAAATAGCAAACTAACCCCAGACAGTCATAAGTGTTTCCAGTTAAACTTTTCGCTTTGATTTTTAGTTAGTTCCTCGCCTTGGTTTTCTATCCAGGCTTCGGGCATTTTTCTAATTACACAAAAAAGGCAGCCCCTTACCCCACTCAACCCAACCCTCACTTGTGCCCCATCCATGATTCTTCTGTTGCTTTGAACCCATTTCTCCTTTTGCAAATAATTATGAACTGTATTTTATTTTAAATATTTGCTAATGCTACATGGCAAACCCGAACAAAAAAAAAAAAAAAAAAAACAAACAAAATTTGTAAAAGGAACATTTTCTGTATGGCATTTGGAAGGTTTTTGTGTTTTTGTATCATCACGTGGCTGTCTCCTGTATCCTGCATCCTTTGGTGACCGGCACCTCTGATCGCTTGTGGCGACGTCGTTCCAACCATCTTCGCACGAAGGGAGTCAGCAGGCGTGGATCAACTGCATCCAAATTGGATTCATTTAGCACTAGGCTAGTGATGAGCCCGACCACAATGGTGACCAGGGCACCGAAAAGCGTGAAATACAGATAAGAGATACGATACAGCTGAAAGGGAGCTGCCGAAGCGGGACTGGAAAAGAGGGAAAAATAAACGGCTTACAAAATATTATTCATATGTTTCGTGATTACTTACCTAATTGCTGCATCCAATGGGGATGGCAAACTACTGAAGTCACTCGGCTCTCCGGCATATGTATAATTACAGCCCATGGTTGAGTAGGGTTTCCTTCGATAAACCAAATCGCCAGTCACCAAATCTCGTTGGGCACTAACACACATCCAGATCATAACGAGAAGTGAACTAAAGCCACCCAGCAGGGCCCCCTTTGAGTTGACCCATGGCAAAAGGACGCCGGCTGTGAAAATACCCAATAAGGGTCCATTGGCCACCGATGAGAGAGTCACAGTCAATTGCAGAACCGCGCCAAGTTTCTCTACAGCAAAAACGAGAGCCACAAACAGAATGCCAAAAATAACGACCACGCTACGCATTACAAATGATGTCTGCGATTCGCTGAGTGGTTTGCCGTAAAATGTCTTGACAAAGTCCTCCAGTATCACCGCGGACAGGGAGTTGAGGCCCGTGGATAGAGAAGAGAGGGCAGCACTGAAAACACCGGCAACAAAAACACCCGGCAGGCCGGGATACGATCCCAGGGTTTCCATTACTAACAGTGGCAAGAGCTGATCGTTTCGCTGGGCCAGTTTTGTCTCCAATGGATCACACTGAGCGTAGGTGGCGTAGATAAGTAAGCCAGTATAACCACAAATCAGTAGAAACGTGAGAACTCCGGCTATGAAAGTCCAAATGGCAATGCGAGCATGTCGCAGTGTGGGCAACGATAAATACCGCTGAATCATATTCTGACTGATGGCATTTGATTTTAGCCAATGGGCCACTCCACCCAGAACCAGAGAATAGAAGGTGTAACGTTCTCGCAAGTCCAAATTGAAACTCGGGGCCTCTACTCGGGTGGTTTGGCGGGCTCGTTGCCACACCACCGACGGACCACCAATGTCTAGGGTCCCCTTAATGAGAACCAATGCCATGGCGCCAAACATAATCAATGTCTGAATGACATCCGTCCATACGACTGCCTTGAGTCCTCCAATGCAGGTGTAGAAGATACACACAACACACACCACCGGGGTGACAATATGGATATTAACGCCTGTGGCCTGATTGAAGGCTATAGCTGGCACATAGATCACAATAGGTAGCCAAAGTAGCTAAACAATAATCAATGATTGAAATGAGATTGATATCGTTATCGATATTGAGATGATTCCCTTACCGAAGCCACTATGAACATGACGGAGCCAAAGAGGCGTAAACTGCGATTATAGCGCTGTTCCAAATACTAAAACGCAAAGCAACAATTGACCAAAAACCAATGGAATAATCAGTATGCTTACCTTATACGTTGAGATCAAGTTGAGCTCATGGAAGACGGGCAGAAATATGTAGTACATACAGACCCCCATAAGAATGAGGGAACCCATAATATACATATATTGTGCTCCATATAGATATACCTCTGTGGGTGTGCCCAATAAAGTGATGCCCGAAATAAAGCTACAGTGAACAGTGGACGAGAGAAAGAGTTAAATGAAAATATCTCTACAATTGCCCTAACCTTCACAATAAGCTGTCGTTGATCTCTTTCACAAGGAGAGAGATCAAAGTGCGTTTTATACAATTCAATTTGCACCAGTCGCTTAGTCTTGTCGTTGTCAACGTCATCCCCGTAGTCGACAATAGCTCGTAGTCGTCGTCGTCGTCGTCGTCGTCGTCATTTGAATGAGGAAACTCGCAACATTGGGCAAGAGACTCTTTAGAGGCAATTATTAATTATGAAACATTTTGATTTGATGCGTTGATAAGACAAGGCAAATTCGGCACTACGATCTCTAAAAATACTTGACTCTTTGAGTAAACTAGCTATAAGTAGAATCTGAGCACAAAATTCACAAAGAAAATAAACGTAATGTTTATTTCAGGAAACGAAAATTTCCCCAAAAAGCTAGCTTCTTCTTCATTCACTGTGTATATGGATAAAGAAATTGAATACCAATCACCACTTACTCACCTTGCTATCAGTGACATGGTAATGGGGAAGATTTTCATTTGCCTGCCACCCACCAGATAGGATGCAGCACTATCAGCTGCCTCCTCCGCACTGCTTGAAACTGACTTTCGCTTTGTCCTTGTCTCGCGGCGCAGTTGTAGGCAAAAGTAAATGCCAATAACGGCACAGATGGCCAACATTAAGCAGAAGACCAAGTAATCGGGCCAGCCGAAACTTTGTAAACTGGCACGCAACTCCTCCACATGCATTTTGTTCAAACGATAGGGAGACCAACGAAATCCAAGACAAAACGAAGATCGGGTTACTCTAGTTTTATCCGTGTTATCCGCGTAAGCTCTGCTCAGTGGAACGCATGAAAAGTAACTAACAGATAATCTAAATTTCAGTTTTTGTTTTTGTTTTTTTTTTTTTCGTTTTGTTTCGGTCTTCGGGTTGCGATCACACTACACAAAATGTCTGACCAGTCTGTCGATTTGTCGGTCTCTCTGCCCATTACACTTTGATTTAAATTTGTGTAGTTGCCCCACACACACACACACACAAACCCGACTGCGATTATTATTAATGGTACATACATTTTTTGTAGCAAGTGCAGCGGCAGCAGGCAACAACAGCTGATGGTTGTTGGTCTCAGCTGTTTTCACCTACTTCTCTCTCAAGTATCTCATCTAAGCAAAACTACGACACTTCCAATTGTAAACGTAAATTGACAGCCCCCGGACGAATTTCGACTCGGTCTCGACTAGTCAGTCCGGCACTTAAGGCATACTACGCTTTGTCTTTCCGGCTAGTACAAAGTTTTAGCTATATTTGATTTGGTTTTCTGTGTTTCAGTTTGTTTTTTTGGGGTGCGAAAGTTTCGTATGCGTAAATTAACTTGATTAGATTTAGTGGGCAATTTGAATAGATTTATGCTGTAGATTTTGTTATGTAGGCCGCCGACGCCACCCTCACTACCCACTGGGATCCCCTCCGCCCCTCAATCCAACATGCTCATGAGCAACGCTTTGCAAGCGAAAGAGTGTGAACCGAGCGTGTCATTTGTAATTTGCCAGATGTTGATTACAACCGATTTATTTTTGCCCTAAAAAGTTCAAGAACTATTGTAAAACACAGTTATGATTCGGTTGATGAAACTTCTTTAGGGTTTATTGATAAATACACAAAAAGAAAAAAAAAAAAAAGAAATACTTTAGATGGACACTGACAGCACTGCTAAACAGCGTTTAGTAGGAACAGGCTGAGGCTCCCTCACTGGATCGAATATTATATTTGGAAATCATTCATATCTGGCCAAGTACTGGATGAATCACTGGGCAGAATATCGCTGACAGTGCCTTCACCTGTGTGTTTGTGTGTGTGTGTGTGTGTGTGTGTGTGTGTGTGTGCATAAGTGTTAGTAATCATTTATCAATTCATTCTCTTTGATCTCTTACCGGCAGTATCTGAAGCTCCAACTCCGGTCATGGCCAATATGGAAGTGGTTAGCTCCTTAAGGGTACGTTCCAGTTCACCAAATTGGGATAGGTCCTCCATAGATGGAGCTGCTAAGACCATCTGGCCTAGACAAAGGATCAATACGATGACCAGAAATGGCAGAACGTTTGCGGAAACTGAATATGCCATGTCCGTGCACTGAATACGCGTATTTCGTCTCTACGATTGCAAATGATTGGAACTCAACCTTTTTATACACGGAAACTTTTACCATTTAATGCATCATTAAGGCCTTTAATTTGTTTGCCTTAACGGTTCACTACGCTTGAAATGAACTAAAAAACAAAAAAACGAACTTCATAATTAAAAAAAATAAATAAAACCATATTTTTGCGGTCAAATATAAAATGACCTTTGATTGTTATCCAAATATAAAATTTAAATAACGTATACGTGTACATTTTTATCTTGACGCCTGGAAGTATGCTACACTTACATTACGCTTGTTTTTCGTCCAAAAGGCAAATTTGTCCAACTGATTTTGGAATGTACAGACTTGCAAAGTTGAGGATTTTTCGGAATTAAAAAAGCATTTTCGATGGTTACTTTGATTCTATTACGATATTTCACAGTGCTTCGCTCTCCACGGGGAAGCAGCGCCTGCACTTTTGTGGCTCCCGAGCCATGAAATGAGCAGCAAGTGCCACTACTCTAACGCACACAAAGACTTGGGATTAGATTGGAATGGATATGTTCGCCACATGAGATTGGATGTCTGTAAAAGGTTTCAATACATAAACGATCTAAATCTTTGAACTCAACGATTAGATGAAATTGTGCTTTAAGTATAGGCAAAAGAAAATCATTTTTACAAATAGATCAAAAACGTTGAAAACACTTTTAACCTTATAGAAAATAGGTTCCAGATAGAGAAATGACAATTCGTCTACTAAAGCAGTGGAAACCTTTTCAATGTGAATACATACATGTTTGTATGTATGTATGTACTTTGCCAGCTTATACATAAATGTAGGTATATATCTTTTTGATTTTTTTTTTTTGCCATACGCAGCGTCAACGGCAAATTAATTAATTCCAGTGGAGCGATTTTTCAAGAAAAAGCCCTTTTACACACTCCCCACCTACCAATTGCGCTCCTCCTAACCCCTCCCCACCATCAGCCTTTGCACTCTTATGCAGGTGCCTGCACTCAGAAAGGTTTTTTGCAGGTGTTGGAATATTATTTGGAATTCATACACACATATGTGTGCGTCTACATGAATGTGTGTGTGTGTGTGTGTGTGGGGTGTATGTGTGTGTTCCCCATGTGCTATGAAAATTATTTGCTTTTTAATTTTGTTTCAAGTTTTTGCATATGTCTCCGGCTCTTCACACGCCCACGGCTAACTTTACAGTTGAGAAAGCATTGCATTTTCCAAGTGGTTTTAATTAGTTAGTCGCTCTTGCTGTGACTGTACAACCAAATTGCAGTAAATGCAAAATAAAATGTGAAAATTGAGTAATTTGCTTTTTGATAGTTACATATATTATTTATAAGCACACCTCCACCGTATATAAAAAGGATTTGTAAAATGATTTTTAAGTAGTTCTATTGCGACTACTATTTTGCAATTCCGAATGCAGCTGCACTAACTTGTCTTTACACATCTTACACTGATGCATAACAGTTACAGTTGGATATTCGCAAAATATAGTAAGGGCTATCAAAGGACCCAGCTCCTCCATACCCTACAGATTGAAAAACAAGATTTCTGGGATTTTTTCATTTTACATTTATCATAGAATCTCTCACTTACCGTTCGTACATACGAGCATTTGGAAAAGTATCCACTATCTTTACAATATCCGATCGATTTCAATATAGCCTTAGAATCGCATTTCTCCTCACTGTTTACCTCTCGGCAAAGCAATGCCATAAGAGATATTAGTAAAAACCATTTTAAAGACAATGTCATTTTAGTTTAATTCACTTCAAAGTAATATGCATATGGATGAGGCTAAGGTTATATATAGAAATATTGCTTACAAATCGTGCGTCGTCAAAACGTTACGAGAGAAAACTATTGTAAATGAATATTAAAGATTAAATGGTCATTTGTTTTGAGTTTTTAAATATTATAAGTAGAAGGTTTGCGACTGACTTTGTTATACCCTTGCAAAAAGGGTATATTAATTTTGGTCAGAACTGTGCAACGCATAGAAGAAAGCATCTCCGACCATATAAAGTAGGGGGTTGTATATCTCGGATTCACCAATATATCATATAGCTTCTCTTTCTTCTCTGAATAACTTCGTTATTTTCTTAGCTATTGTCGTGAAATTTAATATTAATGATTTAACTATAGCTATAAACGACTGTGCCAAATTTGGTCAAGATCGGGTGACTATTTCAGATAGCTCCCATAGGAACGATCGGTCGAAAACAGTGACTTTTGATCAAAAACTTCGTTATTTCCTATGTTAAGATTGTGGAAAGATCTTTCGCAAACATTACTCTTTGTAGACCGCTATAAGTGAGGAAAGAGAACCAAACAACTTGCAAGGGTATACAAACTTCGGCGCGGTCGAAGTTAGCCCCGGCCCTCTGGTTTTTTTTATTAAATCTACAATGAACCTCTGAAACATATGTATCCCAAACCTAATTAAGTGTCAACATAAGAGATCACTCAATTTGTCGAATATCCCTTTGCCTTTTACTTTCACTTTAAAGTTAAAAAGAGCTTTACGATTTCCAAACAACTTTTAATTAGTCCGTCTTACTTTCATCGTACTAAAAATAGAAACAATTGGAGGATATTCATTTGTTTGCTAATTGATGCTGATATATTTATGTTTGCTCCTTATTACATAGTGCGATAAGTGATTTTTTCAGTTGAAGTTGCATTTGCAGATCCTTCCTCTGGTATCTTCGCGTCGACTATAGCCTTTTCACAAATATTACACAGTTTCTTCACAATATCTTCTGCATCTATGCAAATTCCATCGCGCGCTATCATCGGCCCCAAGTCAATTAAAGTCTGCCAATTCAAAAATAAACGTTTGGATAGCTCAAAACTATTATTTGGACCCGCTCACCTTTCTAGAGTACGGACAGAAGGAGTAGTATAAATCGCCCTCGCAATAGCCTATCACATCTAATATAGCCCTTGGACTGCACTTCTAATGAAAAAAGAATTTCGTATAATTTTAATTTTAATATTTTAATTACTTACTGCACTGTTTACATCTTGATGAAGCAAAGTCACCAAAAATGTTAGCAGAAACCATTTTAGACACGATGTCATTTTGGTTAGTCGACTTGAAACTAATTGTATACGAAAGTGACGCTTATGTTATATATAAGGAAATATCGATTAAAACTCATGAAAAACGTGATCGATATTATCTAAGAAAACATCGTAAATGTTAAGTTGAAATGGTTTCGAAAAACTTTAAAGTCACGAGAATTTACAATCATTGCACCTAAAGGATAAAATGGAATATGTAAATCTCCAAAATGTTTGTAACTGGCTGACAGAAGCTTTTCAAGTACAGTTCAGTCTCCTAATTAATCAATTGAATGCGTCTGAATACAAGTCCTCTCATAGTGGACCAACTTAACTAAATCGAATATTGATAAGTGAGTACTTAATTTGGAGAGAATGTGTTCTAAGTATTCCAAACCAACTCAATTTTCAAATAAAAAAAGTCTATCTCGAGTATTCAGAGCATTGCTTAATTATCTGTTTATTTTGGCTCTGGGCTGGAAGTCGTCAGTGGCAAATCCTTCTTATAATTTAGGTTAAACGAGTCATTGCGCAGCTTGATATAAAAGACATTGTTAGTGAGATCATCTTCATCAGCCTCCTAGATTGGCGATCCCGCATTATTGGCATTGGCATGGAGCTCCAAGAAGGCCGAAGACAGCAGATACCGGAGGTGAAGCTCCTGCAAGGAGTAGCACACAGGCGAGCGCTGGAGTGTCTGCAATGCCTTCATTTCATTCGTACCCAGAACATTACAACTAAGATCCAATACAGTGTAATGGGTCTTGGCTCTAATAATGTCAGACCCCACATGATTCAAGGACATTGGTACTTTAAGAGTCTAGTTTCTACAATGAAATTTTAAAGCACTCTAACTTTTTTGATAGATTTTAAGGTAGCTATTTAAGCTACATACTTGAGATTTCAATGTTGAAAAGTGTAAAACAACGAAAAATGAGTTAAAGTTAGGTTTAGTGTTGGCAAACGCTATTTTCTATGGGTTTTATGGGTTATAGCGTTGCCAGTCTGTTTGGTTTGGATCGTAGTTTGAACTTTGTCTATTTTAGCAATCAATTTGAACACTTTGATATTAAAGTTATCGTCTACCAAAATCAGAATGTCCTGCATTGGGGATTGTACGGAAACTACAAATATTGAATCCGATTGAAGTATTTATCTATGAACATCTTCATTTCCTCCATGAAAATTGCTACACTGCAACATCAAAAGGCATACAAACCTTCTCCATGGAAAAATAGATTTATATGTATATACCAATTGTCAAAATATTCGGTTTATCAAGGAAATATATACATTATTTTTTAAATATATAGATATAAATATAACTCAAATCGTTTATTCTGAATTGGATAATTGTTTCTAATAGTAACCAAAAGAACAGTCTGATGAATCGGAATCAAGCCTTTTTTTCGGCTGCAAGTACCTCACAATATTTGCAATACTCCCGAACAGCTTCAACTTCACAATATGGGCTTTTGTATATATCGTTACCATATAACTTGGCAAACTGTAAACAAAATAGTTGATTAAATTTTGATTTCAAGTTTAATTGGCAAATTTTGGACTTACTTGCACTGGAAATTGGCACCATATACCGAAGGATGGTTTACAGGACAGTTCGAATATTAGTCTAGTGTTGCAAAACTAATGGATATTATGAATGAATATTAATAATTTAAATTGCAGAATTTTCTCTATGTATACTTACCCCTGTGCAGCTTACATTTCGATGAAGCAAAGTCAAGAACAGAAATAATAAAAAACATTTCGAACACGATGACATTTTGGTTTGATTACTTTGCACTGTTTGACTTTAAGATCTTACCCTAAATATATATAGGAAATCATTGCCCACAAAACGTGACATACATTTATTTGTAAAACGTGAGTTATTTTACACTAATCTAGTTGGTTTAAAAATAAAATTACTGCCATGCAATTAAAAAGATAAGTTTGAGCTTCCTAAATATAAATATGAACCACGACGTCTCTTTAAAGTGTTTCGTGTGAGTGCATAGCACATAGGCAATATCTTTTAAGAAGTCCTACTTGTTCTTTAACCCATTAATTTCGTATCGAAACTGTAAATTGATCCAAACTATATCTTTGTAAAGCTTATGATGCAACCGATCAAAGGGCACAGGGACAAACACAAGAACAAAGTATAAACTAAATGAGAGGTGTCTAAATTGATTTATTCTAAAGATCGATAAGTAAGGTTAGATATATCTTGTGCATATCATGTGCATATCTGTGTATATCATATATGGCGACAACTCAAGAGAAAACTCCGTCCATTATTCCATCTTTAGGTGAATAAATTGAATTTAATTCCAAATAGGGTGGCTAATTCGATTGAAATTGAAATTATAATTATTCAGTTTCTCCGTAAGTTATGATGGCATATAAGGGTTTGTGTGGTTACATTTGAAAATGTTTTCTAGATGACATTATCATGTCATTATTGTCCATATGCAAATGACACTGTTACTGCTGGCCCACTGTCATTCACACCAGCCCCAAATCATGATGAGCAGAACCACCCATATACAAAATAAGTATTTATCAAGTGATGAACACACCCAGCTTAGGGCTAGGACTGACTAGAGGCTCATACAATATATTAAGGGTCAAGTCAAGTTGAGTCGGTTCGGGTCGGGTCGGGTCATCATCAGAGCTAAACTTCTGGCCTATGCGTGGCCTCTAATTACTTTGGATTGTCATAACAAAATTGAGCGCATTTGACACGCAATTGCCTCACACACACACACACAGAGGGAGAATATGATGACATGTGAGAAATGTGTATGTGTGTGTGTGGGCGGCAAATGGAAGAGGAGAAAGGTGCAAGGACTGTTGCATCAGTATGACGACTCCCCCCAAACTAGATAAGAATTAATTGTTCAATGGCACGCATTGCACTAAATATTTGAATATGTTCGCACAACTTTTTGACTTACGCACCTATTAGCCCCTTCTCCTCTACTCGGCCCGCTCTGTCACCGCTTGTTAATCGGATAAAATTCATAATTATCGTTATTACTGTCATTTTTCTAATGACCTGACTTGACTTTTGTGCGGAACTGTGGGACGGGGTGGGGGACACAAATTGCGTGTACTTTTCTATTAAGATGAGCTATCAAACGCATTTTGACTGCGTTCGTTGATTTTGGACTTGTGTTTTTGTTTGTTTGTTTTCGGTTTTAGTTTTTATTTTAGTTATGCCTTTTGGACATACTGTGTGTCCAGGGTCCAGGGATGTCCACGCAACTCACGCGTAAATTATGTAATTAAAATTCCGCACCTTAATTTGGGCAATTTATTACATGAGCTTTTGACTAATTGGATAACGATCTTTAACTATGTCGAAGCGTGAGCTGGCGCTTCAAACCTTTTTGCTTTGGCCAGAATGAATGAATGAGTTCATAACGCGATTGCATTTTCTGATAAGCTTACAATTAATTGAATTTTTACTCGGAATTTATCCCCATCCCGCACATACATACAAAAATCTAAGTGCTGTTTAATGGGTGTGGGCTGACTTACCTAATAATGTCTAGTGATTAACTATGCAGATGACACACAAGAAAAAACTGTTTCAATCACAAAAGTGATTTCAATCTTTTTCAGGGTAGGGACCCAAACTAGCATCAGAATCGTTCCCAAGTTCCAGAAATATTTGAGAAAATCGTTGTTGACAATGATTAAATCACAAATATATATGTATATATGTATGTATTTATATGTATATATGTCCAACTGTACAACTTCCATCTTATTCTAGTCGACTTCAGTTAATTAATCTTCCTTCTTTAACTAATCGTAGAACTATACTTGGTGTAACTTTTCTTTACAAACTTTTGAATGGTGAGATTGACTCTTCCTAGGTGTTGAGCCAAATTAACATTTCTGTTCCATCTAGAAGGACCCGCAATTTCCCACCGCTTATACTTCCCACTTGCACAACTAACTGTTCTCTGCATGAACCGTTTCGTATACTATGTAGTGACTACAACAGACTTTGGCACGTTATCGGTTCCGAAACATCGCTTCCGGTTATAAAAACTGCGATCTTGTCCTTCCTCGCTCGTAATTAGTTGTAATCATCTTTATTTTAACCTATCCTGTTTTCTTTTTATATGTAACCTATTATCTTATTACATTAAATATTTTCAATTTCTTTAGTTTATTGTGGGTAGAGGTTGTAATATTAACTTTACTTAGGGTCATTCGTAACAGGCCCGGGCCTGGTGTCATATGGGCCACTTGTTCGTACTGAGCGTTGTACGAAATCAGCCGCACGATCCGTTACAGATGTATGTATATACATATATGTATGTTTATATGAATTCTAAGACAAAACAAAAGAAAGTTTTACTTTACACAATTGTTTAAGAAAAACTCAGTGGACAGATATTTTCTTAATATCCACAACACTCAATGGTAATATTCTTCTACTTTGGATTTTAAGTACTTAACGTTTCTCTATCAGGATTTGCTTGTATAAGGAATATGAGAAATCATTTATTTCTGACTAAATGATTTAAATGATGCATAGAGTATAGACTGTTCTATGTGTCGTCGATTCACTTCCGGTGTCTCTTTTAATGATTTGTGTATGCCCAGTCTCTCGTTTATCAACGGGCCATGGCTTTAACCACAGTTGAAACATGAGCAATGACAATAACATTTTACCATTTTTTTTGCTTTTTTAATTTTTGCTGTTTGTGTTTTTTGTGCTGGTTTTCCATTTAACATTTTTATTTATTTATTTAATTTTTTTCGACGTTCTGGTCAATAATTTTTGCACTTTGCATTGATGGAAATTAAAACAGAAATCAAATGGAAATGCCCAACAAAAACGGGTCATAACAGTTAGTCTCAACGATTGTTTGTTTGGTTACGTTTTTTGTTTCACCTTTTTTATATATTTTTTGTTCGTTTTTTCTTCTTTTTTGCAGGCAATTTTCGTCATTAAAACGGGCAATTGTATGAGTCAACAATAACAACATTGTAGACTCTGGTGTGGAGGGTGGGGGAGAAGGTGGGTGGCTGGTGGGTTAGCTATTAAAATTGTTAGCCCAAAGGGGAGCTATGTATGTATGTGTGGCGGATTGTGGGCTGAGATCGGGTCGAATTTGTGCAAATGACGCGGCACTCTAAAAATAAATCTACCTCAGTTGAGCTAGGGTCAATCACGAATGTAAATACCCTTTAAGCCGTGAAATTAAGTGGAATCAACAAATGGTTTAGATTTTCTGTTTAATGGAAAGAGTTTCACAAGAATTTAATGGACTAAATGATTCTAGAAATTTGATTTTGATTGACAAACCCAAAAAGCAATCTATAATACTTTCTAAAAGGGTATAAGCACGCTAGAGCTTTGACTTAATATTCGATTTGTTTTTTTTTTTTTTTTTGTATGCGGCACACGTGGAGCCGATGGCGTTGACGATTCCGATTCCGAGTCGATGTTTATGCAAATGGAACCCGCTCCGCTGATGCCAGTTAAGTTTCGTTGCTCAACGTAAAATGTTGTGAGGCATTTCCACTCAGTCTGTTAACAAGAGTAGCAAAGGTTCTTTCTGGATTTGGCCATGGCCTTGCATTGGCATTACATTTGCTTTGGACTGCTGTTGCTGGTTCTGCTGTTTGGCCACCAATCGGTAAGTGGGTGCAGGAAAAGGTGCAGTGAAATCCATATAATTGTTCCTCCTTAGGCACTGGCTATGGAGTTCATGGAGGAGCAGGAGAGGGACGACACTGTGATGGAGGTAGAGCAAATGGATTCGGCTGAGATGCCAAAACTATTGACGACATATACCAGAGACACGATAGCACATTTCAATCCACACAAATCGGATGCTGGTTTTCGCCAATTGTGGGAACGGATTCCCTTGCAAAAATCCAAAGATGTCATCAAGAGATAAACGTTATGTGAAATATATCTAACTTACCCAAATTGAATTCCGTTTACAGTGATTCAAAAAATTACTCATTGTTTAAATAGAATAATTTTGCCACAAAGTAACGTTTTGTGTTTGTGTGCAACAACAGTTGGCCCGAATATTCGCGTATGGTAGCTCGGTTGGGTCAGGCTGCAAGGCTTAAGCAGCAGGACAAAACTTTTTGACCACTTGGCCACATTGCTCAAGTCGTTGAGGACCCATCCTCAGCTAGCTAGCTGTCCAGGCATGCACTTGACGGTTAGTCCTTCTACTTTTGCTACCTGGATACCTTTTTCTTTGCCCCCCTCCCTCGTTTTTGTTTTTTTTTTTTTTTTTTTTGAGTGCAACAACATCAAAGTTGCCAACTTTCAACTTGAGGAATTTTCGACAAGGCGACTTGGTGGAACTTTTGTCAGCAGCAACAACAGGAACAGGAGTAGGAGCAGCCGAGATACCAGAAAGATATTTACGAACCAAAAACAAGAGAGCCTGGCTAACTCTAACCGAAGTGCCGAAGTGTGTATACCCTTGCGAGTTAAGAGTCTAAGTGAAACTATGTACTTTCTCGTAGCATTGAACAAATTCAAACAGAGAGACGGACGGAGGTTGATGATGATGAAAAATAAATGCTTACGTATAGACAATGCTCTCTTCTGTTATCCTAAATGAATATACCTTTCTTGCAAGGGTATAAAAAGCAAGAATAAGAAACAAAAAGATGCTGCAGCAGGAGGCTTTTCGTTTAATTGTTGTATGTTGCGTTGTGTGTTGTGTCTTGTGTTGTCTTGGACTAGGACTTGAGCACTCGGACTCCAACTTTGACTCGGACTTGGCATGGGCTTGGGCTTGGGCTTGGACTTGGGTTGGGTCTCGGTCTCGGTCTCGGTCTCAGGCATATAAATTTGCCACGCTCAGGTGTCCTTAGTGGTGTTCTAATTACTAACAAACTTAATTTTCTACAAGTTATTTTCGTGAAGACACTGACTCGTCTCTTTCCACTTATGTACTGTGGCCTAAGGAATGGTAGGTACTACATTACATGACTCGTTTTGCCTTTCACTTCTCTTCTTTCTCCCCACAATCGCTGTTGCTTGTTTTTATTTTTGCGCTTTTGAAGACACGCGCCACTTTGTCCCCCCTCACAGGAAGGCAAAAGTGGACGTAAATCTGGCACAAAGTATAAAAGGATTTTTGGCATATAACTTGACATACCAAATGCTTTTCAGAACTAATCCAATTAATATCTAAATAGTCAAATCGAAACATAGTAAAAGTTAGTTCTAATAATCTCTAAATAGTTTTCCTAGAGGGATATAAGCAATTAAAACATTTAGGCAAAGAGTCAGCCAAATTCTATCCTAAGGGAATTGGCAGCAAGTCTAAAAAAAAACTCAGTCCAATAAATTCATTTACGAAAATAAGTTTTTGGAGCCAAAAAGAGAGGAGAGGAGGAAAAGAACAATTGGCAAACTTCAAAACAATCTTATTTAGCCAGGTTCCTAATTATATGTGTATCTACTACTAGCTATGGGCTAGAAATCTTATAGATTGAAAATATTTAGGTATATACCTACATATAAGGAAAATCTATTAATATCACTTGGTAGTTTCAACTTTAGTCTTAATTTGCTATGAAATTTCATTAATCCCTTTTTTGAACACGCTTGATAATTTTAAAGTTATTGTTTCACTCTCCCTGTCTCTATCTCTCTCTCTATAAAGGGCTTATATAAGGGATAAGCCTGTGATGTCCTGTTTGGGTAAACGATGGGAAGGGAGAGGAAGAGAGAGAGAAACTTGCAGCGCACACTTGAAATAGTTTTATTTCAATTAACAACAGAAATTCGATGAGTTTATTTGTTTTGTTCCACTGGCATTTGCTTTCTCGCATTCTCGTTGCCCCTTTTTTGCGTTTAATGCCAGACAAGATAAGAGCTATGGCGACGATTCAAGAATTTTATGCCCGAATCTGGGTTCACTCTATATGTGTGTGTTTGTGTGTGTGTGTGTGATAATGTTGACAGATAATAAACTGGGGGAAAATTACAAAATTACAATCAAACAAACACACACACACACACATACGCACATGCTCATACACACTCATAAGGGACATTTTGCAAAAATGTTGCGGATACGGATGCTAATGGCGGACCATTGTCGCTGCTCCACTCGCTCAGGCTCTGCCTCTGTTTCTATCTCTGTCTTTTTATGGCCATGGGTCCCTCACTCATTGCAAACACTTGAATGTTACATTTTGCCACCACAAAACTATTCAATTGAAAGTTATTTACGTTTATTGTTTTATTTTCCATGACAAACTCACAATCTTAAAGAGCGAAGAGAAAGAGGTAGATCTTAAAGTTTTTGCCATGGAAATCGTTACAACAATTAAGCGAGGGTTTGATTTATAGCCAAATGCCATTAAGCCTCGCTAGACCATCGATTGCAAACTGTGTGAGAGAGAGAGAGCAAAGAGAGAGAGAAAGCGAGGGAAAGAGAAAGAAAACGAGAGAGCTCTAAATCTATACTTCCGTTGTTAATCATTGGCATCACTTAATGGCCCCTTCCGTCTTCCGTTGCAATGAACCAAATCAAACCAAACGATGCCAAAGCCCAAAAGCCAAACCCAGTAGCAAATGGCTGTAGACGCACACACACACTTACACACACACACACAGTCAGTCAAGTGTTTCATGGATTTGTTTTCTTCCTGCTGTTTTTTCCTCTTTTTTGGCGTCGTACACGCCCTTCAATTACAAATCTATGCGATTCAGTTGTCGACTCCTCCTAGTTCTTCACTCTCTCCGCCAAACACCGACACCGTGCCATCGCAGATAATCTACTAAAGGACTTCCGCCTGGTGCGTGCGTTGCGTTCCGAAAAAAGAGAGCCCAGAAATGCTAAGGAAAAGAACTTGGAATAGGCAAAAGTCTGTAGAGGACTGTAACTGAAAACGCAATGATATACGACCGTAAAATCGAATAACGGGCATGAGGCACTTACACACACACACACATAAACACAAAAGGCTTTAAGTGGCGGGCAAAATCAACAGACTATAGCCTAGACTTTTGGAGACTTTTTTGGTCGGCGTCTTTTTTTGAATTTTCTTGGCGCTGCAGTCCACGAAGAAACAAATTTATGGCCCCAACTGTGCCGTGTTGCGTGTCCGAAGGACAACTGCGAGACTACAACAACTCAGCGGGTTGCATGTCCTGGTCTTGGTCCTGGTCCTGGCCCTGGCCCTGGCCCGGCCAGCTCTATCCTCGTGCTCACTTTAAGCAAGTTGTGGTCCTGACTCTGGTCCTGCTCCTGCTCCTGCCTAAGGCCTAGTCATAGGCATTGCGTTTTCAGTTGCCGTGTTGAAATTGACAGCAAAATAATTGGTTGATTATTTATGAGACAAACGAGCCAAAGACGAGCAAAATAAACACAATGCCATTTGCTCAGAGAAAAAAAAGGGAAAAGGATAGAAAGTTTGTTTTCCACAATCTTGATTATGCAGCTGATTATATCCGAAAAAGAGAAGCAGGGAGAAAGACAGACATACAGGACATGGACACAGAAACAGGATAGAAAAATTCAAATTGATTGACTCTACACAAAAACTCTGCCAATTCGATTGCAATTCTTTGAAATTTGAGAAACAGATCGAGTCTGAATCTTTTTTATACACACACAGATTTGACTAAAGAAATAAGTTCAATAAGTTTCAATTTATCTCTTTTCTGGCTCTCGAGGAAAAAAATATAATCTCTATAGATCACAATTCAAAACTGTTGCTGGCAATTGTTTTAGTTTAAGATTGATGAGGGAAAAGCTAAAATTACCAGAAAGAAATATAAGATTACTTTCCAAAAACTATTTCATAAATTTCAAGCTTGAAATTTCTGATTTTGAGCCGAAGCTGATTTAAGGACAGCCTCAAAGCCAACACTTCTTTTGATGTTGGCTGCTAAAAGCGTATGTGCAGACCCTGTGATTGCTATCCAAATAGTTATTTAAGCAATTCAAATTGTGGTAATTAAAAATGGCCAACCCGCTCATATGGGTGGACCTGGAGATTGGGCCTGCTCCGGAAGTTAGAGAAAGACAAAAAAGAGAGAGAGAGAGATATATATATATAGAGGGAGAGTAAGGCAGTAGAGGCGTAAGCTTTGGCCGAAGCCGGCACTTGACATATGGAGCCGGGACCATGGGTCCAAGTGACTAAGAGCCACTTCTAACCAGGGCCAACGCCTGCGGCTGGCTGTTATTATTTTTGTCACTGACAAAGCAAATCACCGACAAACCAACAAAGGTCTCTTTTCACCACCACCAGCAGTTCCTACGCCTTTCCTGGGCCATGTTTTAGCTCCAACTCTTCTAACTCTAAGGCAAAACCTCACATAGGCCTAGGCCTAGGCTCAGCAACCGTTACGAACCGTCCGAAACTGAGTACCCAGTGCCAGGCAATTTTCCTGTTGAATTATGAGGATATTTGTTTCGTCATGAAAGATTGGGCCTTCCCTCGTCGTTTCTCTAATCCCAGGCACCCTGGCATCCACGCACCACCTACTGAGGGGTGCTCAGTTTTTTTTTTTTCATTTCTCTCTTTTTCATCTTTACCCATTCTTAGTTGGCAAGGAATGACATTGACTAGGGGATAGGGATAGGGATATAGGTGGAACGGGGATTTCTGGAATGAGGGTGGTTTTCAATTTGCAGGCCGCAAAAACAGAATCGTCAACTGGTCTTTGCCTTCGTCGTAAGCTTACCAAATGCACTGCAAGTGAAATGCACTCCACTGACTTTACGGGGTCGGTTTTTTGGGTCGTGAACCATGACCCTCCCCATGATGAGGACGAGGACTAGCACCAGCACCAGCTTCAGAACAATAGGGTGAGAGATGGAGAATGCATATACAGTGTGAAGAAAGGTGGGGGATATAGAGATGGAGTAGGCAAAGTGGTGGCACATGTAACACATGAGTCTTAGCCTGCCTGGGCAAGTGCCTGGACGATTGCATCTACAATTCATAGAAATTTCAAACGATGCGTAAACGAAAACGGAAAATGTGCAGCAGACGACTACGACTACGACGACGACGACTACGATGACTACGAGGAGAAATACGAGGTGGAGACTTTGGACCATGTCTGGGGAAGCCAGCAAGTAGTCGAAATTGTGGCTACCGACCAAAAATTGCGTTTCAAATGCATGTGAGAGTGACAGAGTTAGAAAGAGTGAGAGAGATGAGATCCGAAGCAAATCTGACTTTGGTTGATGATGAGTGTCGTTATCGTTTTGTAAAGCAAGAGCATCCACTGGCAAATCCCGAGCCCCTCTCTCTCTCACTCTCTCTCCGTCTCTCTCATTCTGACCAGAAGGATATTCTAACTGCAAGTTGAATTTACATTTCGATATGTGGCACTGCAAGCCAGTAGAGGGACAAGCTCACAAAACAATCAAGAAAAGCAATTGGTGCCGGGTTGGGTTTTAGGTCGGGGTTTTTTTCCAAAGGGTAAGAGAAGGGCAAGGAGGAGAAGCCTTTCGTGTGCTTCTCCGGAATATGTCGTCATGGTCGTCGTAGCTGTTCTACTTGCTACTGCTGCTACTACTGCTACTGCAGCTCTAGGATGATGTAGCTGCACGGATTGATTTACGTTCGAAAAGATTTCTCAAGTGTGCAAAAGCCCCTTTTTCAGTGGCTTGGGGATCTGGGGGCGGTAATGGTTATGAGCAACTGTACATTTTTCTATATGTTTTGTTTGTAGTTTTGCAACGAACGCTCTGAGATTTATCAAAAGGTAATTTATACATTGCACAACACTCATCCAAAACACTCGGCCACATTCACCCTCTCTCTCGGCCCTTATTCTCAGCTGTTTCCCGATTCAGTTTGTTTGACTTGGTTGTATGCGTTTTTGCATTTTTGTGAATAAATCGCCCCGGCAAGCATGACATATGTATGTACATATATCCCTATAGCACAAACATACATGCCAGGCCAGGCCAGGCCAGCCCTAAAGCAAATAGTTTTAGGCAAAGTTGATTTCCTTTATACGTATGTATTTGGAAATGCTTTTGGTTTTGTTAGTTTTGTTAACTGAGACAGGCCCTCCTCCTTATCCGCCTCATGTCTCACATGATGGATGCCAAACTGTGGAGTGCATAGCTTTGAAATTCTCTTTAGATTATCTATCAGAATAAAAGTTATTGCTCAACAAATCTCAAACCAATTAAACCAAAGAAATCTTACACAGACCTAAGTCATTATTTTCAAGATCTTCAAACCCAAGATCGCTTGGCTAATCTCATAGATAATGCAACATCATTTTGACCACAAATAACAGTTTGCAATATAAATGACAATATTTCAGATGTGGCAGATGTGTTCAGAATTATGAAGTTTCCAACAAAAAGTTAGTGAAAAAGTATAAGAAAATGAATATTCTATTCTCAAAGTACTCAGTTGAGTGGAGACAACAAGAAACAAAGATTTATGATTCTAGTCCGATTCTCCCTCTGAAATAATTCCATATCAATGTTGTTTATCATCAATTATTTTCATTGGCTTCTTTAAAGGGTAGCGCCTCAAATATCAATATTCACCTATGTATGTACATATTCCCCATACACCAAATTCTCAATGCCATCAACCGTATCAGGCAACATGCATAAATTCAATTTTGTTTCGCAAAAAGGAATGGAAAAAAAACTGCATATTTTAACGCTGTCTATATAATGCATGTACATGTTCCTGTGGTTGAAAGATTGCGGGGGTATATCAATGGAAGGGACTTAGCTTGGTTGGTTCGGAACGTAAAAAATTGCAAATCGAATCGAGCAGAAAACGAACGATGAAACGACATGAAGGCTCAAAAGGTATGGGTAGCCGGGGGTCTGAGTCTACATACAACATACCGAAACGTCAAGAGCACACTCGGACGACAGTTACACGCCTAAAGTCCACCGCTACCCATGCCCTTCAGCCATCAGGCATCACCCACTCTAGGGCACACATGCCAATGTCCACGGTATAAACATTGTTGACATTTGCCAAACCTACTTTAATCACTTTTTAACCCCATTTGATACAGTGTCAACATGCACATGGGGCGATGGCGGCGACAACGGCGACTGCTCATAAAATGGTCAGTCCACCGACACAGGAGCTCCAAAAGCTCGGGCTCTCTCTTCTTTTGTCACCGAATGCAACAAAAACGACCGAGCCAAAGCCAAAAAAAAAGCAAAGAAAACGAAACATTTATCGCTGACAAAAAATGCCAATGACAATCGCACGAGGAGAGACAAAACCAAAAAAAAAAAAAAAAACACACACAAACACACAAAAAAGAAGAACGAATAATAAAAAGGGAAGCCACCGTTAAAGGACTGTCCTCGAGTCCTTTAGCCCATTACCATGACCCGTTGTTGGCCGAGCTGCCAAAGCAATTGATTTACTGCACTTTGTTTGCCAAAAATTAATTGAGTTGATGACAAGTGCAATTGATTTATGCGGGACTCAAATGAGTGTGGACAAACGCATGGACGAACGGACGACTGGACGACTGAGCGAATGAAGGAATGGTTGGATGGCTGGATGGATGGATAGATGGATGGCAGCACATAAGGACTGAATATATTGGGGCAAAGGGCGGAATAAGGGCAAAAGTTAAAGTCCACTACAAAGAGAGATGACAACTAAAAACTTTCATCGAAGAACCAGCTTAATTCGACTTTTGACATACAAAATCTAAATATACATATACAATTATTGTTCAGGTCAAAAGATATATAAAGCGAAACGACAACTGTCTTCTAAAATATTTTCAGTTCCTTAGACAAAACAAACAATAATTGAAAGCCTAAATGGATTAAAGTTTCTAAATAAATTTTTAAATGTGTTCACAAATCCACCTTTAATTCAATCCTAACTAAATAAAGTTCACTTAAGGGGCATGAAAATCTGTAAGTTCTCTCAAAAAATATAGATTGTGGGCATATCGGCTATCATTTTCCGGTTTTGAGAGAAAATTTAATGAAATTATTTGCTTCGGACTACTGTTACTCAATTTGAATGGACAAATGCTGCAAGGTTGAACTTTACGTGTCAGCATTTTGATTTCCAATATGTCGCCGCCTTCTCGCCCATTCCGCCATCATCAGGAACATCATGGCCATCATTGCCATCATCACATGTGTTGTACATATTATAAATGAATGGTGGCTCGGGTGGCTCTGCCACCAAAATTTTCGGCTAAAAAATTTCACACGTTGAATGCGACACATGTTGTCCAGCCAGCCAGCCAGCATCTCCTCCAGTATTCTGTGTTCTGATTCTCTCTGTGTGTGTGTGTGTGTGACACTGAAGACCCCAGCTAGGCCTAACCACTTCCGCGATGAACCCTTTCTCATTCCGTTCCCCCTTTCGGTGACATTTACCGTTAGCATATCAATAACACACGCCACTGCGCCAAAAATCCACAATCCACAGACCAGACTCGAACGCGGACTCATAAAATATGGCTACGGGCGTCCATCAACCTGCACTCGGCCCTGCCTAAATGGGAACGTGACACCAAAAACACAGAAGGTTGAATGTCTGCCTGGTGCCAGGCTGCTGCTAGCTACTGCCCACCTCCCCCGCTACCAAAGTTTGATTTTGCATTTCATTCAAATTTTTGGGTGGATGGACGACGACAACAACAAGGAGAGAAACCTGAACGCGGACGCGGACGCGGACATGGACGCTGTCGCATCATCGGAAATGAATCATTTGCTTCGTTTGTTGGCATCCGCTTGGCGCTTATTTCCGTTGCGTTGCTCGTTTTTTGGCCTAAAACCTGGACCCGGTATCCTGGACGCACCATTCTCTCACCTCCCCACCGCTCCCGCACATTTTGATGACATGTGTGCGCGGCACGCTTCCGTGACACAACAGGACCAGCAGTCAGACAGTCAGTCAGCCAGAGGTAGCCAGGAGTTTTTAGCATTTTCTTTCCTTCTTATGGTTTTTTTTTTTTTGCCCCCCCCCACTACCATCACCTGCCTGACACCTGCAGAAAGTGGCAAAAGGGCTTCCTGGTTGGCATTGGCTTTGGTTTAACATAGCATGTGAATATATTGAAAATGGAAATGAATATGTTCTGAGGGGGGATGGAAGCCGCTTAGCCTTTAAGTCAACACCAACATTAGATGCGATTTATTATTTTATAACATTTTTATTTGGAGATTACCAAAGGATAATTTTTGTTCAATAAAACATACATACATATGTATATCTGAAACACTAACACACTTGAGAAATTTCATCTAGTTGATATCGGCACTAACAAGTTGACATCTTGTGAGTAGAAATGAGGATACTTAGATCGATTGGGAGATACATGGATAGTTGGATGTATTTCGAAAGGACAGGACTTACTGGCAATTGCCCAACAGTTGTGTATATGTGTGTGTGTGTGTCTCTAAAAGAAACCATAAAACAATTGCCAGTAATTTGGGTAGGTCGATTTTCTTCCTAGATTACGCTGGCCAGAATAACTGTAATGTCATCGGGCTTGCCACCGGAATATTCGATATTCTGTTGTCGAGCATTTTGACTGAACGGTGAGTCATGGTCGGGAGTAAAGCTCAGTGTGCGAGCCATCAAAGCAATGCAATTGGCCGACATTTGCAATCGAACGGCATCGGAGACTCCAGACACTTCATTGAGCACCCGAATCAAGATATCGTCGGGCACATTGTCGTAGACACCGTCGGTGGCCAGTAGAAGGACATCGCCGACCATACAGGCGAATTGTATGGTGTCCGCACACTCGGGCCCATCGGTTAGGGCACTCAGGCCAAGGCCGGGCGGCAGTCCGGATAACTGAAAGGGCGTATTGAAGAAATGTTGCTGCTCAGCAGATCGGCAGACAATTGCACCGTTGCGGACCACCATGAAACCGCTATCCCCAATATTGGCCGCATACAGCGTACTGTCCTCGCGGCGTAGTGTGAGAACGCAGGCTGTGCTGCTGCCAAGCACCGGATGCTTCTGCTCCATCAAGTCGCAATAGGCTCTGGCTATAAGGAGATCGGGTCGCTCGGCATCGAAATTGGGCGCCAAGACGAGACGTTCGCAAGAGCGCATGAGAAACATGCTAAATTCACCAGGATCGACGCCATACAAGCGCCATCCACCCACTCCATCAGCCACACCCAAGGCATCAGCTGCGGCGGTGGAGGCCTTGAACCAAGCATCCTCGCCGTACTTACCAGGGCTGTAAAACGGATGGAGACTGGCATCCTTGGCAAAGCCACACACCGCACTAACTAGACGCGGATGTGGCAAAGAACTTATTCTGGGCACAACAGTTGCCAGGTTCTCCGCCTCCTGCTCTACCGAATCCTGCTCTATTTGCTTGGCCATTCCCACCTTTTCATCTGCCGTAATCGAAGACTTATATATTTTGGCTGGCAACAGCTTCATGCGATCCATGAGACATCGAATCAACTGACCGCCACCGTTCGCAGCCAGCTCCATGGCCAGGATGGCTATATCGACTAGAGTGTTCAATAAGCGTCTGGGCACATCCACATAGGATGTGGGAGGACCCAAGATACTGTTCCTGTTCATCCTGCCAGCTATTGCAAATCACACCTATAAAGGGCAGAGATGCCGAATATAGGAAAACTTCATTTGTATTTATCTGCAACCCGTTGGTTGAAAATGTGTACAAACAAAAAAATCAAAAAACCAACTAATATTAATTAAAAATTATTGGAATTGGATTTGGCACTCGTGTGTGTTTTTGTCTTTACTTATTAGGTTCAGTTTCTTCCTACAAGTCTATATGAGGTGTAATTCAATCGAAACCCTAACAAAAACTAAACCTAAATTGAAACCGGATGCCAAGGAATGTGGTCCAATCGTGTGACATTTAAATTTAAGCCTACTTAGTTCAAGCAGATATTCATTATCGATATAACTTGAGAAATCTAGCAAGTTTTACCAAAAAAGTAATCGAACTTTGGACTGCTTACTTAGCCACCAACCGCTTATACATATATGATTGGAAAAGTAATTTGCTGGCATACTTTTAGGCTTCTATGGAAATCCAATGCATTAGTTATAAATATATATTAAATAATTCGCTTACATTACTTTAACTCTGTCCCTTTCCGCTTTTTTTCCCCCCCAATCATAGCAAATATGTTGAATATTTGTAGCTAATAAAATCCATTGACTAAATGCCTATATGTACTTATGAATAAGGATAATCGTTTAATGGAACAGTAAAACCGACTAAGAGGAATGAACTCTATAGCCAATTCAACTCAATTATGCACAATTACAGATACAAACAGTGTGTTTGTGTGTCTGTGTGTGTATGTGTGTGAGAAAAGGATGCTGAGCCTGAGGTAAGTATCATGTGGATGGTGGAGTACATCTCTACACCCATTACCAGATAGCCCCTTTCCCCCACTGTTGCCGTTCAAAATTCTGGCAGCGCCTATTTTAATAGCCAACGACCTTAACTGCTGCTGCTGCTGCTGCTCTTCTGCTTGCTGCTCATCTCTAGGCATTTTTGGGCCCAGCAGATGCGGCACTTGAATTGCATGCATAGCTCATTGCCTGCCACTCGACTCGGGGTGAAGTACAGAGCAGGCACAGCCACAACCACATTGGGAGCAGTAGCATCAAAATGCCATTGAATTGCTTAAATACTTTCGGCATCGTTGACGTTGCCGTTGCTGTTGCTGTTGCCATTGCCGTTGGCATTTTTTGGTTGCCATGCTGATGCAACATATGCGTGTGGCAGGAGCCAGGCAAAATGAATGCATTGAATGAGCGATATGAAGTGCAATCAATGCAAAAATGTTTTCAAGTGCCGCACTCTCCCACACCGCCCACTTCACACACACACACATAGAACTCAGCCAGCCAGAGATATAGACCTAGACAACAACAAAAGCAACAGCAATTCACCATTGCAGCAGATGCAAGCGGCATTCAGTCAAAATGGAACGAGTCCAAGTGGAAGCCTATTAGATATTCCAACTAGACTCTCTGCCACTTGCCTCCCATCCCCCAGTCTACACATATTTATGGATGTATGTTTCTATGCGTGTGTGTGTGTGTGTATATGCGAGTGTGTGTGCGTCGGTGTGAAAGGATTATTCACACACTATTGATTTCAAATTGAGTTGACTTCAAATCCGTCTGAATTGACAGCAAGCAGAAGCATCAGCAGCCATATAGCTAGGCAGCACATGGCAACATCATGATTACAATGATGATGATGATCATGATGACGACGATGGCACGTCCCTATGCATGAGAAGCACCCAGCAGTAGCAGCAGCACCAGCACCAGCAGTCCGGAAGTTGACTAATGAATTTAATTTGCACTGGGGTGTTGAAGCAAATAGAGCGACAAACAGATAGGCAGAAGCCAAACACCCAACCAACCAACCATTCCAACCAGCTAGTGACTGATTGACTTTGAATACGGCGCCAGTAAGTAGGCAACTGTTTTGTGCTTAGCCACTCCATAGGTTTCCATGTGTGCTGTTCATTGCGTGTGTGTGTAAATCAAAGTATACTTTAATGTTATTACTAACTAACATATTATGATTTTCGATAATTGGTCTGCATTTATTGAATATTCTATTATCCTTCAACACTAGTTCTGATAGATATCAGATATTTCAGATTTAATCCTAGACTGTTTGGAATATTTCCAGTAATTTAAAGCAAGCTTAAGAAAAGGTATCTATCGGCATGTTCACTTATCTTTCATTTATCTTCTTTACGGATAATAAATTTAACCGCTTTTGATCACATATAACAAAATTTTAACCAACTATGCGATCGTTTTAATCAATTTAGGGATAATCGCAAACGAAACCAGATTTTCTAACCAAAGTTATTTTCCCGACAGATCATTCCTTAATGAGATATTGCAAGAGTCTAAAAAAAATCAAATTAAAGTCTAACAAGCCTCAGCAAATCATATTTCACATATGAGTTCTGAAAGGTATTCAATTTAAAAACTTAAGAACTGAATTATATTTCAAATTTATATGTTTTATCTTCTCCAAGTATATGAGAAGGTTCAATACAATCCTATCAAAAATTATGTATGCCTGATGCGCTGGTGATTTCTAAATTCATAACTTTAACTTGGCATGCATCTAAACAAATGAATACTTTTGGGGACGCATTGACCGTCAACTGGCGCACGAACAGCCAAGCGTTTCAATTAATTTCCTTGGAATTGTAGAATTAATGTCCAAGTTAGCGACAATGGCACATCAGTAAAATGAACAGTCAGACATTGATGATTGTCCTGAAATTGTCCTGGCAGCTTCTGTTCTCTTGGGTTTTGCCACTCAATGACAACAAAGAGATAGATAGACAGACACCGACACAGACACCGACACACACACAGGCAGAGGCACACGCATGTGGCATGCCACAATTGTTGCTGACCAATGATCAATTTAATAGGAAAACAATATTGATAGCCCTGGGGTATGTACATATGTCCATCTACTACAAAGAGAGAGAGAAAGACAGAGAGGGAGATACAGAGAGCAACAACCGGACCTGTGGCCAAAGCCGGACAAGACACTTGAATCTGAAGCTGGGCGGAAGTGTTGCGGTTTTTGTCAAACAGAGAGATGGGGCGGGCGATGGATGGGTGAGAAGAGTTTTTGTTTGTTTGCCAAATCATATTGGGTTTGAGGACTACGATGACTACTTGCTTGAAAACTTGCCCCGAAAAGTTTTGGTGTTGTGTTGTAACTAAATTTTCGAAAACACACACACACACAAACACATACCCATTGAGCCTAAAGCAACACTTTCACTTGTGTGTAGTCCTTGAGTAGTCCTCTTTTGTCTCTGTTTGGTTTCTTGTGGTTTATTATTCACGCCTGAATTGATTGTAAATTAAAGTTTGTCTGCTTCTTCTCAATTTCTGTTTCTAGTCCTGGGTCTTGGGTGCTGGGTTGCGCATTTTGAGGTCAGCCTATGGCAAAGTTTTCTTTTGTGTGTGCGTATGGCTGAATGTGTGAATCTTGGGCTTTTGGTCCGGCCTTTTTGTCCGGGGCCACTCCGGACTCGTCACCCTTATGTATGTATGTACGTCTGCCTGGTAGGTAGGTGGGTACAGGCAACCGCCTGTCCTTCTATCGCTGTCCTGGCCATATTAGAAGCCAAAAGGCATTCAAGTGCACATAAGACGATTACACATCATTTAACCGACGCACTGCAAAACTATGAGAGGAGACCTCTCAACTCAACATACAAACGCCCCCACGTGCCCCACCCCAGGCCTCACCCCACATGGATCTCTGGTTGCTACTTTGTAATTGTTGCTCCTTGGCTTGTCTTTTATTGACTGCTGCATATTGATTATAACTAGTTACAATGCTTTTCCTCATCATCATCTTCAACCCGAAAAGGCACTTCATTTCGCCCCTGTCCCTGACCCCAATTCCTTTTTCCCTTAGCATGTCTTGCCTTGATTGTTGGCATTTTGTTCTTGTTTAAAATTCAATCGCTGCACTCAACTGTTCACAGAATGTGTGTTTCAGTGTGTGTGTGTGTCTGCTTGGATTTTGAGACAACATTAATTTGCTGTTAATAAAGAGAAAGTGTGGAAAACTTTCGGACATTGCGAAACAATTTAGTTTTACTTGGTTCTTTGAGAACTTTAAGAAATAACTTTAGATTTAGTTGTATGTTATATTTTATAAGAACATAAATAGAATAGATGTCGATTGACATTTAAAATAATGACGATACGATATGAAGAATCCCTAAAGTATATTACTATATATTCTCGATCAGAATAAGAGTGCGACTCAATATGCTCAAAAGTCTGTTTCAGGAACCTTACACCTCATAAAGGAATAATTTGGGTCAAACTGCCCTACAATTTTCTTTATGTCCAAATCAGTGAAAAACCTCAAGTCCAAGTAGTTCTTAAAAAAAAAAAGATTGTTATAATAATAAAAAACCAAAACCAAAAACCACCCAAAGAAATAAACATGAAACGAGGCCTTCTTCTTGAGGCTTTGCTGGGGAGATGATGACAGTGAAGTGAGTAAAGTGGGCCCGAAACTTTTTTATTTGCATTTTGTTTTAAGTAAGCTAGAAAAACACAAAAAACAAAAAAACGAAGAAGTGAGACCAACTCTGTTTCTGCTATTTCTTTTTTTGTTTCTCTGTTTTTTCGTTCTCTCGCTTTTACTTTGTTGTTTTGCGTAGAAAAATGCACAAGTTTTATGCTACTAGAAAAGTTTTTTTTCCCCCCACCTCCATCTATTTTTCTCTCTGGCTCTCGGTCTCTTTCACACAAACTTTGCACTTGTGTCGTAGTTGTAGCCGCCGTCGAAAGGGTTTTGGTACAATGATGTCCAATGGCGCAAGGAGAGACGGTTCTTGTCATGATGCACTTAATATTTCTGGCATATCATTAGGCAGGCAAAAGAACCCACAACAACAACAATTGCAAGTTTTGGGATCTTTTGGGTCGGATTTATTAATACCTCGACTTTACCTCGAAGTGTCACACACTTAGCAAGTTGGTTAGTTACTTACTTACCCCGCCATCTTTTGACAGCATGATGAACCCTTACACAATTTGGACTGACCACAGGAATAGCAGGAACAGGAGCGGCCATTACATAGAAGATTCCAAATAGCTGCTATGCATTATCATTAAAATAAATTATTAGAGTTTCCGGCGTAGTTGGTAACTAAAGGGGAGGGAGCGGCATGTGATGCGAAAAGGACACAAAGGACACACACACAAACACCAACAAGCAACCATAAGAGGGAAACGCATTTTGCACGTTTTGTGTGCGAAAATTTTTTACACGCTTTTTACAACTTTTTTGCGTTTTTGTGTTGACCAAGTTAAGTACACAAAAGCATTTTGCGTAGATAAAAAGTCAAGTCGAATGCGTTTAGAGTTAGAACGCAAGCATTTAGTTAGTCTGACGAGTGTCTTGGTCTAAAGAGGGTTAGAGTGAAAGAGTACGAACGGCACATAAGAAATAACTTTGCATACTTTTAGGCTTGCCTCAAGTTAAGGGACAAAAGACAATGGCTTAAGGCGATAGCAGGACTCAAAGAAGGCAAGACAGAGATAGAAAGACAGAGAGAGGCAGAGAGAGACAGAGAGAGAGAGAGAGAGAGAGAGGTGGCAGGGATCATTGGCAAGCCACGTAATTTCTCAAACAGCCGTAGCCTTGTAACCACGTAAAGCATAAAATATTTGCCAACTGGCCATAAGAAACTATGTCTAAAAAGTTACGTTACGTTAAATAAAACGACAAAAACTAAACTAACAACAAAATAAAAAAAATAAAATAAAAACAACAAGTAAGCAAAACCAAGACAACAAAAGCGGCAACCAAGTTGCAACCGCTCATTTGAATACTTGTGTAGGACTTGGGCACAAAACAAGTTTAACCACGCATTAGTTACAGGACACGGCTGGACCCCAAAAAGACCAAGTCAACGTCAGAGACAGAGACAGCGACTGAGACTAAGACACAAAGACGGACACAGACCTGAAGATGGAGACAGAGAGACAGCGAGTGACTGTAACTTGCCACATGCTGAAGCTTCACTTTATGTTTCTTGCTGCATGCTACCCCCTGCACTCATCCTGGACACATGCAATTTGTAAACCAAAGCGCATAATTTACAATGAACATTTCAGGATACTTAGAACCTTGGTCTTGAGACACACTCGCACTCACACACTCACACACACACACACAAAGTGATGGCCAAGACATTGAATGACCGACCAAAAGTGCTGCATTTGAAAATTTTTGCGAATTTCTAGAGAATGAGTGTTGTTCGGGCAAAGGGATAAGGGGTGATATTGCGGTTTTAAGAGCCTAGGTGCCTAATGCAATGGAATACATTTGCGGTTTTAAACCACTATGTAGAAATCGTTTTCTTCTCCCATCTGCATATGAAATAATGTCAAATATATTTGCATCAAATACATACATTTCTATATTTCGAAATGGTAAGGGAACAGAATTTTGTACGAATTACATAGGTTTTCGATTTACCGGGTTTTCCATTCCAACGAATTTTTTCAGGGGACCAGCAGTTTCTTACGATATCAATATATCGAGACTCGACTGTATTTGCACATAAATATCATATGGACAGAGAAGTTAGAAGCTTTTCACAAAAAGAATTTAAAACGATCATTAAATTATATTTTTTGGAGAAACCCTAATGCCTGAGCTTTAGCAATATGGAATTGTAATATATATTAATTAGCATATTTACAGATTTTCACCTTTGGTCCTGGGCTAAAATTGTAGCTTTTCCTCTAGATAGGAGAGCAAAGAATGAGAAGTGACACGAATCACCCATGCCCACATACGAAAAGAAGCTCATAAAAATGCTTTGTGGTTAGCATTCTTTGGTTTTTCCTCTTCATCTTCTGCTGTGTTTTCTGTTTTTTTTTTTTCTTTCGTTTTGTTGTGGCGGCTCTTGCAAAAAGTTTTCAGTGGAAAAACTTTACAAAGCATTAACACCTCATAGACAAGGGTGAGCAAAAAATGGTGACGAGGTGCTGGAGGAGTGGGGGATAAGAAAATCAAGTTAAAAGCCAAAGAGGAAAACTCCCATATCGTATGTCACGTCGAATAAAAAGCTTCGAGAGGAGAGACAGAGAGAAGATCAGAGTAGAAATGCATTTCTCACGTAGCATCTAAAACAAAAACAAAAATCTATAAAAAATTCTCTTCTCCTCACTCTTAATCTCTCATTGTGGGCAGCATCAAACGATAAATTTCATTCGATTCAATTAGAGTTTATGCCAATTTCCAATTCGAGACACTGTAATTGTTTGAAATTATCAATTCCAATCACGTCTAGCCCAACCACCCACCGCCACCCAACCACTAACCAATCCCGTCAAGAAAAACAAGAGAAAAAATAAAAAGAAAATTATCATTCAGCACGCTTAAATGGCTTTTCAATTAGATTATGTCATTCCGCTGTCTTCTCCCCGCCTATCACTCACCCATAATAAACGTATCAATTTCCGTTAAGGAATTTGTCCGAACCAAAAAAAGAAACACCAAACAACTTTGCCCTCTTCACTTCACTCTCCTCTCGACCCCTCTCCAAGTGCCAAACATTGAGTTCATTAATTTTGTGTGAGGCGCAACAATTAGCACGAAAACCGAAAATCGAGCCACGTTTTTTCCTTCAGGGGCCAGTGGGAGGAGGTGTGGAAAGCGGACCGAATAAAAACAAAACAAAAAAACAAAAACAATATTAAACAATATGCCCACCCACACAACAACATCATGACGCCCCTCCCTCTCTCTCTCTCTCTCTCCCTTTCCATTACAAACGTGACGTTGCTAATTAAGTTGACGCATTTGCTGCCTGGCTGCTGCTGTTCTTTCCACTCCTCTTCCTCCTCCTCCATCTCCTCCAGCTCCTTATGCTCCAGCTTGTTGTGCCTCGCGGTCTTTTTTGTCTAGCTGTGGGTTGGAGGATTGTCTGATGAACAACAATTCTTGTTATGGGTGGCGAGCTTAAGAAATTTGCATGGTTGATTTGTTGATGAAGGGAATGGTGTCTTAAAGGGGAGGTGGGGGGGTGATAGGAACGGCTATTTTCAAAATAAACATTTTACCCATTTCATGAATACAATAATTTGATATATACATAAGTGAAATCATTTTAAATTCATCTGTTTTTAATCCGTTTTTCTGGCAATATCCTTCATGGTATTCTTATGGAGTTTGACATTTTCCTGGAACTATCCCATTATGAAGTGTATAACATGAAAATGTTTCTATATCAGGTATGCCTTTTCCTTCAGTTGTTCAGTTTGAGTGACGAAACTTTCAAAAACTGCTACTTGCCGGCTGGGATGGTCTTTGACAGGTGCATCTCAGATGCATCATCTCGTTTTGGTAAGGACCTTGGGGCCAGGGCCATTCCACAGCCGTGCAGCTAAACAGCTGATGTTTCTTCTACTCCTTTTTTTTCTCAACATTTTCCATGTAGTCACACCTAAGAAAAAAGCGAGAAAGATAACAAAAACAAAAGTGGCATGAGAAACGTGGCCAAGTCAGTAACATGTCTGTGCTGCAGGTAACAGCAGCTGTCAAAATGACAGTTGAAAAAACAGAGAAGAGCTGCATAGGTGTCGGGCAGGAAGGGCAGCATAACATTTGATAAACTTTTCACACACGCACACCATTACAAAAGATTTGTGCATCTAGCAGACTTTCCTACTTGGATGAAAATAAAAGAACAAGGCAGCAAGGGGCGGGGCACTGATGGCAACCAACAATCAACTCACAAAAGCCAACTTCTTGATTGTATTTTGTTGCTGCTGCTGCTGCTGCTTTCCTCTTTGCTTCTTCATTTTTTTTTCTTTTTTGACTAAACTAATTATACGTAAAATGGAATCAAAGCCAACACTTGAAAATTTATGGACGTACACGCCTACAAGTGGGCGGCAGTCTCCATTGTTCGACAACGTCTTTTTTGTTTGATGTGAAAAAAAAATTGAAAAGGTGCACCCCGAACCGAATAACAAACAAATGCGATCGGAAAGTTCATGGACTGAAGGTTGGGAGGGGAAAGCCCGTTGTGGTTCTGAAGTGCAAAATCAAAGTGAATCTCCAGCGTCCACTTGAGGATAAACACAATCAAATAAAAAGGAACAAAAAATATTGTTTCCCCTTTCCCCTTCTAAAGTTTTGAATGGCGAAATATAACCAGGGAAATCATATTGAAATATTCGCCAAATAAGTTTCTTTTTAAGATACTTTATTAAAGGATTGACGAACTGGAATAAAACTTACCACAGTACTCTAGAATTTTGCCTCCTAATAAGGGGATAACCATGAACCCAAGGAGCGTCCCGACTAAAATGACTTTAGCTCTTATTATTTTACTACACAAATACAATTATCATTCGGTTTAGTGCATTCGAATTGATTAGGACTTTAGCCATGTGAGCCAAATCAATTCTCTTTAGTGGCATTATTTATATTAGTTTTAGACAAGTCATTCCATATCTACCTATAACTGGGCACTAAATACTCGCTGAGTTCTTAGAGTTTCTAACTATGTATGCAGATGGATAGATAGATGGATGGATAGATGAATGGATGGTGGAATGGTTGAAAAACCCACACAGAACATACCGCTGATATGCCACAAATTTGTCGTTGCTGTTGTTGTTGTTGAAACAAACACACCTTCGGGTGCTTTTACATGGCAATAGCAGGTCGACGAAGTGGATTATACCTCTATATGTGTATATGTGTGTGTGTGTGTGTGTGTGTGTGTGTATATGACAGAGTACAGAGAGAAGATAAAAGTTAGTTTTTTGTTGACTACAAATGCACAAGAAGACTCTTTCACTGTCATGTGTCTTCCACACACACACACTCTCACCGAAAATCGTGTGAATTATTAAAATCTAATAAACCACAAGATTTTATGTAAGACACACAAAACTCGTTCGTCGTCCTCGCCTTCTTCACCTTAGTCTTCGTCGTCCTTCCGAGTACGTCTTGCAGTCAAAGTTTCCGTGCGGTTTTCTTTGGTTACGCTATTGAACCCTAAATTAAGTTTGAACATAACTTCCGTACTGCTCTTCCGCCTCTATCACGTACACACACACACACACACACACTCACAACGCAGGACACCTTTTCTTGGCCTTGCCCCTGTGTCTTGTTTACATAGGTAAGTTTAATTTTCCTGTAGCACACTTTTTGGCGCCATGCATGAAACATGTGTGTGTGCGCCTGAGTGTCCTCGGTGTGTGTGTGTGTGTTCATAAATTTTCTTAATGTTTAAGTGTGAAAATCTTTGCCGTTCGATGGTGCTTTTCACACTTTTCGCCTTGGCCCATGTCCTCATGGAGCGGGACGCCTGGTGAAATCAAGCAGCAATGTGTAAACTTTCAATAGGTTCGTTAAAATTTTATGATTTTCCGTATATATATATGTCTGTGAGTGTGTGAGTGGGTGTGGGTGTGTGTATTTGTGTGCAGAGAACCCACAAAACGTGTTGAAAATTGTTGTTGAGCCACTTCCGTTCACATTTGAACTCCTCGTCTCTTTTCTAGCCCCGTAGCCCCTCCCCGCTCCAGACACCTCGCCATCCCACCTCGCTACCCATCCACCTGGCCGATTTGGCCTTTGAAGTTGCGATGAAATTTTTAATATTTGTTAGACTTGTTTTCTTGTTGCTGGTGCTATTGTTTTATAACTTTTTCATGTGCTTTTATTGGCATTTATAGAATATTTATAAGCGTTTGGCTTGTTTTCCTCTATTACTTCCTTTTTGTTAAAGTTGCTAACAATTTAATATTTAAATTATTGGAATTTTTTGATAATTTTGAATATTTTGTGTGAGAACAGTTCAAACTGATTCATACATTATTTTGCTTAAGTTGTTAACTAACCTCACTCACATATGCATCTAGAGTGCATTTATCCGGATGCTAAGCTCCTGGTCTGGGTCCTGGTCCAGGTCAAATGCCCAAGCCATAACATCAACATCAGCAACTTTAACATCCAGTCGACTCTGGCTTTCCGCTTCCGGCGAGCTCAAAGCTCAAGCCCAAACTATATAAATTTTTGTTCAATCCCCTTTCTCTTCTGCTCTCCCGGCCCGTTATCTCAGTACGGACAAAGTATGTAGCAAGATAAAGTAGAGGAAGAGAGAGAGAGAGAGAGTACCAGAGGATCCCACAGTGATTAGACTAAATTTCTATGCCCTTTCGTTAAGTAAATCTAAATAACTCCAGACATCTTCAGAAGTTATATTAAATTCATATTAGTTCTGTATTATATTCATAATGAAATATAAGGTTAACATAGTTCCGCAAACAATATGGCATAATAGAAAGACTCCTTGCTGGATAGAGTATACGAGAAGCGAACGGAAAATAAATCAGTGAAAAATGTGCAACTTATGATCAAGTGTTCCCACAAGAATTGTCAACTTCTTCTTTTCATTCCTTTCTCTCTCTCACTCTCTCTCTCTCTTTCTGTCTTGTCTCTTTGTTGTCTCGTTGTTGCCTCCGTTGCAGGATGTCGAAGACATCATCGAAGTTATGTGCTAGAGGACGACGACCAACAAAAAAGCTCACAAAAAAAAAAATCTAAAGAAGATGCAAGAATGAAATGAACAAAAAACGAAGGAGCTTGGTAATGCCGAAGGGACAAACTTTAGCATAGTTGACCTTTCAGTTTTTCTTCTTTCGGCTCGTTGGGTAGAGTGCATAAATAGTTGATAAACTATTTGTCAGTTTAGTTCAGTTCAGTTCAGTTTAACTCTATAAAAAGAGTGAGAGAGAGAGAGGTAAGGGAGCGGAATCGGCTATGTGGTGGAGGTGGGCTAATTGCATTTCAAGCATTAACAAAACGCCATTAATTTGAATTTAAAATTAACCAAGAGACCTTCATCTGTTACCAAAGATTTGCAATGTTCCCTTGTTCCCATCAATGGGCATCAAATGTCATTGCATACTTTTTGGGGGGTTGCTCAAATTGAATTTGAGGTGGTTGCTGTTCCTCAAAAATTTCCAAATATGTCTTACTCTCAGCGGGCTTATAGCAACAGCCAGTATGAGCGAGTAGACAATTGTAAACTGGTTTGTTGTTTTAGTCTGGTTAGCAAGGACAATGAGTATCCTAGAAAAGACAAATCTCTTAAGGCATGCCAATTTCTAAGAAAATAAGAAAGCGGGGAAACCCAAGAAGAGACAATCCATAAGCCATTTTCCAAACACAATTCCATTATAAAAAAATGTAATATTTTTTGTAATTTGAAAGCTTCTTTAACTCTGATCAACTCGACATTATCACTGACAAAATATGTATGCATCCATTATTGAAAGAGCCAATTATATCGTTTTCGATGTATAAATATATTTATTTTTTGTATATCATTTATGTACCTAGGTATATATATAGACCAATATTTTTCCAAATGTTTTTTCTTTGGCTTTCGAATGCCCTAAGGACTAGCCAATCAAATATTCTTTAGTCCCATTCACTGGCAAAGCCATCGTTCGTTTTTGTTCCATCTTTCAATTTGAGAAAAATTAATTTATTACATCAATATTTATGTTTCACTTAAATTATAATGCGTGAATGCAGCCAGTCAGTTTTTCCCTTTCCCCATCTCTGTCTCTCTCTCTCTCTCTCTATCTGTCTTTCTCTCTATCTCTCTCTCTCTCTTTCTCTCTCTATCCTACTAACCCTCCTTATCATGAATGAACTTTTATATTTCTACAATGTTGATTTTTTTCCATTTTTGGTGTTTTTGTTTTGTCTTGTAGGGTAGCGGGGGGGTTATACACTTGCAAAGGATATTACTATTTCTTTACTTTGTTAAACTGTATTTGTTTTCTTACAAGAAATCCTTTTAGCAAGTTTGATCTCAAACCAAACAGGGTAAGAAAAAGTTACATAATAATCTGAATGGCAACGAGAACAAAAAGAGTAACATCAAGAGTATAAAATCTTCGGTATTGATAAATTTATATTCCTAAATTTCTTCTTTTTTTTTGTATTATTCCATTTTGCCAGCCGCAAAGCAAACAAAGGGTCTTCTCTCCTCTTGAATGGTTACTCCAACTCATTCCTCTATTTGACTCTAACTCGGACTCTAGACCTCCGAGCACTGAGAACTCAGCAAGGGATCGCAATCAGTCATAATAAATATTAAAAAATAGCGCATAAAGTCAAACATTGGAAGCGGCACGTTTTTCTCTCTCTCTCTCTCTCTCTCTCTCTCTCTCTCGCTCTCTCTCTCTTTCTCACTCTTCTCCTATTTTGACAATGAAAATGGTTAGCGGAGCAATATTTGGTATAGAAGAGAGGATGTGAGGGATCGGATGAGAAATACGATGGAGAGGGGGAGAGTGAATTTTGGGTGTAAAGAAAACTTTTCTAATAAAATAGTGGGGCCTCGGCATGGTTGTGTTGGTTATTGCAATTGCAGAACTTTTATTCTTCTATTCATGCTGTTTTGATACCCTCTAGTCCATCGGTTATATCAGTCGTTGTGTGCTTGTTTTGCCATTGATCTTGAAAGGTCTTAAGTACCATCGGGATTAAGCAATAAAAATAATTTTAAACTCTATGCCTCTCATGAATGAATTTGAAATATATCGATAAATGTTATACATGGAGAAGATTATTTAGGAAGAATTCGAAATTCATTACTTTCACTACAAATGTGGAGGGTATCTCAAAAACGGGAATCTCACCAAGATGTGTCTCACTTTTTTTGGTTTTGTTTGGCATATTCAAATACCATTTTTGCCTATCAGAAAGTGTTTTAACAAATATTGACAGACGAACATAGGGATGGAGGGCTGGTTGCGGAGAGAGGGGTGTACGGGGAAGGCCCTACCCATAATTAGCAGTTAATATTGCATAGCCGCACAAAAAGTTCGTTTCGTTTCGCTTCGTTTTGCGTTGTGTTGCTTTACGTTGGATTGCGCGCCTATGCGCCTATATTCTCTATTTTTACTATTTGACTAGAACTCTTCGCTGCCGTTTAATAAGCTCACAGTTTTTGTTTGTGTTTTCCAACACTGCAAACATAGCAAAGTGGCACACAGGCAATGCTGACAGCAGGAGGCAGAAGACAGGAGCATCATGGCAAAACTCAAACACATACGAGCGGCACTTGAGGCGGCGGCTCTTCTCCTTCCGTCCGACAAGTCGACAAGGCATTTCCATGGCCTTTTATAGCCTGACACGCTTTCTGCTCATTTTCTTTTTTTCCCATCCCATTCCTTTCCTTTTTTTTGTTTTTGGTGTCAATGAACAGTTTTAACATATTAGCAAAGTTTCTTAAAGTACACATAAATATGTTTGATGTGCTGCTCATGGCAGTGCGGGGTAATGGATGGTTGGATGGATGGATGGATGGATGAGCTATACGAAGCAAGAAATTATATAAGATGTCGAGAGTTAGCACACACACTCACATATACATATACATTACGTATATACGTACACTTGAGTGGCATATTAGTGGCACTTTGAAGTGGCCCAGGAGAAAATGTTAAGATATGGCTGCAAGCTTTGATAGCTTCTGAGCTTAGCTTATCCTTGACAAGCTTAAAAGTCAGCAAAAGCTTTAATATATGATAGAGTTGGACTCAAATCCACTATGTCAATGGTGAAAGCATGATGTCCTATGTAAAAGACATCAAACTTGAATTTCGAAGTTCAATATGAATGAATTCCTTTTTAGGACAATTAACTCTTCCAAACAGTTGAACTAGTTAAATATGATAAAGAAATTTAATTGCATTAGTAGGAAGTGAGTTGAAGCATAGCCTCCTATCGCCCTATCAGATGGATTGCCCATCATTTTATTCAGACTTACAAATCAACTCAATAAAAACAATTTTCGATATTAAATTAACATTTTGCCCAGACCAGCTATGAATCGCTCGCTCCGCCGCATAAACTGCCCTTCATTAGACTTTCACTACAATTGCCATGCCACATCCTTCCCAAACTGTTGGTCCTTTCCCTTCCCCACCCGCTCAACATACACACTCTGCGCTTACCAAAAAGTTGGCTACAACAAAAGCATGTCGTGTCGTGCCGCGTCGCTTAATCATGTCAATGATTTATAATGCTTTCAAGGAGCGAACCAAACTGAAAGTTGTCGACGGCAAAGGCCAGAAAGTATATGGAATGAGAGACGCGAATGGTGGGCACTGAGGTGGGTTTTGCTAGACAGACAGAGAGACAGGCAGCAACTACTAGCTTAGCCAAAAGGGAGGTCAGAACATAAGTTTTCCACCTACTTATATGCCCTTCTCAATGGCTAAAACCGGAAGGAAAAGCCCACCAAAGGAACAAAAACTAAAACAGAAATTTATCTCACGAAAAATGATTTGGCTCATTATCAACAGGAGCTAAAGTGCAGTCGAAGAAAGAACAAGGAGGAACGAAATATTGAGAGAAAGAGCAAGTAAGAGACGGATACAGATACAGAGACATCGAACAAACGCATAAATCAACAACAAAAACAGAAAAATGATTTATTTTTTCCATACACAAGCAAACAAAAAAAAAAAAAGGAAAAATAACAAAGGAAAGGGCACAACGAAGTGTTATATGATTGCTTCTAATAAGAAAAGTGGGGATAATGCCAAAAGAAGGCTGCGGGAAGAGGCAGCACAGGAGTCTGGGCCATCGTCATAATCACGCTGAGTGCCAAAGCGGCTGAGGAGAAGGGAGCTAATGTAAGCTAAAGGTAAGGTCGACCAATAATAAAGTAATCAAAGTGATATGGTGTTGATGCCAACACACACACACACACACATTGAGGGTGAGACAGTGGGTGGAGGGGTGCTCCACATATGTTATTATTGCCATGGCACATACACATCGCATCGCCCTCTTATTTAGACGTACAATAAATATGTCCGTCTTATCCCTCTTCCAGCATTTGTGTGTGTGTGTGTGAGCTTATGTGTACCTACATATATTGTGATTATGCCATTAAGACTTCGCCACTCCACCCCGTCCAGGGCACGAATCCTCTTTTCATTCCTTTGCCTATTCTATTCAACTAAATGACAGACAATCGAATTATTTTCATGAATTTGGAGAAAATGTAAGAACTCTCTCTCTCTCTCTCTCTTTCTCTCTCTCTCTCTCTCTCTCTTTCTTTCTCTTATATACAGCTATATAGTATATACATACTCTGCTCAAACCTAACGAGAATACTTGAACATTGTGAAGATGTAAAACGTCCGATCTTATCTAACGACAGTTTAATAACCCTCTATTTTCTATCATAAGATATGAAATGAGTTTACCCTTTGTATTGTTTGGTAACCGATCATTTGGCAATATAATGCCCGAGATGGAAATAATCCTAGCCATGGTACATAGTAGTTTGGCCAACATCTGTTAACTGATTCCAAATGGACCCAATGGACAATGGTCCCATAAATAGTTTGCTTAATTACCTTCTGAAGTGCCAAGTGCCAGTACCATTTGGTTGGTAGGGAGAAGGTAGAGACAAAGAACAAGAAAAAAAAGCCAAGAAGAAGTTGGCCACAAAACAATGCTTAAGTAAAGACGTTCGGTTTGAAGCGAAGATGAAGCAAAAAACATATGCCAAAACACCGATTGCAATTAATCTTGTGCAAGTATTTACCTTACCCATACTGCCTTAGCTCACCCCACCAGCTCTTTACACGTTCCATACAAGTTCAGGTATTGGTAAACAAGAAAACTTCCTCTGCAGCTAGTTGGAGATTCAGCTCACTCTCTTTCTCTTCTGCAATTTTTTTTGTATGTGTGTGTGGGTGCTGATCTATTGTTGGCAGAACAAACTTTGCTGCATACTTCAAGGCATTGAAATAGTGTATGTGTGTGTGTGTGTGTGTGTGTCTGTTGGTTCTATAGACATTTGTGAGGTATCCCTTAAATACCAATTTATGGCACAAGCAGATAAAGTCCCAAATCTGCACTTAATCTTTTGCATTGTTTAATTTCGACTCATTGAGTTAGTATTTGTGCCTGCACATATGTATATATATATGTGTGAGTGTGTGTGTCTATGTGTGGGCGTGGCTGAATGGGCATTGTTCAAGGCTCGCCGCGCACTTAAGTTGCCTGGGAAATAAATCGTTGTCGACGTCTACAATGTGTGTTTAAGTGGATGGGAAGGGAAAAAACCCCCCACCCACACACACACACATACACTATTCAATGCTTCATTGCAACCACAGTAAAAACAACAACAAGAACTAAACTCCCACACATACACACTCTATGCGGCTCAACAGGCGTCCTTCTCATCCTTAGTTAGTGGTTGCCTGGCTAAGGTAAGGCACACGAGAAAATCGGTACGAGGGCAAGTTGTTTGCTAGTTAAAACTTACAACTTGCGCGTTATTTCCTGCCACACACACACACACACACATATCTTCTTCGTTCCTTCCTTCAATATATACCCCCTAACCACCTCACTTCTAACCGCAATGCCCTGCGTACTTAAGGTGTTAACGCAAAAGCTTGACTCATAAAATATTGAAAAAGCCACAAAAACTTTGCACCAAAAAAAGCTCAGCAACATACAACTCTCGTCTATGTTTCTTTGGGCTAGAGAGTCTACCAAAAAATACCAAGGGAAGTGATATGAGAAGTCGTACGCCTTACGTAAAGGTTTACAATCGCCATGGGTAGGGCGAGAGACTAAACTATAGCGGAACCCCAAATTGAACGGTTAAGTGGCAAGCAAAAAACCCGGCGGAAAAAGCAACAGAAACGAAAACTTTTTCACCTGACTTGACTTTTACTTGTATTCGCTGGCAAGTTTTTTTGGGGTGCCAAGCAAAAAATAAACAACTTGCTCAAAATCAGCAGCATCGACTTTGGGTATACCCAGGACCAATTGAGAAAGCTATCTTTAAGCAATTCTTCATTTCCCCTTCAGAATCGAGATTTTACCTTTCCATCCAAATAGCTAGATTTCCTCCATCAAAACGAAGGTCTAGTCGCCTTTCTCTATTAGATTCAGGTTTGCCATTTAAATATACCCTTTTCAGACCTATGTGTGCAGGGTATATATGTACATATAACACAAAAATGGGTTGGCAAAAGAAGGCAAAAGAATTCACGCAAAATGTTTTCCTTAAACGGATTTATTGACACATATTAGCTCTTTATGTTGGAAAACTTTTCCAAGCTAATTGATTGATAATGCCAAAGTAAATTCAATTATGTATATGCAAAAGGGACACAATTTTGTTTACAGTAAATTGCTAAAAGAATGAAACAAAATGAATAAAAAGAACTCAATTAATAATAAACATTATTCGATTCCCTTAAAACTTTACAGCTTCAAAGGATAAAGTTGAAGAGTCCATGACGCTTCTGCTGATATTTCTCTGCGATTATTGATTAACCTATTTTGAGACCACACAAACTATCTACAAAAGGCCGATGCGTAGAGCAGGGTCGAGCACCGGCCGAGCGCTCTTTGTAAGTTTGAACGCGTTTTTCTCGGACCTTAGAGACATGATTAAAGTCGCACTGTACTGAACCAATCGTTACCAAAATTTTTCACACTGTTCCCTACCGTTGTCATTGACAAATGAACTACAATTAGCCAAAAATATTGAAAATATAATTAGTGACGAAAAAAATTGTGAAAATCGTAATTTTCCTTTTAATCCCTTATAACTTTTGTTATTTTCCTAATTGTTATACCCTTGCAAAAAGGGTATATTAATTTTGGTCAGAAGTGTGCAACGCATAGAAGGAAACATCTCCGACCACATAAAGTATATATATTCTTGATCAGCACGACGAGACGAGTAAGAGCTACAGAGCTGAAATTTTGCATGCAGGCGTTGTATAACTCGGATTTAGTTGGAGCACCATATCATATAGCTCCCATACAAACGGCAAAGTCACGAACAGTGACTTTTCTCAATAACTTCGTTATTTTCTCAGCTATTGTCGTGAAATTTAATATTAGTCAATTCATTATAGCTATAAACGACTGTGCCCAATTTGGTCAAGATCGGGTGACTATATCAGATAGATCCCGTAGAAACGATCGGTGGATAACAATGACTTTGCCGTTCTTTCGCAAACATTACTCTTTGTAGATAAAACGTTTTTCCACTTTGACAGCTATAAGTGAGGAAAGAGTACCAAACAGCTTGAAAGGGTATACAAACTTCGGCGCGGTGGAAGTTAGCTCCAGCCCTCTGGTTTTATAAACAATACGATACAGATTAAGAATCTTGTTGGTTTTTGTGTTTCAGATGAATGGACGCCTCTTGTTAGACGTCCCTCCCACCTTTTTGGATTCCGTCATTTTCAAAATTGTATTCGTTGAATACGATTTGAAATTCAGGAAAAATTTGCAACTTTTTAGCTTTAACCGTTTTCCTAACAAATGTGCACTCTTTTGGGCCTACAAGGTGAGAAAGTGCCTTAAAATTCTTAAACTTTTGTATATCAAAACTAAGATCTTTCAACTTATTGTTGGCTTTGTTTTATTAATCAACAAATTGAAAAATCCAAAAATCATACGTAATTTTTGAAACGTTTGTCAAAATTTGCAAAATGTACCGTTAGCGTTGTTGCTGTTCTAGAGTCGACGAACTAGCAGTAGAATGACCCCCCGATCATATGGTGCTCTTGAATTTCAGCATGCACTGCATGAAAATCATCTATCTATATTGCATTTGTGTGAACGTGCTCGAACATTTTCTTCACCACAACTGAACGATGGGTTCAATTGTCGTTTAAATCCATTTCCAATTTCCGTTCGGAGAGGAGAAACATGTGGAAAAGTAACGTGGGACGTGGGCAATGAAGTAGGAAATGCGAATATTTATCAAATTTTCATATAATTTTTAATAGGCTTTTCCATCAAACATAAATTTAACAAACCGAAAAAGGAAAAAGAAACGGAAATTCAAATTACCTGTACCGTAATTACACAAAAGAATATGCCAATAAAAATGACTTATGTATCAATTTCCTTTACGATGGCAGCCAAGGCACCAGCAACGAGCACCGGATTCGAGGGGACGGAGAAGCAGTTGCAAGAGCAAAAGCAAAAGCAGAAACAGGACTCAGGACACTAACGTCGCATCGCATTGAGGATGATAATAATAAAAGGCAACAACACGGCAACCAAGCGAAAATTTCAATTTTATTTTTATTGCCTTATTGTGTGTATCAAATATTTACAATTATTTGCCATGAGCCATGAAAATGAGCCAAGGCCCAGACGACGGACGACGGACGACAGACGACTGGACGAATGCCAGAGAGGGGTGTGGGGGTTCTGAGGTCTGATAAATTCAAATAAATTTCGTATGTGTGTGTGTGTGTGTGTGTGTTGTTGTTGCCAAGGTGAAAATAAAGATACGCTCGCAGTTGTTAAGATGAGGCAAAGTTTTTCTGGCGATCAAAAAGCGCGCTTTGCTCCTTTGCATGGCATTAAAATTTTATATTAATGTCATCGAGACGTTGATTTACAATCGCACCACTCCCATCTATGGTTGTGTGTGTCTGTGTGTGTTTGTGTGTGTGTGGCAAATATACAAGTAATTTTAATAATATTTTATTGCTTCGAAAAGTGGTAATAGCGCGGAAAATGCCAAAATATGAAAAGCGAAAAGAGCCAAAAAGGCAGTCAAAAAAGTCTCAGCCCCCCATCTTCGCCCTCCTCTTTGGCAAAACACATCAATGCTGATTATGACAATGTTTTCAGTAAAATTTTCCTCTGACAACTGGAGAATGTGCTGTCTACCTCCCTCTTTCTCTCTGCATCTGACTCTTGTGACTCTGCTTCTGCTTCTCCAGCCAGGAATCAGATTCCAGGAGGTTATACTCTATGCGGTTTGTCTCCTGTCTGTTGCCAGACTGCTGCTTTTTGTGGTTGCGGCGGCCCATGGTGGCAAAATAACAATTGTAAATGCTTGAATAGCTACATATCCTGAGAATAGAAGTCAACAGTATCACAAAAACGACATGCAGATAAACAAAAAAAAGCAAACAGAGAGGGGGACATAAAGAGATTACATTCATATTTTTTGAAAGTGTTTAGAGTTACCTCAATACTTAGCTTACATCAGCACTTTTTCCAATGAACATTCGAGAGACATAAACCTAAACGTTAAAGAGAAAACCTATTATCAAGTTTGCTCTATATTTATCAGTTGATCGCTCGTATCAGTCAACCAATTGCCAATTGTATTGTTTCATATGTGGCCTAATTTCTGTAAGATTTTCCGCCATCTCAAACACAAAAATTGGAGTTCACAGTGGAAAATGTATGTCGAAACCGTAGAAGATCAGCAACTATTTTGTCTGTCTACAAACTTAATTTCCTTGACTTTTAATGTTTCATTTGCTATTTTTGGTTTGTTGGTTTTACTTGCCTCGAAATCGAAAAGCTGAATGCAATTTAATGAAATGAAACCTCAGAAATGCGAACAAGGAGACAGTCGAGAGAGATGAGAAAAAAAATGCCAGAGGAATAAAGTGAAAAGAAAAAAACAAAACGTTTTGAAAATATATATTTTAAGTAATATTTATGAGATGAAATGGTGGATGGGGTTTTTTTTTACCAATTAATTTTTATTTATGTGCTTTTCGTTGCTTTTCGGTTTTCTTCTACTTATTAATTTTTTTTCTCACTTTCATTTTTCCTTTTTTTTCTGTATTGTATGTTTTTTATTTTTTTTTTTTTTGTGATATTTCCCCTTATCAAACAAACAGTTGGCAAAATGATAAATGCCGTTGCTTTTGGCTAACACCACCAGCAGCAGCTCCCTCCCTCCTTCCAGTCCATATCCCACCCTCAGCCCGCTGTCTCGGGCTTTAGAGTGAACCATTTTGGTAATTTAATATTTTCCACCACAGCCAAGCAGCTAAAAAATGACAATTTTTAATTATCAAATGCGTTTAATGATAAAAATTGTGTGTATGATGGGTCGACGTCGTCGACGCCGTGGATGGGTCTGTTGGGGCAGCTGCTTGATGGCGGATTGCGGATGGGAAGATTGGAGTGGGAGAACCGGCTAACTTGGCCAGTCCTTTTCTTGGCTGTTGGATCTTGGCTTTTAATTTATGATTTGTTCGTAAGTGGGTGTGGCTCGCCTATAATAATTAATATTACACACACACACACACGTACAAAAGACATAAGCAACATAGCCAAAACCGAAGAGAATTCGAATTGGAGACACACTTTTTCGTGTCTCTCTATAGTCTTAATTTTCTCTCTCTCTCATCATCTTGTAAGTATAGCCCTCTGTAAGGGTATTCAAAAGCAACAAGAAACAATTCCCAGTGGGGTAAACATAATTTTTTTTCATAAATCTTTGGAGCCGGAGACGTTGGCAGTGCCAGAGCAGCGACAGTAAGTGCAATGTCATTGAGGCAGAAGTGGCAGGCATATGCCATCCTATCGTATCCTATCCTATACTCCTTGCCAACCTCCACCCAACCTTCCCAAAGGCATTCAGCCATACATATGTACATGTCGACATATGTGTCGCTGTCGTGTCTTGAGCTCCAGAAATAAAAAGTATTTCTCGAATTATTGTTAATGATGATTAAAAGTATGTACAACAACATACATACATATATACATACATACATACATATATACATACATACATACATATATGTATCTTTGTGTATAAGGTACCAAAGGCACCTTAGTGCCTAAGATTCCAACCAAGTTCCCACCACTTTGACAATGTGTTAAGTCCGCTTACCTTTCCCCTTCCGCACTTGGAAGGAGTGGAATGGAGTGAAGTCGCACTGACGACTAAATAATTATGATCAAAAATGTGGATACAAGCACAGGAATTCCATCCAAAGAAATTAAATTAAATTGTTAAGAAGAATAAATAAAAAACATATATACATACATATCTGTAGATATATATTTATATGATGTAATATTTATCTGTACAGTGAAAAAACTGGAAGATATTTTAAAAAAATTAACGGCATAAACTTGGTCTTAAAATGAACTAAGTAAGTCGACTCGCCGACTTGGGTCGAAAACCAAATGTATGTCTGTTAAATTGTTTTTACATGCCTCATACCATGTGCTATCTCGCTAACTGTAGAAACACACGAGCACTCTAGCGCCGCCACTAGCCAACGGCCAATTGTGCGCTTATGAACCGCGCTAAAATACGTTCCTTCGCATATTTTACATGTTTCTAGTCCGATTTCCATAAAATTTGGTAGTTTGGTAGAAATAGATAAGGTTAATTGGTGTTCCGAGTTTGATAGTCCAAAAATTGCAGATGGTATTCGATTTGTCTGTTATGGAGGCAGAAGTGGGCGTGGCAAAATATTAAAATATACAAATTCTGTGCGCATACTAAACAAATCTTCATATTAAATTTGGCGACTTAAGCTTTGTTAGTTTTTGAGAAAATTAGTTTTATTTAATTTGCTGGGGCGAAAGTGGGCGTGGCAAAAAGTTTGAACAATTGGTTTCTGCACTCTAACTAAACGAGTATAGAAAGCAATATGAGTGAGGCTTAAATTAATTTTAATGGATTCGTGATAGTATTCCTTGCTATTCCACTAGCAACCTCAATAACCATGGAGCGTGCGCAATATCCACGGACTCAGTATGAAAATCGTTCTCACGTGACTATAGAAACGGGTCTTTCGCTACAAAGTCTGATCCAGAATAATTCTATCGCCCAAACACCAGATCATCCGTATGTAGGAGGCTACGAAGGAAATTTCTGATTAGTATACCTTATTGTTATTATTTCAAAATTTTATTCTTTTCGATTAACAATATTTCAGAGCAAAATTCAGTATTTTTATTCGGCGAAAATTATAATCTGATCACGCGCAACGTTTTTAATACAATCTAGATTTTATAGTTACCGAAGAAGCTAAAAAATATGGGTACACGAACACGATGGGGTCGCATTGATCCCAGCGTTCAATTGGAAGTTAATCTGATGCCATCTTTTAAAAAGGTGGTCAAGCTGAATCGTAAAACGTTGCCGCGTCGTGTCCAAAAGCAGCTTTTGCTAATGGCATCGCCGTCGCCGTTTCTTAATTTCATGAACAAGTTTCGATTGGATGAGATCCTAATTAATCACCATTACAAAGGCGTTTATAGCATGCGTACTTCGGCTACTATAACAGAATTGGCCACATGTACTTGGAATGTCATGTCTGTTTCAGATCGACAGCCATATATAATGTTGGCTCGAAAAGCGCAGTATATCCAGCAGGCACGTAAACTCCATATTCTGGGGAATCACGGACCTAAGAACAGCTGAAAAACAATCTCCTCTAAGGCGCAGTCGGCAAATGAATATAAATACTATAGTTTAAAATATGTATTGAAATAAACTCGATAACTGTACATACTACCCAAGTCTACATACCAAATTTGGTGGCTCTAGCTCTTATAGTCTCCGAGATCTGCGTGTTCATACAGACGGACTCACGAACGGACAGACGGACATGGCTAGATCGACTCGGCTGTTGGTCCTGATCAAGAATATATGTATATACTTTATGGGGTCGGAGAAGCTCCCTTCTGCCTGTTACATACATTTTGGGGACTTTAATATACGATTTCACCCTATGGGTGCAGGATATAATGAGTTGACTTGATCTTAGTAGATTGATTAAACCAAAAAAGCTATTAATATTTACAGACTGAAAGAAAAAGGTTACCACTTTGACACCTTTCACCCAGCATTTGGAAGATTGTTTCTATAAGGATTCACCGTGATGAGTCCAAATTGAGCCATTATAACTTTTATACTTACAACAAGTAAGGGCAATTACCGTGTATGATTAAGAATAAAACTCTAAAAAGAGACGAAATTGGTTAAAAGAAAGGATCATATCCAAGGATCATCATCCAATTCAGACTAGGTTATAAATTTTGCTCGAAAAAGTGATCATAGGATCACAAAGTTAGCCCATATATAAGACATAATGGAAAACAGGATCAGGAACTTTATAAAATTTTCAGCAAGAAGCTGAAAGGACTAAATGCCATATCCATATCTAAGACATAATCATACATATGTATGTACGAGGGCAGTCCGATAAGTACTTAGCCTACAAGTGAAAAACGAAAGTTTTGGAAAAGTGTCGATTTATTTCTCAACATAGTAGCCTTTAAGGTTGATACACTTGATCCAGCAATGCTCCAACTTTCTTTCTCGAGGCCTCCGTGGCGGCGATGACTTCCTCATTTGACTCAAATTTCTGCCCGGCGAGTGATTTTTCAAGTTTGGAAACAAAAAGAAGTCCCACGGGGTCATGGTTGAAGAGCAGTTTTTATTCGCCAAATGGAGCCATTTTTCTTCAATTCAGTGTCGAATCGGGATAATAAAGTAGACCCCCGTGACTGTTTTGCCCTTCTCCAGGTAGTCGATGTAGATCACACCTCGTGACTCCCAGAAAACGGTATCCATCACCTTTCCGGCTGATAGAACAGTATTCGCCTTCTTCGGAGAAGATTCGCCTGGTGAAGTCCGCTGTTTGTCGTCTATAAGATGTACTTATCAGACCACCCTCGTATGTATACAATATGGATTACATTTTGAGTTCTTGCGAAAAATACAAATGAGCAAGGGCTGCTGCTGTGACTGGTCGTGAATGTCGTGTGTCGGTGCTCGATAACATAATTATCTGTCATAATCAGTAGGCGTTGAAATGTGCAATTTAAAGTGCAATTTTATGCGCCCCGGCAGACAAAACGCAACTCACAAAATATACCGTATCATACCACAATGACCCACACCACACAAGCATACACACACACACACACACAGAGAGAGAAGAAAAGCAAAGTGAATCGAACGAGTTGTCATGGTGGTAGGAAAATGAACTTCATGGGGCACCATCATCATCATCATCATGCTCATCGTTGGCAACGTCCAAACGCATTTCAACGATTGTGTCAGTTTGCGGAGTTTTGACAAATTTGCATCAGATTATTGCAATAAACATAATTATGCGCGCTGCATATGATTTTTCAATTAAACACATGCAACATAACACACTCCCCCACTCAAAGCAAATCCCCCCAGGGCACAATGGGTGGCTCTGACACCAGGCCCAGGCCCAAACCCATTGCCAATGCCATTGCCACTGAAGACCAAATAAGGGGTTATAGAGGTACGAATGGAGAAGAGCGAGAGGAGGGGGCTAAATGGATGACATGACCAACGAAAACCAACCAATTGCTGCTCGTTGCGGGTGTTTGTAATGCATATTTGTTAATTAAGTGTCGTCTCAGTGTGGGTGTATCTATATGCACTCACACAAACACAGCCACACACCCACCCACACACACACACATGGTGCTTAAGTGGAATCAATGGATTGTAATGCAGAGATAATCATTTTTAAACAAAAAAGCAGAACAACAAAAATCCACGGGTTAGCAATGTTGCATTGGAGAAGGAGGAGGAGAATTACTCCCAACCCAAGCTGTTTCAATGACAAATGGCAAAGACTGGCACACACACTCAACCAACCAACCCACCCACCCACCCACTCACTCTCTCTCACTTTTGCACACACAGCATGTAATAATTGCGAAAATTTCAATTAGTTGAGGTGTTGATGCAGAAATTTTGTGGCGTTCACGCGGATTTGTTGTATTTGTCAATTCAAGCAAATTGCACTTGAAAGATGACTAAGGGCGCTCGAATAAGTAAAATGTGTGTCTATGTGGGTGGGTGGATGGATATAAATGGGCAGGGATGCAGTAAGGACATTAATATATAACAACATATTCAAAATTTCATTAGAATCTTTGGGAAACCTTTCAAAAAAGAATATGAATCTATAAGAATCTGAGAATAAAAGTAGTACTTACAAATGGAATATTAGAAAATATCTTAATTTTCGAGTGGTTAACGAATTCTGCTTAATCTTAAGCTTTCTTTTGCCTATGTGTGAGCCTTCAATTCACCCTCTGGGGTAAGAAACATCAAAGATTGATGCATACATACCTACATATAAGTATATAAAAAACACTGAGAATTCTTTTGTGTATTGTGTACACGCCTAAGAATAACTCCAACTATGCTTGGTTGTCTTTGAAAGCGAAATTGTCTATATTGTATCCAACCAGGCAAGAAATATAAATTGATATAGCGTATACTTAGAACTAACAATTATGCATAGATAGATCGCAAATCAGAAGCTATCGTGTCAACTGGGGATCCACCCACAAAAAAAAAAAAAAAAAAAGATGAAGCCGATACAATTGACTTGATTCATTTCTATGTCAAGGTGACAATGGCAATAAGCCCAGCCACGCCTGTTTCTTTATCCAGCATTGTCAATTCAATGAGATAATCACCTTTGGGTGCATCGTCGGGTAAGAAATTTGTCTCCAGCTCATAATTATTGATGCTATACTCGCCCTTGGGGAACGGGCAACCGCCTTGTTCGGGCAAATTGGAGGCCTCCTTCAAATAGGGATATGTATTGGTGTCCTCGTTGATAAACTGACAGAACGGCTTATTCACATTCATGACAAGCATTCCCTTCTGTTTGTTATTGGAATCATAGACAAACACTTGCAACGATATCTTAAAGAAAGGACATATCTAAAATATCCAATTTATGAATAGTTGTCGGGGGATACTTACCCTCTGTTCGTCGCCCATATTTAATTTGAACTCAAAATCTCCGGCTAGAGTAAATTTATTGCGTCCAACTTTCTTCATACGAAGCGTACCCCAGTCGACCCATTTGGCATCGTTTCCGAAATCTTGATTCTTATCGAAAGAGTCTAATTCAACGTTATAGGGTTTATCATCGGCCTTGCCAATGGAAATGAAACACAAAACTAATGTCAACCAAAGAAAAGTCAAATTAGTCATATTGTCTCGTTGAGTCCACTCCATCCAACATCCAACAACTGGCTAAGGCCAGCACAGGCATTACAACTGGCATATATACCAAATCGAATCATTTATATCTCACATGCAATATCATTGTATTTTCACATATCCCAAATATTATCGAGATTGTGGCTAATTCGCAACATAAGCTAACCTTGTTAAGCAATCACGCAAACAATGAAAACAAAATCTCTCTGACTAAAGACTTTATTGGAATTGGAATCTGCCATTGACTATATAGAAGATTATATAAACTATGGAGGGATAGAAAAAATTATAAGCGAAGCGATACCGAATCGAATCGAAACCAAAAATATATTTGTATTTAGGCTCTTAGACACTGTAAAGTTTTCGAAAATGCGACCATTTAAAATGTTTGGCTAACGAAATGTATTCTGGTAAACTAATCTCTTAACACTCTCTATTGAGACATGCAAACTTTTAATAGCATTTGCTGTTTCCAAACTGAAGTTCAGAGGTTTAGTGGTTCCCTTGGCTCACTTTTGGCGGGGTGAAGGGTACGCGGTGGGTTTAGTTAGTTGAACGAGTGATTCAAGTTTTGGGCCGTTCGTCTGGTTGTTTTATGGCCTGCAGCAGTTTTCGTGTTTTCAACATCAAAAGTAATAAATTCATCGAACCATTGCCAAGCGAAAATTTTCGCTATTTTGGATTTTGCTGTAGGTAAAAGAGAAGGGTCGGGTCAAAACGGCAGGATGGGGAATGTGGGGATGAGAATGTCAGGTGGGCAAGAAGTCTTGAGATGTTGATATTGTTTTGGGTTGTTCCTTTTCAACTGGCTTTTTGCTCAATAACTTCCGTTGGCAGGGCAAATAAGAATTACCTCTACTTCCAAAGTCTTTCTCTTACTCTAACCTTCTTTTCCTATTACCAGAAATATATATACATATATACATACATATATAGCTGCAGTGTAGTATATGTATGTTTTCCTTTTTCGTTTGTCATTAATTTTGCTCTAGCGTCTCGACTGTTGCTGTTTGCCGCGAGAACAACTAATACAAAAAGTTATTTAGGTAAAACTCTTGACTTGTTTCTTGTCCCAGCATTGATTGGAACAACTGAGGCTAAAAGGCAGTTCCCCTCTGGTTGAAAAGTTTTGCACAGACAAATGAAATTTCAATTTATTTATTGCATTTGCCAAAAGTGAATTTCAAACTATGTAAATGTCAAACTTAATTTTTCAAAAAGTACTTTGACAATTTGTTTAATTAAACAGCAAATAATTAAAGAAGAACTCGCCCGATTCGACACTTCAATTCAATAAACCCAAACAATTAAAAAGAGTCGACAAAAAGGCTAAAAAGTGTGTGCTTTTTAGTGAGTGTGTGTGTCTGTGTGTGTGTGTGTGTGGTGGGTGTATTAAAAGAATGGCAGTGAAATTAAAATAAAATAAAACTCACGTTGAATTAAAAACCAGCACAGCAAAAGCAACAACGTCAATAGACACAAATATTGAAACGAGTAAACATGATCGAATTTTAGATACCCTAAAGAAAAGGTATCCAAATTCTGTTTCAGATAATATTACAAACCGAAAACATTTCCCTTTTTGAACTTTTCCCACGACTTTTTCATGTTTTGTCCCTCCATTCTTTACCCTTTAAAAAGCATATGTTTTTATAAACCATTTGAAATTAAGAATAACATTCTAACTTATGGTAAATCTTCTCTCTCTTATTGACTAATCAGTTTTCCATAGATAACAGATTCTAAACGTAGTTAAACGTGGTATGTAGTTAAGGCATTGAGGAAAATGCTATCTACCGAATGATTAATTCTTTTTCCCTTAGCCTAGCATACCCTACATGCAAGTAGAGGAGCCAACCTGGGTATCTTGGCAATGCCATCGTAGTGGAGATGGTAGGAGAATGGGGTGGGGAGGGGGGGTGACTTACAGTTGAAGAGTGCTGGGAAAAGGAGTCGTGACTTCATTTGCTTGACACTTGCGCAAAGAAAAGTGACAGCGGCAACGGCAGCGGCGTCAAGTGTGTACCATAAAAAAGAAGACAAAAACGAAACGTAATGAAAGAGTGAGAGATAGAGGGAGGTAGAGAGGGGGAGTGTAAGACAAAAAAAAAAAGCAGAAAAGATGAAAAAAAAAAAGAAAAAGGCTGCAAACGATTCCTAATTGAAAACTATTAAATTCTTTTTTGCTGCTACTTAATTTTTTCTTCATTCCGCAGTGGGTGGTTACCTCCCCCTCCTTAGCCACTCACCCACCCACCTCACACTCTGCTCAACCAAATTGGAACTTGAATTTCATTTCGAATGACATTCGCTCCATCACGCGTCAAATGCAGCCAACTCAGCTCAACTCCTACGGCACGTAGCCCGTCGCCAAGTCGTCGTCGTCCGAAGGAAAAGCAAAGAAAAAAAAAAGGAAAATGAAAAAGAAAAAGAAAAAGAAAAAAGGAAGCAAAATAACGAGAGGAGAAACGGAGGACATTTTCATTTGAGCATATTTAATTAGATGCAATTATTTATGGTATTAAATAGATGAGGCAGTAAATGTCCTGTACTGTCCTTTCCTGCCCCCTAACCAGCCCCTCCCACTACACAATCACATCTCACTCTCTCCCCTCACGCTGCTGCTGCTGCTTGCAAAATGCAAAGTGTGGAATACAACAACAACCGAAACGAAAAAAAATTGAAATAAAATGCTAAAGAATTGCGTCGTAGTCTGTCTGTGGAAAAAAAGAGGAAGAAAAACGAACAAAATGAAAAAAATGAACACCAAAAAGAAAAAACAAATTCAATTCCTGGCTCGCACCGAAAAAAGGCACAATTCTGCAGCAAATGACACGACATCCCACTCACACTTTACCCACCCCCACCCCCTCCCGATCATTTAACAAACCAAGCATAACAATGGCAGCGGTTTGAGGGTGGGGGGGGATGGAAGATGTGACTGAAGTCCTTTCGGACGCGAAGGAGTGCATTTAAATGGCAGGAAATTTGAAAAAAATTGAAATTTAAGTCTTTGATATATTGAAGTCGATTTATTAGCCGCTTTCATTATTCCTTCTTCAACTTCATCTTACAGTTCTTGCCATCCAACTGTCTGTCGGTATGGGCGGCCACACCCACACCCACCCCCACTGGGCCCAAAGCCGACATTCATTGTTAGTCATTCTTTTCAAAACTTGTCTTCATTTTTTTCCCACACGCATTTCTTTTGGATCCATTTACATATATGTATAAATATTCTTTATGGTCAACCAAAAAGAACAAGTTTCTGTTACGAATTGGTCAGCTCAATACTTCTAACAACATGTTCCTTAACGATTCACTAGAGACTTACAGGCGCAACAAGTAATCAAAATCGTTTTGAATCAAACATGACATTTTGTTTCACTTGTTCAATGATTTGAAATTGAAAATTTTTATGTTCCATTGATCATTGTCAAGGGAGTTGGAGAGTTAATAGCCCATGACCACGATATGCCAGTCAACCCTTTCGCACCTTGTCCCGGTTCGAGGGGAAAGGGGAATTCCCACTGCCCCCTGTCAGGAAACAAGAAGAAGACAAATCACACAAATTGACAAACATTTAACATAATTTACACGCCAAAGCCAAAAACGACTTACACTTGACCACACACTTGGCTCCTTTCCAAATCTTCCTGCTTTGGCCCCAACCATCTCCACCATCTCGAGTTCAAGTTCGAGTTCCAGTTCAGGTCGAGGACACCATCCCATGTCCCATTATTGACCCTTTTGCCGGTCAAACCCTTGTCAACATTGCGTAACCGAAACTATTAAAAATATCAGCAGATACTTGACTATGTCCTTCTCCATTTATTTCCTTTTTTTCCCCTTTTTTAGGGCAACAAAAAATTGGAAAAAATTGAAGAGGACGTAACCGGGACAGAGCTAAAACGACAAGGACGACAAAGACTTGTCACTTTTTCACACGCAACAACAAGGAACATATGTTCATGGTCAAATCGATTAAATAAATCATTAGCATCTTTTGTGGCCAATTTTCTTGGCATTTTTACTTTTTATTTTTTTTTTTTGCTCTCTCCCAACTGTCTCCATCTTTTTGTCAGGCATGTGGCAAATTTTATGGCCCGTTTATATGTACGTGTGTGTGTGTGGGTGTGGGTGTGTGTGGGAGTGTGTCTTGAAATTGTTTTTTAATACGAAAGTGAGAAACACTTTCGTGTTTTTTCTTGTTAGGGGAAAGATTCCCCCCGTTGATGGGTTTGACATTTAATTTGTTGCTCCTTTGTTAAAGCAAAATTCACATAAATACTTCCCCATTTTCATTTCATTTTTGATATCATGTACTAAGTTGATTTCATGTACTCATTTGATTTCAGTGTTTTCACTTCGTCTTCTGTTTATTGAATGAATTCTTAAATCTTAACAATTGTTCAGTATAGCTAATGTCCGCGTGACTACGCTGCCAGTGAAGCTAGCAGAGGAGCGGTAAGCTTATGTATAAATGTTTACATAATTATGTATGCTCGCTGCGGAAGAGTGAGGACGTCTCATGTTCACTTGGTGACTGAGTCGTTGCGCGTGTTAGATATGCCGACTCAGCACTGTCCAGTACCATGCAGAAGACGCATGGTACTTGAATGTGTATACATAAATATTGTGACAAAGTGCTACAATATATTTTCGATATTATTTATGAATTATGTATGTACATAACTGGGTACAGTGATCATCCGATATGTGAACATGCTACATCTCCCTCCTTTAGAAAAATAACGTAATTATATGAAGTTATTTTTTTTTCTTAATTTTTTTTTTTTTTTTTTTTTTTTTTTTTTTTATTTTAGTTTTATAAATCGAGTCATGAAATATTGATTTACTTCAAAATATTGTACAAAGGCAAAAAAAAATTTTTTTTATTTTTGTATATTTTTTTTTTCATGTATGGCCATACTATATATATATAGAGAAATAAAATGATTATGAAACAAAACTTTTTAACCTATCCTTATGTACTGTTTGTTTTTTGTTTTTATTGCCTAGTATTGTAACGTTATCGTTATCTCCTATGCTTTCTACCTTATATGGTCCTGTATATCTAAAATCTAGCTTGTGACCTGTTTCGTTCTTTAGTAAAACCTGGTCTCCTACTTTTAAATCGAAATCAAAGATATTTCTATCGTAATTAACTTTCTGTTTTTCCTTATGTTTTTCTAACATTAATCTAGCTCGCTTATACGCTTGCTCTAGTCTAAACTTCGATTCCTTAGCATAATCTTCCACATTATAAAGTGGGTTTATACTGTCTATGCTATTGAAATGTTTTGGCAAATTCGATGTTTTACCAAATACCAACTCATATGGACAATAATCATGTGCCATAGAGGGTGTTGTGTTAAAGCAGTATACGAAGTATTGTAGCCATACATCCCAATCTGTTTTGTCGACTGAAATGTATGAGCGTATGAACTCATTAAGTGTTCGGTGGCTTCGCTCCACAGTACCTACAGTCTGATGATGATGTGCGGTAGAAGTAATATTTTTTATTTTCAAACTTTTGCATAAGTCGGTAATAATAGAATTTTTATATTCTGTTCCCATGTCCGTAATGAACGTCTTCATTGGACCGTACTTCAGAATAAAATCTTCAAATATAGCTTTTGCTACTGTTTTCGCACTTTTATCTTTAATTGGTATTGCTACCAGATATTTTGTCAAATCGCAGATTAAGGTTACTGCATATTCATTTCCTTGTTCTGATTCAGGTAATGGACCGATCGTATCCACTATTACCCTGTCGAAGGCCTTTTGTGGCGTTTCAGTAATAATCATTGGAGTTTTAGTATGTTTAGTCGTTTTCGACTTTTGACACTTGTTACATTTTTTTATATATTTTGAGATATCTCGTGTCATATTTCTCCAGTAGTAATGTCTTTTTATTTTTGCTAATGTTCTAGCTATTCCTGTATGACCTCCTTGTATAGGATCATCATGGAATGTAAACAGTATTGCTTCTTTTTCTTTATCATTATTTGCTAATAGGGTCACCGGCTTGAGTAGCGCTACTCTTAATGATTGTAATATGTTTTTGCCCATTATTTTAAAAGACTCTATTGAGATGGTCTCGAAGATCTTTTCGCTCGGTGCCACTTTGAGTTGGCTGATATTGAGTATACCGGCTTCTTTTTCGAGCCTTTGAAAGAATTGACTTAGGTCAAGAATTCCATTGGTGTACATATCGCTAACATCAAATCTTGCTATAATTTTCTTTCCATGTTTTAGTGTGCATAGAGTATCTGTTATTCGCAAGGTCACTACTTTTTCGTACCTCGTCATTTACAATGACTTCGTATACGTTGGGCTTAGAAGCATCTAGAGTTTGCTTTTGCAAATCTTCTTTTTCTTTTTCGTTCCCTGCGCAGGATTTTAACTGTTTATTTTGGTTTCTGGTAGTGACTTTCAGAATTTTATTGTCGATTTGTATGTTTTGTAAGTCTGTGATTGTTATTCTTGATAGGGCATCTGCTACATAATTATCTTTACCCTTTAGATACTCTACTGTGAAGTCATATTCCTCTAATTCAAGTCTCATTCGCGTTAGTTTCGAACTTGGATTTATCATTGAAAATAGATAAGTAAGTGCTCTGTGATCAGTTTTGACGGTGAAATGTCTACCATAAATGTATGGTCTGAAATGTGTTATTGCCCAATGAATAGCTGCTAATTCTTGTTCCGTTGTACTCTTGTTGCTCTCACCTTTTGTAAAGGCTCTTGATGCATATGCAACTGGTAGCTGGAGTCCTTCTTTGTTCTGCGTTAGGGCTGCTCCACATGCGTGTTTACTCGCATCAGTGATTATGCAAAATTCTTTGCTGAAATCTGGGTATTGCAATAGAGTTGGGTTCATTAATGCCGATTTTAGATGTTCAAAAGCATTTTGACAGTCAGCTGTCCATTCAAATTTTACATCTTTTTTACATAATCTTGTTATGTGACGAGAATAGTCGGAAAAATTCTTTATGAATCTTCTGTAATAATTGCAAAATGCAATGAATCTTCTAGCGCTGTCCGCATCGTGGGGGACTGGATAATTTTGGATGACGTCGTATTTTGTGTCATCAGGCAAGATTCCTTTGTCTGTGCATTTATGCCCCAAAAAGGTAACTTCATTCATAAAAAATGAACATTTTTCGGGATGTAATTTTAGGTTGTGTTGCCTACATTTCTCAAACACATCTGTTAAGTTATTGAGCATATGTTTTTCAGAACAACCAATGACTATTAAATCGTCCATATAAAGGAATGCTTGAGAAGGTTCAAGTCCAGTGAATGCTATAGTCATCATTCTCTGGAATGAATTTGGCGCTATCTTTAGACCAAATGGTAATCGCGTGAAGCGATATGAACCATTGTTTGTTGAAAAGGATGTAACATTTCGTGACTCTTTTTCGAGTTCTATCTGATGAAAACCTGACATTAAATCCAGGCACGAAAAGTACTTCGCCCTTCCCAGTTGATCTAGAATATCATCAATCCTTGGGAGTGGGAATTTATCGGACAACAATTTTTTATTAATCTGACGATAGTCAATTACTAATCGCCATTTCTTCTTTTCGGAATTAGGCAGTGATTTCTTTGGTACAAGTAACAGTGGGCTGTTATAAGCTGATACCGATGGTTCAACTATTTTGTCATCTATTAACTTTTGGACTTGTTTTTGTATCTCGTCTTTTTGACTATGAGGATTTCTGTAGTTCTTTATATATATTGGTTCATCATCTTTCAGTCTCAGTTTTTGTTTATAAAAATTATTGGTAGTTATAGATTCGGTTTCCAAACCGAACACATCACTATACTGTGTGCATAATTTGGTTAGTTGGCTATTGAACAGTGGTGGGAAATTCTTCGAGAGTGTCGCTAATACCGTTTTCTCTCTATCTTCTGAACTTGTTTTAACTACTTCGTAGTTCGAAAGTGATTCGTACTGCAAGTTATTTATTTTGACTATTTGATTTGTGTTTGTTGTATTTAGTAATTTTATGAATGCGTTTTGAGAAGATGCTATGGTATTTGCTATGTAAATACCCTGCTGAATTTCTTGGTTCGGAATTAATATACTGTCTTCCGCTGAGGTTATTTCAATTTTTCGGACAACTTGTGATCTTGCTGGCAGAACTATGGAGTTGTTGCCAGAACTGTATGCTATTGGTACATATATGGGATATTGTAAGTTATTTGGTCTAATTATAAGCCAATCCTCAGTCGGTTTGAAATCTAATTGACAGTTATATTTTCTTATGAAATCGATACCTAGTATTCCATCACAAGGAATAGCGAATTGTAAATTTACGATATGAAAATCGTGTGGAATTATGTATTTAGAAGTTTGTATTTCTATGGAAGTAAGTCCTTTTGATTTTGTTATTTCTTGACTTATTCCCTGTATATTTATTATTTGATTGGTTTGAATATATTGGAAGTTGTCGGAATTTTCTTTTAATATGGATATGTCAGCACCTGTGTCTATTAAAAATACTAACTCTTTTCCTGTTGCTACGTTAGTGAAACTTGCAAATGTGCTTTTACTGAGACTGATGGTGTAAACCTTGTAATTTTTTATTGTTGAGTATCTAAAGGTTGTTGGGAGTTTCCCGAATTATTCTGGGCTACCCTAACATTGCTATTATTAGAGTTATAACCTCTGTTTTGTTGGTTGTTTCCTCTATTCCCTCTGTTATTGTTTCTGCCGTAACCTCTGTTGTTTCCTCTCTGGTTGTAGTTCTGGTTATAATTTTGGCCATTGTTGTAATTATTATTATAATTGTTATAATTATTATAATTACCGCGACCATTACCTCTACCCCGATAATTATATCTGTTATTATAATTACCACGGCCTCTTTGGGCAAACATAACAGAGTTTGGCTTTCCATTTATCTCAGTACTCTTTCGTAAGTACTTTAGTATTACTTCATCCATGGTTTTAAAATTGCCGGCGTCAAGAATTGCTTTAAGTCTTGCTTGCTCACAATTTTGGACCATTGCTTCTATAGCATCGTCAACGCTATACCTCTGGGCCATTTCTGCCGACATACCGTCGTCAATATACGCAGCTTCTAGGAGTTTGCGTAAATTGTCGACTTCCGATGTATACTTTTCAGCTGTTTTACCACTCTGAGTAGTTTTGTTTAGTTTGGCTTTAATCACGTTGGGTTTTTCACCAACTATAGTGTCTTGCAATTTTTGTATTATTGCTTCAATTGATGTTTCATTTTGGACTGTGTACAGTGTTGGGGCACTAATTTTTGATTTTATTACCACAACAGCTATATCTTCAAAATCACCTTTCATCATATTTACCATCTCTAAAGCTGTTATGAATCTTCGGAGATGTAATTTTTGTCCATTGAACTCTGGAATGGCGCTTGAAGTGTCCTTCATATATGCCCTTCGGGCGCTTAAATCAGCCATGATGTTTTCTTTTACTTCTCCTTCTGACTCTGAATCTTTATCCTGTTCTGATAATGTCAATCGTGCAGGGATTGTCAGATCGTTTAGATCTTTTTCTTCTACTTCTGCACCTTCGTCAGATTCCAAATTCTCCTCTTCTTCTGAGTCTATTTCTTGTTGGCTTCCTGATTCTTCGTCTATTGTTAAAGGTGTGTTTAGGATCGTCGGTATAAATATTTTAAGGTTATACTTTTTCTGTACGGTAACTAAGTTAGAACGTAACCTGGTTAATAGTTTTGATACTTTTGACCAGTTTGTTCCGTCTATCTTTTCTCTGTTTGCATGCACTAGGCTTCTTGCTTCGTTAAAAGAGTCAACAAGAATCTTTGCGTGCTTGTCTAACGTTTCTTTTTGGATTTTTCTGTTTTGGTTTAAACATTTATAAGATTTTGTAAACGTTTCCTTAATTCGAAGAATATATGGGACAAGTTCTTCCCAATCCATTCTTAGGGATTCTGTATTAATAAATTGGCATGTGTTCTGTCTCTGATCATTTTAATTTAATCCTCTGATTCTATTATTTCCACATCAGAATCATCTATAATTACCATTTCGACTGTGTCCATGAAAAGTTCGTGAACCCATTCAGGCACGTCTTTTCTTCTTGGCACCTTAACAAGTAATCTATTATATGCTATCTTTATGGCTTTCTCCATAAGTTCTACTATTTTTCTTTCAAATTTAAAATTATTGGATATCCAATACCTAATTTCTTTGTATTTGTAATTTCTTTCGCCTGAGTGTATCAGGTAATCAAGAAATGGTATGTATACTTGTAAATGTACTAATTCTACTTTATTCATTATACTTTTCTAATTTCTGTGCTGTGTTTCATCCAACAAGTAGAAACGTAACGTACCCGCTGCGTTTTGATAACAGCATACATATGGTAGCGTTAGAATGAAACTCATTTGCAGTCTACTATTTCCTTTTACAGGGAATGTTTCTCCTGTGAAGTCTAAATATGCTAATTTGATTTGCGCTAAGCATATTGAGCGCTGAGGTGAGGTTATTTGCTCACTTCTAAAAATGTTCAACAAATCTTCAACTATTGTAGGGTTATTATCATTTACTTTCTCGAAATATCTATCCATAGTGGACATTTTTTTTTTGAGATTTTCAGGGTTATAAGTTTTTTTTTTTTTTTTTTAAAAAAAATTTTTTTTTTTTTTTTTTTTATTTATTTTTTTTTTAAATTGCCATAATCAATAAAAAAAAAATGTTTCATTTGCGGAATGTATTGTTATATCAATTGTTTGTGTGCATATAGAAAAAAATTTTATACTTTATCTAAATCGTTTGCGACGCTGAGGGCTCTTTTAGTTACGCATTTATTGTGTAATAAATACGCTTTGTATAAAACATATGCACATAATATTACAACAATTATCAATAACAATATATTCGTGAATTTCAAATCAATATTTTGTGATTCAACCTTGTTAATTACGTTGGCAGTGGAATCCACTGTTTTAGTTTCTATTAGCCCCATTACGGGTGTAGTATATTCTTCATCAAATTTGCTGATACTATTTTGAAGCATAAAAATTAGAGTGACTTTTTTTTTGATCTACTAATGAAGTATAATTAACAAAATTCTACCTATTAGTTCGCATAGCTTTACAGGCTATACTTCTATTGAGCAGATAGGATTCCGCACAATTTAACAATGGGTTTTTCTTTTTTTTTTTTTTTACATTTGAAATTTTCTTATTCGTATGTGCAATATATGTAATATGTAATATTTAATATGTTTTTATAGTTATATCGATGTCAGCATGTCAGACGTCAGGTGAGCAGCATCAGCTGGTCGTCGCTGGTTAGCTCGCTGATGCTCCCTCGAAGGCGTAAAAGGCGGTCTGCCTTTCGCGCTTGTTGTCACCGCTGCTGCTGTCCGGGGCCTATGGGCTCAGGCGGTACCGGTGCCGGTCATCGCACCAGTTCTCAGCATACATGTGTACTCGCAATGTACACTGTCCAATGGTCCTGGGCAATCGTCAGGGCACTCTTTTTTCCCTTTTTGGTAGCTCTTTTGTTGGGGGAGGAGTTTTTTTAGTTTTTATTGTTGTTATTTCAAAATGCACTGAGTGAGCGTGAGTTATGTTCTTTTTTGTTTTAAGTAACGTTGACTTTAAAAAGTCAAGTTCTTGTTGAAGCTTTTGGGCTGTTGCCCAGGGGGTGGATTTTTGCTCGCATATAATAGCCACTTTATGTGTGCTATTCTTTTCTTTATTTTGTTTTGCACTCCCCCTCTTGACATAACTCACTCCTACTCACTCAGTTTTTGCGTTTTTTTTTAACTCCAATTTTCCCTCCAGTGATTGTAGATTTCCTGTCCAGGCCTTATTCCTTGACCTTTGTCACGGTCGCCATGTACTAAGTTGATTTCATGTACTCATTTGATTTCAGTGTTTTCACTTCGTCTTCTGTTTATTGAATGAATTCTTAAATCTTAACAATTGTTCAGTATAGCTAATGTCCGCGTGACTACGCTGCCAGTGAAGCTAGCAGAGGAGCGGTAAGCTTATGTATAAATGTTTACATAATTATGTATGCTCGCTGCGGAAGAGTGAGGACGTCTCATGTTCACTTGGTGACTGAGTCGTTGCGCGTGTTAGATATGCCGACTCAGCACTGTCCAGTACCATGCAGAAGACGCATGGTACTTGAATGTGTATACATAAATATTGTGACAAAGTGCTACAATATATTTTCGATATTATTTATGAATTATGTATGTACATAACTGGGTACAGTGATCATCCGATATGTGAACATGCTACAATCAAAGCTTTGTAATAATTTATTTGAAACGAAATCAAATAAAAGAAGAGATTAATTAATCTCTCTCGCACAGAAATTGAAAGTAAAATAACATCTTTTGAAATGCTTTATTCCTAATATATCAACCAGTAAAAGCATTAAAGCACTAAGAAAGGCTTAGGCTGATGTCAGAGTGGCCGCGATAAGCGATGCGATGTTACAAGCGATAATTATCGCAGCGATCTGCAAAGCGATGACATGGCAGAGTGAAAGCTTTCCGCAAAGCGAGAATCCTAGCGAGTGTTCTAATTTTAGTCTCAGTTGCAATCATCGTCGTCATGGATTCAGACGAAGAATTTTTGCGTCAGCAGCAGTTATAAATGTTGTAATGAAAAAAACCACCGGGATCCATCCACTGAATAGAAACCGTTTAAAAGAAGAGTTTAATAGTTTGTATAAAAATTTAAGGCAGTATCCTGACAAATTTTTCAATTATACTCGAATGTCGATCAATACATTCGATTATATTTTGACGAAGATTCATTCAAAACTGGAAAACTGTTTTTTAAGCTCAGAACGCAACGAAAACACACGTATAACAACAGCTGGATGAAGCGATAAAGCGATTCAGAATCGCTCAACGATTACATACATATATCGACGCATTTCCGCGAAAGTATCGTATGTCTTTTTTTCGAATTTGAGATTTTAATGCAGAATTGTTGAAAAATGTATTTCTCACAAGTCTGCAAAAGATTGTAACTGAAAAAGCTTTCTTTATAAAAATAAATCAGTTTCAATTTGATCGTATATGTGAAGAAACTAAAAAAAACATTCTCCTGTAAAATGTGGTTATTCGACATACGATACTTTCGCGGAAATGCGTCGATATATTCGAATGCAGAGCTTTCTCGCTCATTGTCGCTCAATATTATCGCATCGCTTATCGCGGTCACTCTGACATCAGCCTTACAAATAGAGAAGAAGTATTTTGAATTTTGAAAGGCTTTTATGTATGGGAAGTATGAAAGGTTATATAGGAAGTCCAGCCACTATTGCCATAGCCTATTATAAACTAGAATGCAACTAACAAATTCATTCACGTTTATCATTGATCATATTGCTGATATGATCCTGTGACATAACTAACTTTCTGATGGAATGTTGTTTGTTATAGAATTCCTTACTATTTGTTCCAGTTTTGATCCAAAATTGTGCTGAATAATGTCATTGCTTGTTGTAGAACAACAAGAGGAAAACCTTTTTTCACTCAAATCTTTTGTGCCGAAAGGGGTGAAGGATGAAAAATTCTTTTGTATTTTCCCCCTCATTCAATTGGCAATGCGTCTTTCGGTCTGTTCATTCTGATGTTTATTTCCTATAAATATAAATTAAATGGTTGGCGTGCAGTTGTCCAATAAATTTAGCTATTTTTATATATTTTGAGACACCTTCTGGTTTTTTTTTTTTTTCCTTTTTTGGCCTTCCTTTCATTGTGGTTGCGGTCCTTTGTGTCGAACCCTTTTCACGCTAAGGGCAGAACAAAAAATTGGGGGAAAATCATGTGACAATAGTTGCTTTCATTTTTTCTCCTCTTTTTTTCGTTTGTGCTAATAAAACGTAATTTGTTTTTTTTTTTTTTTTGTTTTCTTATTGAGTTTTATGGGGAGCAACAGGCAAAACGATGGATGGTTAAGGCAATATTTTTTCTTTGGAGGCAGTAAAGTTCACTGCCTGCATATCGCATATACAATTCCTCCAGATATATATATATATATATATATATATATATGAATATAGATATCATAAACCAGGCTTTTGTTTTAGCTAAAGTGAAAAGGAAAAAAGAGCGCAAACAATTTCTTGTAATTAAAATCCATGGCCTTTTCACCAAAGCGGCACTGAGTCAGAGCCGCCGACTGAGATGGAAGGGAGACAGAGATTCAGTCAGGTGCTCAGCTGCGCCAATCAGTCACAGTCAAGTCAACCACCGACCGAAAAGCCGTATACTTGTGTCACAGCAGCCCAAAGGCAGCCAGCAGTCAGCGAGGAACCGAGGCAGCGAGGCAGCAGGACAGGCCGAAGCTCGACCTTTTGCCCACATCTATGGAGAATAGTCATCATACCTTTTGCCTTCTTTCTATACTTTCCACTTACATACATACATATCTCGTGTTTTTTTTTTCCTCTTTCTCTTTTTTTTTTTGTGCCTTGCCATGGCCTGAGCATCTTTTTTGTTTAAGAATTACTGATTATTAATTCATTTTGAACCGACGAGGCATTCATATTTCTGCAGAGCAAGTGGGTCGTCGGCTTGATGCTCGTCCTTCGACGCATCAAGCGGGGTCTTTTGGTCCTTCATCATGTTGTCTGTCAATGTTTTGCTTTCCATTTTTTATATACATATATATAAATGAATATATATATATATATGCATGTACATATACATATATAAATATTTGTGTAGCAATGTCGATGGCAACGATGCTGCATTCATTGTTAAATCATTGAGTTTTCACTGCAGTTTGGCAACGCTCGCTCACTCACTCACACTAGGTCCTCTGTCCGTCTCTCTGTCCCTTTACTGTCCTGTCCCTGTGACCATATCAACCTCAATTTGTGCCAGTCTCGTTGGCTTTTCAAGCACTTGGGCTTGGTCCGCTGTCCATGTAAATAATGTCAGACCGCGCTTCAGCTTCTGAGTAAGAAAACAGAATACGAAACTCTCAACTGAACTGAACTGAGCTGAACTGAACTGAGAGTTGACTGTACCTGGCCGCAGTGACTGCATCTGCACTTGGTCGGTCCTATGGCCCAATGCCTGTTACTGTTACAGGACATCTGCTCTAAAATGCAAGCATTGCCTAGCCGGACCTTGTTAGTCTGATTGGGTGGCTGATTGGACTTGGACTTGTAGACGGAGACTGACTGAATCTCAGCCAGCATCGTCATCATCGTGACAGTTGCCAGTTGCCCATTGCATGTTCTGCTCTGCCTAGCTGCGCGCTCTCTGTTCTAACAATGAAGCGGAAACAATGTTTACAATTTTTTATCCTTTTTTTTTAGGTTTTCCTCTTTTAACTCACACACACATACAGTCTCATTCCATTACTGATTTTTTCGTTCTTTCATTCTCCGTATATTTGCCTTGTTATGCTTTTGTGTATGTCTTGTACACACATTGTGCTCTTTCCTTTTCTGTCTACCTGTGTGCCAAGTTTGATTGTATTTAGCCAGCGGTCATAAAGTTAATTTGTACAAATGTTACGAATAATTCAAACCAGAAAAGGCATAAAGTCAAAGAAGTAGTAGGGCAACTCTGGTCAGTCGATCATGTCCTAAAACTGACTATACTTACTATACTTAAGTCTTAAGTCTACTAAACTTAAGAGACAGAGACAGAAAGAGAGAGAGCCAGAATGTGAAACAGGTGCACATTTGAATATTGTCCAAAGTAGTATGAATTAAACCGCATTTGTATCTAGTTTGTATCTGTAACTGTAAATGTGTCCTTGTGGCACACATCGTTCATGCCTCTTCACTTGCCTCACTCGTAAAGTAATTTTATGCGGCATTGCACATAAAATTTCTAATTAACCAAAAAAGCCTATTAGCATGTTAGCGCACAAAAACGTCCAACCAAACCAGCAAACACTATTTTATTATTAGGCCCAAAAAACCAACCATTCAACAGGCTGAAAAATACCTTTTTAGCCAAAAGTGAGGGGCCAAAAGTTGGCGTTGAGGCGTTCTCTAATGAAATACTCGTTAGCTGGCGACAACGTTCAACCGCACACGAACATAGTAAGTATATAAGTCATGTAGTATAAATATGTGTGTAAGTATATGTAGAGGTATATAATTTTACTTATTACAATTTTATATTTTTCAAGAAGGAGGAGAGGCCGGAAAAATCATGGAAATGGTTTGTGGGCGTTGGATGGTATGGGGAGGGGGGATGGGGAAACATATTCAACGAAAAATTACCAATTTTGTTGCTTACGATTATTACCTTGACAATGTGCTGTGTTGTCTCGTGTTTTTTGGTGGTGTTCCGTCTCCTTCTGCCTTCTCTGGAGATGACTTAACACGTAGCACATCATTAAAAATTTTGTGCCATTAATGCACACACACAAACACCCACACACGCAACATGATCAAATTGCCAATATGTCACATCCCAAAAACCCCATTTCCATTAGGCCATGGGAAGGGGACAGAGAAATGGCTTGGGCAAACAAACTAATATGTATAACCCAAACATCAGCGAACATCATCTTCATCATCATCATCATCATCATCATCATCATCATCATCATCATCATCATCATTATCGTCTTATTTACCTCTTTTTAACACCTTTCCTGTTCTCTCTCTCTATCTCTCTTTCTCTCCCTCTCTCTGTCTAACTCACTCTGAACAATTAACAAAAGGTAATGTAAAATTATAATTATCACACAAAAGCACATTTGTTAATTTAAGCTAAAACAAACACTGAGTCTTTCAAGACATTGTCACCTCTCTCTCTCACTCGCTCTCACTTCCAACTCTGCTCATTTGCCTTCTCTCTCCAACTCTCTGTATCATCTCTTACTGTATGTCTTTTGGCAGTGTTAGTCTCTCGTAGAATTTTCGAAACGACCGATGCGTAACAATGAAAAGTCCCCAATGTAATAAATATAAAAACAGCCAAAAAATATGCTATAAAATTATTTTCAAGCCGCAGCCCCAGGACATACGTAGAAGTTTTAGCAAAGGCAACTGAATCTAAAGCTAGACCTAAATAAGTACTACAACAACAACAACAACAAAGCAGGAACAGGGTGCATAAGAAGAGACTTCATTTAGTGCTTGGGCATTGATACTCAGCTGTGCGTTGTTTGTTCCCGTTGATTTTTGGCCCTTTTTGTGGCCCATAAATTTTGATGCCATCCAGCAACCTCACCTCAAACACACACACACACACACACGAGAGCCATAGTAAAACCCTTTTGCCTCCATCTACCACTAAAACGGCAGCTCATTTATGCCACAGTCCTGATAATGTATTATCATTTCGCTTGCCACCGAAAAGTATATGAAAAGCGTGCTACAAAAGACCTTTTTCACGCATCATCATATATGAAGGCTCGCTATAGTTATGCTTTTCTTTTTTATATCTCTTGGCACATCATTCACATGGCTTATGTTTGATATACAAAACAAAAGTCAATTAAAATAAATGGAACTTAGAATTCTAGAATGTTATACATTAATTATTGATGTTTGAAGTTTCAATTGATGGCTCTGAAAAAAACCTCCTTTAGATGAACTAGTTGATTGATTCTTCAGAAGTTTGAACTTCGACTAAGAAAAAGAGTTTATAAGATAACCCCAATTTATTTTCTTTGAGCTTTCCGTGAATACTATAAGGTAAAAATAAAAAGGTATAATAGAAGGTATATTCAAACACCCAAAGACCTCTGTCGAACCTAAATCTTTTAGTTTATAAGCTTTTTTGACTATATCAAAGGATTGCACTTGTTTTGATGGATCGATCAGGAATCATTTTATTTTCATTTGCAATCTCTCGTTGTCGTGTCATTCTATGAAATTCACTTAGTTTTTGGCATATTTTGTTGCTTCCAGTTGTACATATATATATATATATATATGTATATACATAGGTATATATTTTTTTGTAGTTGGCATAAGTCTTTCTCCCCCCTTTCAGCAAGTTAATTTATGGCTGCTACATTGTGGCGCTTCTTTAGCGGAGGCAAAAACACATTGGCATTTTAATGGTTCCTTTATGGAAGAGATGAGAGTCCAAAATGGCGAATGGAGGGGGGTGGGGAAAGAAGGATCCAGGGAGCACATTAAAATTATTGAAGGCCATTAATTCTTTGCGCTTAGCTTGCAATAATGGTAAAGCATGGCACATAATTGTTTATTAATGAAGTTTAAGTATTTTTATTGGGCAAAAGATCAGAATGCATATTTACCATGAAATATATATACATACACTATAAAATGTATATATGTATATACACTCTTACATATATGCGACTGAATGTGTAATAGAAAGGGTTGATTAAGCCAATTTTCACCCTCATATGGTATGGATATGCGCGCGCCTTTGCCTCGCCCTGTCGAAACCTATTGAATACGCATCAGATATCAATACAAAGAGGTCCTTGTCCACTCGGTATGTGTGTGTGTGTGTATTTCTACCCTATATACAGTATTTGATTCGATTTCGGTGCCCAACGAAGAGTGGAAGAGTCACGGGCGCTGAGTAAAGTCACGGAGTCGGAACCAATCGTATGACTGCAGGCAGCCGATTGGACAAATTTCATACTCATCATGACTCTTAGAGCTGCTCTCTGTCAAAGGCCAAGTACCCACATACAAACACGCACACACACACACACACACATCGCATAGAGAGCCGCCAAGGGAATGGGATGGTCTGGTGAAAAAATTACATAATATGCTCTGAAAAATGTGCGTACATTTCTTTTCCAAGCCTGACCCTAAAATTCTTTATATACATATATTTTTTTCTTTTGGTTTTTCTTTTTTATTTTGCTATTTTTTTTTTTTTTTATGCAAAACTTTTGCGTTTTACAATTCATTGCATATTCAATTTGGTCGACGCCACAAGGGCTCAACAAAATAGAACAAACAGCAAAGGTCCAAGAGGATATTAATAAGGATTTCATTAGTTTTATATGGCATACAAACACATGCAAATGGGTCGGTATCAGGGTCGGGGTCGGAGTCGCTGTCGGTGTCGGGGTCAATGCTGTTTGCCTTTTTTGTTTGTCCTATTATAACACTCTTCCACTTATCTATTATAACTTGCCTTCTCTTGGCCTCTCTTTCGCTCCACCAACATCTAAGTATTACCTTTCCCCTATTTTTCCACTGTGTGCTAATAAATGGCTAAACGTTAAAAACAAATGGCCTTATTCTGTATTATCGTAGTTTTTTTTATATGTATGAAAAGGAAAAAAATAAAACCAGAATACAAAGTCAATGGGGAGCTCTTTACACAATGATTACGTCTAAGAAAAAAATGTTCTACACTATTCAAATTGTAGGTTTTTGAATTGGTAATGTGGGATTCATCAAGGTAATCCAATTGCCTTCCCACTTTCAATTTATTGTAGCCTACTTTTGCGCGTTAGCTAGAAACTAGAGATGAACGATGACTAGTTGCGTATTCTTAATTATATAATTCCATTTAATTGGAAGCACTCGACACAAATTCCCAAAAGTTTTAAATCCAACTATGAAACCATTGTTTACTAAATTGTTAATAGACATGTGAAATGGTGGGTGTTCGCCCCTTAAAGTATGCAATAGGCTGCACAAAACTTCACAAATTGTTAAATTTTTTTGAGGGCTTTATTCTGTATTCATCGAATATTGCTTAACTTCATGTCTGTGTTTCAAAAAGCGAGTTTTTGGATTAGCTTTGGGAGGCAAAGTTCCCTCACTTCATAGTCCTAGATCCGCCACTCCATTCCTTTGTGGACTTGCCATGGCTTATCATTTATGCAAGTCCTTAAATAACTCCTATAGTTTGACTTTTCATTTGTACCAAGACCATGAAGGGCTCGCAAGAGGTTCTTATATACTCTTTATAATAATATTTTTCAAAGGAAACGTGAATGAATATTTCATTAATATATTATAAAAATCAAAACAATTTCTGGAAGAATATATAATATTTGGCAAGCAGGAGAATCCCATTTAATTTATCAATATCCATTTGATTTTGACTAATATTTATTAAATTTAAATGGAATGAATTTTTTTGGCTTAAGAGAATTGTTCATCCCCCTGGCTATTTCCTTGCTTTCTGTTCCAATGCATTGTTGTTTGAGTGTGTGTGTGTGTGTGAGTATGAAGGCTTTTTGTCTCTATTAAATTAATCGAAACTCATTTTTCCAACTTAACAAAAAATACAAAAAAAAAGCAACAACAAAATAGATATATTTGTATATACACAAAAAGTCTAAACGATAAAACATTCGTCCGGGTGCCTTGTTGTCCCATTCGCTTTTCATTTGAGTTTCCTTTTTTCCACACTTTTAAGTAGCACTATTTTTTAAGGATTCCGTTTTGGGCACCCCTGGCCGTCACTCCGTCACTTCGCCATCCCCGTGACCCCGTCCTCATTCGCTTCCCCATTCATTTGCTTCTAATGCCTTCTCGCATCTAAAACAATTTTATTTTTTCAGTTTTTCATGCTTATCAAATGGAAAACAAACGCTAAAGAGGGTTCAACCTTGCTTGGACATTTCTATACCCTATAATTACTCAGCAAAATAAGTCATCTATTATTTATAATATATATGTACGTTGTATATTATTATGATCTGTAAAACAAATGTAGAGATGTCCCTTTTAAGAATCATAGTTTTGACTATTTCAAGAGACAATGTTACTTGGCAATGGTGATTAGAATTGCATATAAAGGGTATAAGAAGGCCGTTCAAATGTTTTGTCCAGAGTTCTTTTTTCTTTTTTTTTTTTTTTTGTTTCTTTTTGGGTTGTGGTTTGGCCTCTCTTGTGAATTTGGTGGCATTTATGTTTCATTTGGCATTTTTGATGCGTTTTGCTTTTAATTTTTTGCTCGTTTTTTATACTCTTAAGCATTTTAAGAGTGACATTTCAATCAATCAGCTGGTTGGGTCACTCAGTTGCGGGCTTAAGTTTTGAAAAGATTTATAGAGGTCGAATAACGGGAAGGGTGATGTACCATGTACCCATGTCCTTTCCCTTCTCTACTTCTCTCTCCTTCCCCATTTTAGAGTAGCAACAGAACATACACAGAAACAGATAGAGACAGAGATAGAAAGAGAGAGAGAGAGAGAAGGACTTTTTCCGAGTCTCTAGCAAATCAGCGAAATCATAAGAAAAGTCAGCATAAATAAGCACATCAACACACAAAAGCAAAAGTTTTGCCTAGCTGCCTGAAGGATACGGCAGTATTTCTACTTATATGGATGAAGAGTTGCCGTTGCCTCAACCTAGGAGTCTGCCCCAAACTCCCAGCACCGGAAGTCGACACACTCAACAAGAAAGAAACCAAATATAGGCGGAGGAGCAAAAAAAAAAAACAAAAAACACAAAAGAATAAAGATTTTTTAATTGCCTCAGATAAGAAGTACACATAACTTGGCTGGCGAATTCCATAACCCTTCAATCCTCACCCCATTTCTTCTTGGTACTCTTTCTCTCGTTTTCTGTCCTTCCCTGGTATCATTCAGCCACCTAGCCAGGCGGCAATTTTACAATTCAGCGCACATTTTGATGAGCTTCATAATTTTTTGCTGCTCATTGACGTTCCCAGTAATATCTAAGAATTTTTGTCTAGGTCTATACGACTTCATGGTGTGCCTTAAGTCAGATGGCGAAAATTCTGTAGGGCATAAATGTGCTGTGAGATTTAGGCGCAATTGCTTCACATGTGAGATACATCCGGTCTATAAGTGCACTGACAAAAAAACACATTAACAAAAAGAATACCCATAAAAAAACTAAATAGAAATTCACTATTTATTGCTCTCCTAACTGTCCTAAAATGTCTAGAAATTTCTGCGATACCCTCAAATATGTGCGCTTAGAATAGGCAACTCGTTTTCTAATAATCAATATAAATGAGAAACTTCAAGTTAATTCTTCAAGTGTAAAACTTTTATTCCATGTATTTGGTTTTGCGTACTTTTGCATGGCAGAAGGACGGCTAGAGTCGCACACACACTTTATGTTGACTTGCGTTCATTTCTTCCATTCATTTCACATATATGTCACACAATTATCAAAGTTCTATCTATGCATCAGTTGTTGTCCCACCCACTAGAACAACAACAACAGGAGAAGCCCATTTTGTTTACACGATTACATGCATTTTACGCAACATAAACGAGATTAAGGCGCCGCTTACTTTTGACACAACGTCACACCGCCACCGCCCCCGCCACCTCACCCCATCCCCACTCCCTTTCCAACCACCAATCCTGACGAACTCCAAGAACTTGGCTAAGATATGACTAAGCTCAACTCTTTTGAGCCTTGAATTGCTTTTGTTCTTTTTCTTTGTTTTTTTTTTTTTTTTTTCCCTTGAACTTTTCCTGTTATGTCTTTTTTTTCTTTTTTTTGGATGGTTGGGTGTGGCATGTGACAAGGTATGTGTGAGTGTGAGAATGTGTGTGTGCACCGTGTGTGTGCATTGTTAACAAAAGCCAAAAATTTTTCTCATCTTTTTGTTAAGCAAAAATCATGTAGACTAGCTCTATCTATATCTTTTATGACTTATTGTTGATCTTGTGCAGTAAAAAAAAAAAAAGAAATGGGACCGCGCCGAAGTTGATATACCCTTGCAAGTTTTATGGGCAGATTCAAAGAATGAATACGTTGCAGAAATGTGTATTAGCTATTTTGCAAGGGTATAAAAATCAGACAACAAAACACTAGACAAAGGCAGCAAGTTGTTAATGCCTTACAATCTCCATTTGGAAAAGTTTTCAAATATAATGTATGTAAAGGTTGTGTGTAAAGTACTTCAACTGCATAAGAGATAAGTCCCCGCTGTTATGATTGAAAGCCACATTTGTTGTGATTTATGAAAGTCTAATCAACCGATTAATATTGAGTGCTTTAGTCTATGACGATTCTGTTTATGAGCAATAGCATTTAGCAGACTGCATCTGGTCAAGTTATTGTTTAAATAAGTTAAATCGAAACAATCTTCCTCCTACCTATAATCTCTTCTAGACTCAGTTGTCTTGTTAAGTTCTTCACATTTTTGGGCCCTAATTACTTGATCATTTGCGTAAAAGTTCTTGCCTAGTCCATGGCCTTAAAAAGTTATCATAATTTACACAAGATTGTTTGTTTCCCTTGGCAAATGGATGTCTTTGGTGGAAGTCATAAAACTGCCAAAAACTCATTGACTTATGGGCAATAGAGGCCCAACCCCAGCTAGAAGAGCCCCCGCATCGCTCATCCTCTCCATTTGACTTTTCACTCGCCACTCCAAGTGCAGCAAACTCAAATTGGTTTTTATTTTCTTATTACGCACAGGACACATAAGCAAAGTCTATCTATTTATACACAAATATACAAATATTTCCATATACATAAATACATATATACTTATAAATTAGCCTTTTTTGGTCGACCGTCGGTCGTCGACTTGAAATGGTTTATTAATGGCAAATTAAAAGCAATAAAAAACAGATGTGCTTAACGTAGCACATTTTACGCAATGATAGGGGCGGGATGAGGGTCAGATTGACTGCTAGATGAGGGGCATGGGTGGCATGGGTCCTGGGTGCGGGGGGTCAGGATAACTAGGGAGCTGATTTACACAGCTCATCAGCTCAGGACACTGAGGACGCGGCGACACACACCTTTGCCAAGTTCGGCGACGTCGTTGTCGTTATGAAAATGACTTTTCTCCTCACTCTCTCTTTCTCTCGTTTCGCACTCTATCTTTCTCTTTCATTCTTTCTGTCTCTCTTTCTCTCTCTGTCTGTGTTGTGCAAAAAAGTTTTGCATTTTGAGATTTTTCGTCTGTTGCTTTACTTTTTCGGCTTATGCAGTTTATCATTTTGCACCCAACTCCCCCCAGGCCCGTGCCCTTGCCCGCTGCCTGCCCCTGCCCACTGCGCCCTGCCCCCATCCAGGTGTTGGGTAATTTTAATTTTAAGCTTGAGTAATGACAATATTTACTTCCACTTTTTCCAAGGTGCCACACGCCTTTAATGGCATTTTGATTTGAGATTTTCCACTTGAATGTGTTTACCCATAGTGCACACCAGATGTTGTCTTAGCTCCATGTTCCAACTTTTTCAAACACACGAAAAAGAAGCAAAAACAACAAAAAATATACACAACAACAACAAGTTGTAACTGCAATTTACCTCGAACTTTTACAACACAATAAGTTAGTTATGCAACATCACTCATAATATTGGCATCGAGTTTGCATAAAAAACAAACCAAACCTTAAGGCCGATCAAGAGCATATATAGATAAATCTGGATATTGCAAATGATATTATATCAACATATAATATCTTATATACATAAGTTAAACTTTGCAAAGATAAGAGGAAGTAGGGCTTAAATATTGATGAAAATGCCTTTCATTAGGTCTTCTCTCTGATTCTGTGTAATTGCAGACTTTATGCATTTCGTTAATACATATTTTAAGTTAAACGTTAATGAAAACTATTCAAACTATGTAATTTTTGTAAATTTGCCAATAATTTCATATCTAAAACGGATTTTTCAAAAGTTTCGATCTTTTCATTAGTAGCTTTAAAATTTTGTTAATGAGAAATGTGTGATAATTGCTAAATCGAAATAAAAACACTGAAAAATAGGATGACAAAGTTGATTATTAAATCCAAGTTGTACATAGAAACGATATTTTGAATCAAATTATTTGTTAATGTGGTTCAAGACATTTTATTTTCTCATTTTCCTCATTTTAGCATTACAACAATGAAGAGAAAATGCGAATAGTTCATTAGAAGGCAAACTTCATGAGGCTGTACACCCAACCCAATGGGCCTCGAAATATTTTGTATGAGCCTGTGTATTATACGGAATTATCATTATTAGCATTATTGTCAGGGCAGGGACAACAGACGAACAGGAGGATTGGGGGACTGGGGGTCTGAGGGACTGATGGAGAATGGGATAGTCAGGCAGTAGTCACTAACTGGCTGCCTGAATTATGCAATGCAGTCAAAGGCATTCGAAATGGAAATGGCAAGTGGTAGGATGAGCAAAAAATATGAAAGAATGGTGGCAAGAGAAGACTGGGTGGGTAAAGATGGGTAAAGGCAACCCGTTCATTTCATTTCGTTTCGTTTCGTTGTCAAATGCAAAAATCGCGCACAACGAAAGGCGAACTTCCTTTTCCTCTTTCAGAGCTGTCTCTCGCGGAAAATTTCCAAAAATTCTATTATTATTAATAGAGGCAAGAAGCAAGAATGAGACAGACCAAAAGGGAGAGTGAGAGAGAGAGAGGCGACCATGACGACCAGCCCTTGTGCTATGCGTTTGTCTTTTAAGACTACAATAACCCGAAAAATGCACACAGTTTGCATTATAATGCGAAATTTTCGATTGCTCATTTGTGGCATTTACTTTTTACTATAAAAGTTTTATAGCCAAGGCTTGGTGGTGGCTGGTCCTACCAGCACCAGCAGCAGCAGCAGCAGCAGCAGGACCAAGACCAGCGACAACGACGACAGCTACAAAATTTTACACAATGTCATCAACGTGGCTGACAATGTTGGTGGGCTCGGGCATTGGTCTTGGTCTTGGTCCTGGTCTTACTCCTGCGCTCTCACTCTCAGCGTTCTCGGCTTCGGTTTAGTGAAGAGTTTAAGATTGAGCTTAGGTTTGGGACTGCCTGACAATTGTGTGCAATTTTTGGGCACTAAACTTAAAGGATTACTTTTGGCTAATTTCGCAGAAGGAGCAGAATGCTGCATGGAATGAGCTAACAATTGTTTAGTATTTTCAACCCAGACGGGCAATAGAATGGATGCTTTGATGTCCTTGGAGAATGACAAAATGAAGAAATGGCCAAAGCCTTTAACAGAATTCTTTAAGAAATCAAATCTTTCGCCATGGAATTCCTCTAGAAACGAAATGAGAAAAAAAAACAAATAGTTGAACAGTTTTCGAATAACATTTATAAGTTATTCACTCAAAAAAAGGGAACAATGTTAACAAAATATGTGTGTATATAATGTGTTTTAGTTTACCTACATCCACATAATAAATATTTGTATATATATATATGTTTGAATACTGAGACGATTGTTAAGTTTATGTGATTATGCTTGATAACTACTTGTGTTAACCACAATCGAACAAGTCGTGTGTACGCGCGCGCAGAACCTTTAACGGAAAGGGTATAAAGTCTGATCTAAAGTGCAACTATCTTCAGAAAGTTTATGTAATATAGAAATGTTATCGAATTATCGGATATCCTAATCAAGTCCGTGTATATGTACGAGTGTGTGTAAATCTATATCTATAGATATGTGTAAGATAAGGCCATTATATCTTGATTATCGAGTGGATCGAAGCTCATCCTTCGCCTTCTCATCCATGCCATTTTCCTTCTTCTCCAACGTTCTTGTATCTAGGGTCCTATGTATTTTGGCCTCCCAGTGTGATTAGCAGCATCCCTTGCCGTGCCACAAAAAAATGAGCATTTAATGGCACTTCGGTTTATTGTGGAAGATGGAAAGGTGGAATGGTGGTAAGGTAGCAGGGTAGCCCAAGTGCATAAATGTATGCTAAATTATACACATTTCATAAGCAATTTGCCTCTTTATGCCTTTCTCTCAATCTCTCTCGCATTCTCTTGGACTCCTTCACGTTACTTCCTTCTGGAGTGTCTTCGATTAGCATAGAAATGCGCCAGAAAAAAAAAAAAGTTTCTTCAAGGGGGAACATCGAATTTTAGGAACTTCTTGTCTTGAGCTGTATTATTTCTTCTATTGTTGCTGTTGTTGTTGTTCGTCGTTTTTGTAGTTTGTCAGATACGATTACTTAAGAATTTTTGCTGAATCGAACTAGTTACTACTCATCTTTGGTAAAATTGCTGCGATCATGTTGAAATTTGACTGGCCTTCGCTTCGTTTTGTTACTATCAGCTGCTCCCTTCACAGAGGGCGTTGATGCGGCTGATTGAAGATAGATACCTTGCCGCTGATTATCACGATAAGCCTTGACAGCATTCTCCCAGTCACGGCTCATCACATCGCGGGAGCGTTCGTCTGGACTTCGCATGAATTGCTTCCGCAAAGAATCCGGCTCAGTATTCTTGAAATTCGGTTTATATCGCGTAGGATCACGCGGATTGAGCCACTTGGTGTCCATTTGATTTGGATCCCGCCACATGTTCTCTTCCCGCGTGATTCGTGGCTGTAAATCTTTGCGCGAGCGAGAATGGAAAAATATTTGGTCGTCGCTCAAACGTCCGGATGACAATGTCTTGAAACTGATGCCGTTGTCTTTGCTGCTCAAGGCACTGCTAATGCTGCCCATTGATGCCGATGATGCCGATGATGATGAGGATGTTGATTGTGATGACGGAATCGATGTCGTTCTTTTGCCAAGAGGGTTGTCGTTCTTGCTGCCCCCCTTTGAAGAGGCCGCTCTTCGCATCTGATCGCCATGGAGTGTCATCACAATGTGCTGCAGATATGGCCGTATGCACAAACAATACAGGAACGGAGTCGATGAACGTTGCATGATGGATTATCTATCGAAACCAACAGTAAACTTAATGTAATTAATTTAACAAACTCGTTTTTTTTTTTGACCGACCTTTCTAGTGTATAACCAGCTTGCGGGAATTTATTCAGGTTTTTTTAAACTTCTTTTGTTCCTTCTGATTACTACTAAAAATTTGTATTCCGAGTTGTGTTCTGTTGAATTTCGAAAAATAAAATGAACTAGACGCTACACCGGCTTGACAAGTCGAAAATTTCGTCGTTCCCAGGCCTACTACACATCGAGAAAAAAACCACATACTAAATGTCGTTGCCAACTAAATTGTAAGAGTCAAAAATATGAGTTTTATACGACTTCGTATACCCTTGCAAGTTGTTTTTTTGCTCATTCCTCACTTATAGCCGTCAAAGTGGATAAACGTTTTATCTAAAAAAATAATGTTTGCGAAAGAACGGCCCACAATCTTAACATAGGAAAAAAAACGAAGTTATTGATCAAAATCACTGTTTTCGATCGATCCTTCCTATGGGAGCTATATGATATAGTCACCCAATCTTTATCAAATTCGGCACAGTCATTTATAGCTATAATGAATTCACTAATATTAAATTTCACGACAATAGCTCAGAAAATAACGAAGTTATTGAGAAAAGTCACTGTTCGTGACTTTCAGCTCTGTAGCTCTTACCGTCTAGGAGGAGTTTGCGTTGATCCAGACGGACGGACAGACGGACGGACAGACGGACGGACGGACATGACTATATGAACTCGTCTCGTCGTGCTGATCTAGAATATATATACTTTATATGGTCGGAGATGCTTCCTTCTATGCGTTGCACACTTCTGACCAAAATTGATATACCCTTTTTGCAAGGGTTTGATGGCAAAAATCTAGAAAACGGATGGAAAGACGAACATGGCCAGATCGATTTGGCGATTGAGTTTATATAAATATTGGCGACTTTCCTTCGGAGGGAGTAACATAGTTATTAGTCCTTCCATTGGAATCCAATGATTGCAAATGTTGTTCTTGGCTTTTATTCAATTTGAAAAATTAAAGCGAAATCTTCTAGTGAAGAAATATGGCAACACCTTCGCTACGGACATTAGTTTTTACTGCTTCTGGGTTTTCAATTTACCGAAAAGAAGCCACGTGAACATCGACGCCATCGTCTGCGTCCTTCGTCCTGCTAGTCCTTCTCTGTCTACAGCGATGCCATTTAACGCTGCATAGACAATCAAACGCAAAAGGTCAAAGACAAAGGCTGAGACGGCAGAGATGGCAACAGAAATAGGTGGCAGGGTGGGTTAAGCGGGGGGTAATGTTGGCTGGAGGAGGTTGTGTTAATAGAAAGACGGGGGAGAAGCCACCTTGTGATATATGCTAAAAAAGCAGAAAGGAACACTGGTAGTTGGGTGGTGGACAGTAACCCTTTATCGAGCTAGAGACCTGATGCTGAGAAAGAGAGAGAGAGAGGCAGAGGGATATGGAGATAGAGTGTTGATTTAGGGTTGCAAACAGAAATTATGATAATGCCTGTGAAAACAACAGAATGGCAAACTGAAAAACAAAACCAAACCAAACCAAACGAAACGAAAGGAAACCAAACCAAGCAAACCAAACTGAAATGAAATGAAAAACCCGAAAGCGAAAGAAAATATATTAAATGTTATTGAGAGGAACTAATTTTCATTAAAAGGATTAAAAAGCATTTGGCACAATGTTGGGCGGTGTCGGCGATGGCGACGGCGGCGATGAGCCTGGGTTATGAATTAACATAAAAATCATAAAAATATGACATAATGGGGGAGAGATGCGGCGATCTTAAACCGAGCAGCAACCAGCATCCTAATCATCATTATTGTTGTCATTATTATTATTATCGCACAGTGGGCTGAAGGCATGCAAAAGGTCACTCTATGACCAAATTATCAAAAAGCAATGGCTTCTAGAAAAGAAAGTATATCGGTCCTTTATATGCCACTTAATGAAAAGGTTTGAAAAGTAAGAAATAGATTATGCTGCCTAAAAAACCTATTGGAATTGGTTAAAAACTTTGATAGGGTTATCAATTTCCTTACTGTTTCAACTGTTTCACTGGACTAACATTCTCGAAAGCAAGATGATTACGTCCATTAAAATCACATCCTTCAATCTTACATACTCTTAACTAAAGATCACAGCTTAAGGCCAATTTTAGTTATTGGAATTAAAAAGGCAAAGAGAGGAAGAGCGAGAAAAACCAATTCCAGGTGCTTTCGGTGCCAAAAATTTACACTGTATTTGGAACCACTGTGCATCATCATCATCATCATCATTATTATTATCATAATCAACGGGGCGAACGCATGATGCTCATTATAAAGATGATGGGATATACATATATATGTATATGTAGTGGGAGTTGGGCTTAGGTCTGAGGTGTAAGGACATTGCTTGGCAATGCGCGACAATCAACACGGGGCGCGGTCTGATAGCGTTTTCAGTGCTTTCAATGGGTGGGGGGGATTACTAAATGGCCACGGTTTTCGGTTTAGGTTTGGGCTTGGCTTAAAGGTGGCGGTCCAAAATGATGCGAGGAGGCGTGGAGCGCATGCTTACCATCATTTTTGTGTTGATGGCAAATGCTGACAACGACGACGACGGCGACGGCGACGGCGACGGCGACGACCGAACATAATGATAACAACAATGATGAAGAAGATGAAGATGATGATTATGAATGTGGTGATGCCCTTGTCACCCCCTTCATTCACCATTCACTGTTTACCATTTACCATTGACTCCAGTCACCAGAAAACCAAAAGCAAAAAAAAACATTGTTTGCCTTTGCCTTGCTGCCACTTAGTAACTCACCTGCAGTTTATTATTTTCAAAATATTTAAATTTTTTGGTAATAAGCGAAAAATGGTTTTAATATAAGTGAATGGGCGGACGTGGCAAAGTTGGTCGATGGCTACATAGATGTGGAGGACGAAAACGACGACGACGACGACGACGACGACGATGACGATGATGATGATGTGGCTAAAATTGAGGCTGATGACGAACTCAACTAAAAGCTAAGATATTCCATCGCACATAAACTGTCATCTAACTAGGTTGATTTCTTTAAAAGATGTTAAGATGTTCATTACACTCAGCACTACAACTAAACGATTTTTGTAAATAGGCTTTCACTTTGTTATAAAACAATTGAACTTCAAGTATGTCATTAAGTGTAGAAAACAGAATTGATAAGTTGATAAAAGTGATAAGACTTCAAAATGACCATTATACAACAAGGAAAAAAACGGGTTTTGTCGGCTTCTATCGATAATTATCGGTTAATTTGTATGATATCGAGAAAATTTCATCTCTAGCGACATAAAATCAAAAAAACATTTAATAGCACATGCCGTTATCGTTCTTTTTAGATATCATTCAAATAATTTTTAATGTGAACTATGTCCGTATTAGGCAAGTCTGTAGTTTAGTACTGCATTTTTGCTTAGGTAAAGGGAACGCCGAAAAGTTTCAATATATTAGCAAATCGTCTTCACTCTATTTATGCACACTAACATTCACATGCACACATTTTGCCACAATTATGAGATTTATGAATCCTTTGTGTCCTCGACACTGGCCCAACCACCATCATCATCATCATCCATGGTTCCTTCCAAAGTTGTCATCATGCTATTTGCGCTTATGTATATTTATGTGTCCCCCGAAAAAAAAGGAATGGAAATAATAAAAATAATAATAATAATAATGATAATAACTCTAACGGCAATGAGGAAAAAAGTTTATTTAAGCGTAAAAATGGTCGCCGCTTTGCGCTCTCTCTGTAGTCTCTCTCTCTCTCTACTTTGTCCCTCTCTTTCACATACAGGTAAAATTTTACGTGTAATAAATTTTTTGGCTTTGCTAGGAGTTTTCCCAGACGCAACAAAACGGATGCGCCCATCCGCTAAAAAAGTTGCCAACGACAAATTTATATGGCATAGAGCGAGACTGAGAAAGACATATAACGAGTGAAAGAGAGAAAGACAGAGTGATGGGCGAACAAAAAGGGTTGCCATCATACCATAAAGTGATCTATTAGTGATCCATTTCTCTAACTGTATTTAAATATTTCTATTTCATAGAGTTTTCTTAATCGTTTAACAGAGAAAATGCCATTGGAGCAAAGATATTCTTTAGACTAGACTTTGTTAATAGTAAAAAGTTTTGCCAGTTCACTGGAAACTGGGAGCTGGAAACTGGCAACTGGCAACTGAAAACTGGCAACTGGCGCAATGACAATGTTTCCCCTATGCAAAAGTTTTCTGCTCAACGATTTATAGTTATGGAGGACCCACAAGACAAGTGAGAGGTGTGAGGAAGGGACTGAAGCCGGAGCCGAACTCCTCCTGGTGGGGCTAAAACCAAGTTGTCATGGCTACACATCATAGGCATACCCAGGTCTAGGGCGATGATGCCGCCGCCTCGAAAGCCATTTGTGCTTAATTGCGTGTAGGGCGACTAATGAGCGGAGTTACTTTATACTTATATCGCAACCAAGAGGTATGAACGTTGCCACGAATGCTGCACGACGCGGCTGTTTATAATTTTTTTCTTCTTCTTTTTAAGCTACATAAAAAAAAATTTATTTATAACGCAGCGAAATATATAATTCGCTTCTTTTTGTTACTGTTGTTATTCTTGTTGTTGCTATCACTTTTGTCTTTGCAAATAAAATGTTACATTAATTTGTAAAAGAGGTGGACAGGGTGGTGAGCTTAGATGGTGGAGAGGGTTGGGGGGGTAAACTTTTACCATTTGAATTATGCGTGCCAAAGGGTTTTCGTACCGGGGCCATTAAGCGCAAATTATATTGGCCAAAAAGTGTTGTAAATTACAATAAATGCCTTTTAGCCAAGGTGTTAATATTGATGATAATTATGAGGGTGCAGAAGAAGGGCCATGAAATGGAAGCGGGGCGGGGGCAGCAGCTCTTACTAAAGCCAACTACGGCCAATTGTCACACAATCTTAAAGTTGCAATTCTAATATCCCATCTCATAAACGCCATTCTATTGTGAACTTATCCCCTTACAGGATTTTGGGGCAACATGTGACAGTATGTACATATAGGGGGATTAAAGATGGGCTAGCTCAGCATTCAGACTGCATGCTAGTTCATTCCTATATGCTAGATCATTTTAGCATATTCATATTGTTATCGCTTTATTTTCCATGTTATCGATGTGAGATCATCACTAATGACATTTGACCAAAGGATGCCTGCTCGATGCTTACTATATTTAGAAGAAACATTCATACATTCATACAGAAAGAAACCTCCGGAATACAGAAGATTGATTAATTCGGTTCGGAATTTGCCTGCTACACACAGAGCGAAGAGGCTATCGAGACTAAAATCAAATGTTTATCGAATGACTCAGAAGTATCCGCAAGTATTTGGAAACATTATGAGTACAGTTGATACTTTAGTAGATAAATGCAAATGCATAATAATTACTGTACCCAAGAAAGAAAAAACGAAACTTGCGGTCAGTAATTCATTTGTTGGGTTTCTCATCTTTCTCACTCCACCTCTTTCTCTCTCTCTCTCTATGTCTGTTTGTGTGTGTGTGTGTCTCTGATAGCAGCTGCCACTTTTCTGCTACTGTCGGACAAAACCTTCTTACGAATGTAATTTTTATTTACACAATTTTAAGCTAATATTACGTTTGAGCCCAACCCAAAGCCGGCGAAAAAAACGAGAAGAATAAAACCAAATTCAGTGCCCGGGCGAATTTTGTCCCAAAAAAGGATTAATGAAATAAAATTATCTCTTTTTCGGCGTAACGTGATCCAAGTTGTAATGGTTGGGTGGGATAGCAGCAGCCCTTTGCTTGTTTTTCTTTTATTTTTTTTTTTTTTTTTTTGCTTGTTTGTGTACTTTATTTTGGCGTTTTTTTTTCTGTGTTTTTTGGTTTTTTATTATAATGCCTATTTTCTTTCTGGTTGGAATTTTTTCGCGCACCTTCGCCCCTTCCAGTTCTAAAGGTCCAATTCCATTTTAAGTTCCCATTCCTCCCGATTTCAACTCCATCTCATCTCATCAAGTAACAACACGTACAAATCTTTTTTGTGTCTACTCGTTTTGCTCTTGGTTTACGTTCAAAGTGCGTGTCGTTGTGGATAATTTTTGATACTCTTCTGCGCAAGAGAAGAGGAGTGCGCTGATAAGTATGCTATATATTTCGTTAAATATAGACAAATTTTTCTAACTCCAAGTCCGCAACGAACAGAATATTTGTAATTAAAGTGTAAGTACTCTTCGGTGTTGTTTCCTTTCCTTTCATGTTTATGAATTTCACTCATTTTTCGTGTGTTTCTCATATTTTACCATTTTTAAATGCATTCAAATTAAGTAGAAAGTTAGGAGGGTTGCACAAACAAACAACACCAAAGAAAAAAAAAGAAACAAAAAACGAGACAAAAAAAAAATGAGGAAAAAATTTAAAGTCCAGAAGAACTAAATTGCATATAAATAAAAAAGTCTATTGCCCAGATGCGGGCCAAAGGGTTCGAAGAGCTTAAAGCGCGTGTGTTAATTGCCAACCATCTTATTAAATGAATGACAACAAACAGAAATAAGGGCAGCAGCTGTTTGGTTAGGACTTTCTATTACCCCCAAAGAAATTGATTCGATTTCCCCCGCCCTCAAGATAAGATCAGGATCAGGATAAACTTTCGATCATTCGGAAAAAAAAACCTTGTTCAGTTTCCTCTCAGTTTGCCAAACTTCTTATTTTGCTTTAGCTTAAAGAAATGGATGAGGGGGTGGGGGATAAAAACAAAATGCTGTCTGTAATTCGCTGGCATTTTCAAAAATTAATTCAATTATGCATAAAAGTCAAAATGTAAAATGTGGTCCATGGTGTTTTCTTTGGATTTGGATGGAATTTCGCTGACACCTGAAAAGAAAAAGAGTTTCACCCCCGCACCATTTGACACCACCCATTCCCATGACCCCAATCCCCCATACACAATACTCCAGGACCAATATTCAGCGACTCAGCGACTCAAGCATACTCCCGGAGGTGGAGTAAGAGCAAATCCAACTCACAAGTCGCTTGGAAAAGTTGATCAAACAAAGCAACATAAAGATTTGGAAAAACTCCCGTCACATTTCCTTCAAACCCCGTTGCTGTCCCTTCACTTAACCATAAATGTCATTCATTCATTCATTCATTTATGCAAAACTTGTAATAATGACAATCGTTGGAGAACACATTTTCGGCAATGATGAAACACAGAAGAAGGAGGAGGCGGAGGGTGAGCAAGGAAAGTGAAGTAATAGTGGAAAGCCAAGTGCTGACAAGGCTCTACCATACCCAATCCACGTGCAAGTGGAAAAAATTTTGTTGACACCGAAAGATTTTCATGGAAACTGTGTTGGGTGTGGTGGGAGTTGGGATTGGGGTTGGGGTTTGGCTTGGTTGCCGTTTTGGTTCGTCGTCCTCCAACGATGCCTGTCAAAAATTTTGTGTGTACGCGGGCGAAAAATTTTTCTGCCAAGGTGTGCGATGACTATTAAGCTGCTTCTCTATACCTTTCTTACTTACCCATACTTCCTCTCCCTCCTTCGCGTTGCTGTTGTTGTTGTTGTGCGGTAATAAAATTCTTAATGTGCCATTAAATCCTTTCCACAGGCAACGTCAACGTCATCAGCGCATCATGACATTTGGGCGCCTCCATAGTCATAGTCGTAGTCGTAATCAGAAACGAAGAATACAGAGACGAGGCTACAGGAGATGATGCTGATGCTGGAGACGGCAATGGCAACGTCAACGGGAGTTGTCTTGGAATTTCGCCAGCCAAAAGAAATCTAACGAAAATTTGTCCTACGAAATGGCACGTAAATAAATTGCAAAGATTTGTCGTCTGAAAAATGGAATGCGAATGCGCGGACCAAATCTTTTACCTGGTCCAAGTCCTCCTCCTACTTCCCCCACCCACCACACCACTGTTGTGTGGTTTGGTTTCTGCTTTTGGTCTCGTGTCAGCCAGCCGAAAGGACAACAAATGAGTTAACATTTTTGGCATTGCTTCCCATCCCCCATCCCCCATTCAATCTTGCCCAAACAAAAACCCCTTCCGTCACTTTGTCATTATGATTATTGTCATTTTGGTTGAGGTGATTCAATGCATTTAGATTGCATAATTAAGTAAAAAGCCTCCGTCAAACAAAATTCTTTGGCAAATTGAAACAGTTTCTCTTAGAAAGCGAACACTTTCTACCTGCTATAACCATTCATAATCCATAGATGAAGGACTATATATTACGAGTAATATAATTGTCAATAATTAATCACAGCATTGTCATATCCAGTTTGTTTTTTACGGCACTAAACCTTGATTTATTTCTCAGTCTTGATTAGATTTCGAAGATAAGAGTTGAAGATATGGAACCTCAACGTTGAAACTGAAAATCCTGAAACGTTTTCAAAATTTTACCGATATTGAATATTTCATAATTATCAAATTCCATTGTTAGTTTTTTTGTAATCCTTCAACTTTAAGACCGTTTCACAATACTTATCAAACAAACTTGGAAAACGACGTTAAAGCCAATTTTGTGCAGCTGCAAAACAAAACAGATTAGTTATGTTCAAACCAATCTGCAGCAATCTAAGAATAGTTGAAAGATAATGTTAAAATTGTTGGTTGGTTTAATGAATCGGTATTTGGTTCATCAGTCTGCAATACCTTCTCCCACACAATTCTGTTCACTTTTGCACAAAAGCTTGAAGGGTAACAAATTGCAAGGCCCTCAACCTGTATTCCAACTGCTTTCGATTGTTTCTTCGTCTCTTATGAGTATTTAATACCCACCTTTCGTCATTATTAATATTTTTTACTCTGCTGCTTGAATGCCCACTTGTCGATATTTAACATAATTGTGCCATTGTGCGCCACATGTGGAAGAAATCAACAAAAAAAAAAAAGAAAAATAATAATAAAACAAAAAAAGAAAAGCAAAAAAAAGGATTCAAAAAGAGTTCAAGTGTCAGCATTTAAGTCTCCAAGTTGGTCGCTGAATGTGGCTCCTCTCCAGACCCATACCACAATGTATGAGTGTGTGTGTGTGTGTGTGTGTGTGTACTTTATACAAACCTGAGTCAGCTAAATGGCTCGACAGCAACAGCTCACTTGGAGGAGGGGAGAGGAAGAGTCTTGTCGGATGCAATTGCTTCAAGATGACGAAACCCATACCCCATCATGTACAGGTATATAATTATATAGAAGTCCGTTCTCTATGCGTGTATGTATGTGTGTGTAAAGCGATTACAGGCAAAAAGGTAGAACAATTTGCATTTGCCAGATGATGCAGGTTGAAAGGTAAGCCAAACCATCTTCCTTTTTTCTCAAGTCTCTGTTTTTGTTGCTTTACTTTGTGAATGAAGGAATGAACATAAATGCAGAGTCCTTTAAATTGATTACACAATGACATTTACCAACACTAATGAAAGTTTAAACACGTCTGTCAACATCTTTCTCTCTGAGCATCTCTTAGAATGTGTTTGCAGTTACCAACACTGTACTCGTTAACCTCCATATTGCTAACTAAAACTTTTTAATGACCGTTAACTGGGTATTTCTTTCACACTCTGAAACTAAAAACTCTTTGCCATAAATATCACATACCAAAAGCAGATTCCCTGTAGTTCTCTCTTTCTATCTCTTGACTTCACTCGAAATGTAATTGAAAATGTTCTTGATTACTGATCAACGAAGCAGCATTTCGTTGAATGAATTTTTGTAGACTTAATGACTGTTCTCAACTGTTGCGCACACCTTCCAGGCAATTTTCGGTGGTTCTTTAGATGGATAGATGGATGGATGGATGGTTGATGGAATGGTTGATGATGGTACGTTAAGGGTAAGGACTAAAAAATAAGGCAAGTTCGAGCTAAAAAATTCAGCCATGTGCATGATTCGTTTATGCTTTTGTCAGATCGTCAGTTGAGACAGTCGGCGAGGCCATCCAAGAGTCATCTCGCTGCAAAACACTATATTGTTATGGAATGGATGCTGCTGTTACATTTATACATACATATTTCACCTGTCGGCCAGCCCAGCCACCCAGTCAGCTAGTCAGGCAACCAGTCAGCCAGCCAGCCATCCAGTCATCCAGGCTCGTCGAGTCAGTTGTTTGATTTTACAGTTGTAGTCCAATTACGATTTTGAGCGCATACCAACCGCACAGATTTCTGCCCCTTAGCTATGGTTGTGTGTGTGTGTGTGTGTGTGTGTGAATAGATGTAGTCCTGTCAGTGCAACAACGTCGTCATCATCATCATCATCATCATCGTCATCATCATCATAGGTACATAGGTTCTTCCTTGTGTCAGCGCGGTTTTTGGTCAGCTCAGCGTTCGTTCATTCATTCGTATCTACGACTTTCGACCATTTGCGTTTGCTTGCTCTCTCACTCTAAATTACATTTTAGCAAGTTAATTGAAATGGAAATTAGTTGAAATTGAATTGTATGTGATGAGCTTAAATATTTTCGAATTGGTTGAACAGCAGCTGGTTATTTCGGAGTAGTCATATGAGAGACTTTCTCCTTTCCATTTACTTAATGAAATTAATATTGTTATTTGAGGTTAGGAAAAAGTAATTGTATTTAACCACAACTACGGAAATTCGTATCAATCGGCATATGCATTTATTTTAAATCCTAATACTGTTCATATATAAACAAGTTGCCTTTGTGATGTAATCCCGTAGCTTACTACCTAGGTAAAGTTGTCAGAGCTTTGACAGGGTTAGATTCTCAACGAACTAACAGATACCTTCTATTCTATCCTGATGCGTTCAAGATGGATGTAACAATTATATATCAGAATATTTACGATATATTCACGATATCTTCTTCTACTACTTGATTAATCCTTCTTATTCGCCATATAGCATTATCTCTGATCAATTTACAAATTTCAATATTTTCCATGAACTTTTATCAAAGTGCATTACATGGGAATTATGGGAAAGAATTTATCTACTATATAAAGTCGAAGATGGCTACCGGCAGTTGAGTCTTTTCTGGAACTAAAACCACAGCAGTTAGCCGACTCCTGTTGGGTAGGGGGTTCTGTTCTGTTCTTTTCGCTTATTTTTTTTGGATTTTAGCATTTTTCGGTCTTGTCAGCTTCCTTCCACACCGCAGACAGACGTCGCAAGTAAGCTCGCGTATATTTAACCATAAGTAATATTAATACCCATTTTTGTTAACAAAAAAAAAAAAGATATACTTTATAACTGCACATGTGTGTGTGTGCGAGTGTGTGTGTGTGTAAAATTATTATCCTTCACGCTTAATATGCACAAGCGGAAGCCGTCATTTGTACGCCACGGAGTTGACCAGCAGCACGGAGAGGGCCAGCGGCCATTTAACTTGGCGCTTTTTTTATGTCATCGTCATCGTTTCTGCTTCACTCTGCGTGTTTGTGTGTGTGTGTGTGTCCTTCCTTCTGGACGCATGTCCTTACAAAATTAGTGCTCTTTTACATTCATATGTAGAAAATACACACACTCGCACACATGTATCTAGAATTTTTTTGCAACACATTATCTTCGTTATACATTTGCATCCCACCCAGCGGAGAGCAGGAGATGAGGCGCTTCTTTTTTTTTTTTTTTTTTGCCCCTTGCAACTGTTTGTGCCACTTTGGCGGAAGTATCGCTGGGACAGCATCAGCGCGGATCTGGGATATATATATGTACATACATACATACATACATACGTGTAATTTTTTTTATTTTCTTCTTTTTGGTTTTATGTTTAGCGTAAAGCATAGAGAAATGAGCATATAAAAAATTGAAACCATTTTCTCATATTAAATGTGTGCCGACTGCGAAAAAAAAAGAAAGAAATCTGCGGCGAAAAAGGAGATGAGGAGGGACCCATAGGCGTGGCATAGGCTACCCATCAGTTAATGAATTAAAATACTTGGCCAATGGCATTAGCTCAATGCTCTGCACCAATTAACCATTCTTGTTTCATTAGAACCGAAATCAAATCGATTCACTGGAGAAATTTATAATAAATGAAATCACAAAAGTATAATTATAACTCAGCAACAATGTAACATAATTCATTTAGTCTCAAGCTAGCCAATCATCGACTTCTTTCTTTCGATTTTCACTCGTTTTTCTGATAACCTTTTCAACCTATTAGTGTCTCGATTAATTTACAAGGAACAACTAAAATGAATTTCACTTTACTTACAATTGATCAACTAATTAAGGTTTTGCTTCATTTTAAGGTAACTTTTTGATTTTGGTTATCGTTGGAAACGAAGAACGCAATCTATAATGAGTTATCGATGGAATTTCATTAAAGAATCATTCGAAATCAACGTTGCAAGAGTTATCGATCATATATCGTTATTGGTTCGATTAAAAATTGATTGATCTTCATAGGCATTCTCTTGCACTTTTTTCCTCTTTGTTTAACGCTTTACTTGATTTCTATCAAGTTCTGTAGGGTCTATTCCAAGTTCATACAACTTTTCCCTGCATCAGCATACTTAACATGGTGTGTTTGTGTGTGTCTGAGAGTGGAAGTGTGTGTACGCTCAGTGCTGCACATATCCGTTTCCTGTTGTAGACAACGTAACGCTGATCTCTTCGTTTTTGCTCAATTTTTTTTTCCTTTTGTTTTGGCTGTGTGTGTGTTTTTTTTAGTCATTTTAGTTCTTTTTGTTTTTGCATTCTCGCGGTGACTGTACGTGTCGCCTTGTCACTGAGACGACATCGTCGTCGTCGGCGTCGTTGTCGTCCTTGTGGTCGTGGTTGTCGCTGATTATTATTCCGCTGACCATTTCGTATTTATTTGAAAGGCATTTGCCGACATACACACAAACACACAGACAAACACACACACTTACTTGGCATATGTATGTCCTTTGGTCCTTTGCTTTGGTCCTGGAAACATGGAAGGAAGGGTGTTATGGGACCCAAACAAAACGACATATTCGTCCTGCATAAATGATGTAATTACAGCGCAAGATTTTTGCTATGAGCAATTTTTATTTTAATTTCTCCTTCTCGTTGCCATTCTCTGGTTATACCCCCCAACCCGGTCTTCGCCCCTATTCTCCCCCACTCCTTCTCCAAACCCCATCATCTACTTACTTCTCTTTCTCTATTTTCTTCTCTACATTTGCTTTGCCTCCCACACACATTTATTTATTCTTATGGTGTCCCTTTTTTATATATACATATATATACTTCTATGTACATATATGTCCCTCACTCCCCTTCTTTTCCCTGCAATCCTTCTTCCAGTTCTCACATAAGTGTACAGTATGTAAGCTTGTGAAATATTTTGCATGCTTTTATCATAATTTTAATTAAATGCGCAAATGACTATAAAATTTATGTGTGTATGAGTGTGTGCCAGTTTGTGTGTTTGTGTGTGTGTATCATTTCGTTCTTTCACTTTTTTTTGTTTTCTCAGTTCAGCTTTGCCAAATGACACCCGCAAAAAAATTAGCGCACATGCCAGACCATTAGATTGATGTGGTAAGACTAGGACGAAAAAATTAAATGGGGTTCCAAAGGAAACCCCAAAAACCAAAGGGGTAATAGAGTGACCACAAATCATCACCAAATTGCGGCTAGTTAATCGTTTAAACTATTTCTAATCGTAAATATGTTGCCTTTCTGGCCTATCAGAAGTTCATTTTCCATTTCTGAACATTATAATTTGTGAGTAAAACTTAACTTAAACGACAAATTGTCTATATTGATACAACTTTGCTCTTCAGCAGTTTGGCTCAAATTGGCATTCCGATAAACAATTAGATGATTTGATCGATATCGATTTATTTTTTATGCTATCGACTTGTATTGTCATCACTACAAAGCACTCTCAAGGCATACAATATCTGGTCTGCTAGCACCTACGAGAAACATTCACACATTTGACAATCACAGCTCCAAAAGATAGAAAGTGTAAAATCATTGTCCTGCACCTTGTTTGTAACATCTTTGTTTACAAAAGGGTTTGCAGACCATTCCCTAAAACAGTAGTATATGATGCTTTGCCGGCATTTCCCCTGTGCATCCTTCCAAGAAACGAAATGCCAATTGATAATGATCAGCAAATGTCTTGAGAGTGGAATAAACCAGAGATACATACATACAGAGACGATTGCTTAACAAAGTACACAAACTTGAGTATCTATGAACACTTTGTTGCCATAACGTCCATGGGGTTCGGTGATTAAACAACTCATGCCCAGATCTCTTACAGTGGACACGGAAACCCACAAATAAACAAACCTTTCTTTTTTTGCGGTGCTTCGGTGTTTTATTTTGCTGATATTTTGCGGTTTGCCGTGGCCAATGGTCTAATGCATTTCTAGCATGGCAAATGAAAAAAAAAAAAACAAGAAAAAGTGCGTTCTAACCATTGGATCGGGGGGGACATGGATGGCCGTGAACCGTTAGCCAGGATACAGGCGATGCTGTTTGGTGGGAGGTTGTATTTGTTGACATAGCCCCGCCACAGAAAAACATTGGCGGACGTGTTAAATGAAATGAAAAGCCAAACGCGCGACCGCGCAAATCAAACAACAATAAAAAATAAGAGAAGCAGCAGCAACAGAAACTGGTTAGACAGGGTAAAGAGGTGGCCGTTGATGGGTGGGTGGATGGAGCTCAAACCGCAGAAAGGTAGCCAACAAACAGCCGCAGTCAACTGGACCCACTAGAACAACAACAGAAAAAAAAAAAAAAAAAAACGATACGGTGCGGCAAAATACAAAAAAAAAAAAAAAAAAATAGTAGTTAAACCCAATTTGTAATTTGTTTGGCAAATCGCGCGAATGGCGAGTGGCGCTAAAAAGGCAACAACGACAACAACAACACGACAGCTAAACTCCGTTGAATCCTTTCTCCGTGTGTGTGTGTATGTGTGTGTGTGTGTGTGTGCGAGATGAGAAACGTGCCGTTGCATAATCATTGAGGCCATTATCATTTATTTTACTCAAAGGTGTCGTTGTTGTCGCTGTTGGCGTTGTCGTTGGCGTCGGTGTTACTGGTTGCTGCCGCTGCTGCTTCCTCCACCTGCGGTTAAAAATCAAAAACACACGCACCACCCAACCACCCACACCCACTGACAAAGGGTAGCAGCGAGTTTAGCTAATGCAACCAAACAGTCAACACCTGTTTAAGCCAACGCGGCCCTTCTACACGATGAAAATAACTGGATTCACACGGATGGGAAAAAAGGTCATTAATATCAACAAAATTTACAGCCGTGTCTCTATAATTCAAACTCGCCGTTTTTGAACTATTGGAATTCAAACAACTAGAAAGATCTATAAATGACTTTTCAGTTTTGTTTTCCTGAATGCGACTTGATCGCTCAGTGATTCACTTGTTCACTGATTCACTTGTTCTCTGACTCACTTGTTCACTAGTTCCGTGACTCAATTAATTACTAGTTCCCTAACTCACTTGTCCACTGAACTGTGTGAACCATTGAACAAGTAAGGGAAATGAACCTGATCACTCATTAAAAAATTACTAAGTAAAATGGTCCATCAAAATGGGCCCAACTTTAGTGTAGAACAGCCTCAAAATTTTGACGTCATAAAAGGGAAGAGATAAAAACTGAAATCACAGTCAGTGCTGCCTTTTGCCTAACAAAATTTATGGAAAATTTATTGCCAACCCATAGGACATTTTATTTGTGTATATTCTGGTCTATTATTTGTTTAGGTCAACTATAAAAATGCCGTTAACCAAAATCTAACTATGGCAAAAGATAATAATCAAAATTAAAAATAAAAACGAGGATGACAGCATTTGGTGGTATGGCATAAATCAACTTAAAAATTTACCTTTATACATTTAGTTATATAGGATACAATTAAATGTGACTTTTTTCATTCGACCCGTCGACGCGTCGACCCGCGAGACCTGTCGACTGTCCACTTTACTGGTTACCATTTAAATGCACTCCATATATTTGTATTCATAAATTAATTAATTAAAACGAAAACCCAAAAGGAGCGAGCGTTGAGTTATGAACCAAAGTAAAGCGAAGTAAGCCGAAGGAGGTCGCTCAAAGGGAGGGAGGAGTGGAAAGATTTGGAGTAGCGACAGTGAAACATTTAATAAAAATGGTTGCTTTCTGACACCGTCAGAAGTTGTCACACACAATCAAGAAGAAAGATTTTATTATCACATTTTCCTCTCTCTATCGCATTATCTGTTGTATTTTCAAGGCATCTGAAAAAATCTTATAAATCATAATTAGATCTGACGACTTGGAAATTGATTAAGTTACCAACCATATATAAAGGATATTGTCAAGGAAAGCTTTAAGTCCAACAAAACTATTATTAAGGTCAATAACCAAAAGGTCTTGCTTATACAAAGCCGAAAAGGTCAAGATTTCAAACACTTTTCACTATTTGAGGGTCATTTATTTTCGTAACGAGTCATTGGGAGATTCCCTGGAGTTGCTGGTCACCTATGTATGGACGTTTCTCTTCTTAAGAACTTCTAAATATTTACTCGATTTACTCGATCGATAACACAAGCCGACATGGTTTTTGGTGACATTAACTTGAGAGGTGTTCTTAACTAATTCGGGTACGCTGATTCTGACGGCATACTCGGTTTTGGCCCATCATGTGAAATCAGGGGATCTGGGGCACCCAAAAGTATGCTATAGAAAGTTTATAATTGTTTTATTACATTTTAAACAGATTTTCGACAAGAAAAGCAAACTTTCCCATTATACAATGTGTTCGATGCCTAAGTTTCCAATAATTCTTGAAAATTAAAAAGCAGCAAATTCTTTGAATCCCCATATAATTTGTATATAGTATAATATAGTATATAGTTGAATAATTTCAACGGATTTTCTCGAAATCCTGAAGTGATGGACAAATTACTATACAAACCTATTGAACTATAAACACTTTTTCATGACCTCAAACATGTAGGTCTGTGTAATTCATTTGTATTCAAATCTGAGTCCAATTTTCCACTAGGCATCGCCACATTGGACTTTTACGAGAATTGAATATTTTGGCTCATATGCTTAAAGCAACTTGCATAAAAAGTATTGGAACTTGTTCCTTGTTCCTTGTTCCTTGCCTAGGCGTTTGCCAAGCTTTCCCAGAGAGTTTCACCAATCTTTTATCTTCATCTTCGACATCCGCACTCAATAGACTTTTCTACGATTCTTATTTTGATTTGAACTTAATTTAATCTAGCAATCGTTTGTTTTTTAGAATCAAAGTAAAATTTGATTTGAAATTTCTCTCTCGATTTCAGTATAGTCTAAGCTACCTAAGCAACAACACAAAAAAAAAAAAAAAAAAAAAAAAAATAGATAAAACATTAAAATAAAAATCTTTCCTAATTTGGATAAATATATATATATATATTTTTTTGATGAACGTAATACTGGTAGGTTGTCCTGTAAGATGTCCTTACAATGCACTATGTAATTACTTTTCTTTGGTGCAGTCAAAAATCCCTACGAATGTGCCAAAAATGGCCAAAAACTATCGTTTGAGCGAGACAGCAACAGCAACTGCCACTGAGTCAACCATTGGCGAGACCGTTACCCCCATGCCAGCATTGACTACACCCATGGCATATCGTACACGTCGTGCTGTTGTCGAGTCCTACAGAGGAGCTCAATCCCAAACGGACGATGCACTGCTGCCAATGCCGCCGCACAACCAACCCTTGAGCCCGGGAGCTCTGATCAAGTTGGTCCAAACTAAATTAGGCATCAAGAATATAGTGCAGAAGGCTTTGGGGCTTCTAAAGCGCACCGTTTAGATTGAAATTCGTAGAACTTTTTGTTCAACATTTATAGCGTTTGTTTGTATGGAAAAAAACAAAAATATTGTGAAACTCACACCCTTCTAAAGACCTGAGGACATACGCCTAGAACATTCACAAATGTTGCAAATAAAAAAAATTAGGTAAGAATCAAATAGTTCGCACGATTTCTTCGCGATCCTTGGATATTTGCGTGTACTTTAGAAAGATCTTTCTTCTAATGATTACATAAGTCTGTAATTCCCATTTTGAAGTTAGAGATTTAGAGATTTTATGTGCCTAAAGCTATTTCAATTTGGTGAAGACCTTAACCACTTGGCTGGCGTTACATTAACAAAGGATTTGGACACCACCACAGCAATTTAAATGTATTAAGCGCAGCAGAAGCAGCAGGAGCCCGCCCCAAATCACAAAAGGCCCCACCAACACACACACACACACACACACACTCACCTAGTGCACATGCAGAACAAACTGAAACAACAAAAATGTCCACATTAAAATAAGTTTTAAAAACTAAGCAACGCGGCGGCTTATGTCACATAGAGATAGAGAACATGAGCAAACAACCAAAGGGAGAAAGAAGCCGCCAGTACCAGGACAGACAACACACACACACACACACACATACACAAGAGAGAGACACATTTTACAAGCACATAAATTTAGTTAAACAAATCTCAGGCGAGGCCTCCCCAAGGATCAAGACGATGCCATTGCTTCTCTACCAGAGCATTGTGAAGAGAAACGGGCCACAGATTGAAAGCGGGAGCAAAGCGACAGGATAATGCAATATTCGAAGAATTTGGCATACTTCCAAATTATTCGAGTTTGTCGAACATCGAAAGCATTTATTTTATGGTATTTTTCAATCAACTTACTTGAAACATCTAAAGACAAACAATTTGCCGATCAGTATAGAAAAAATGTCTATAACCATCGAACCAATAAAACAAACTCAATGATATCAAATAATATCTGCTAACTTAGTTACTGGTGAATGACGATCCTTTTAAGTCCTCTGCACAATGAAAAGTTTTCATTCGCCTCTGCGGAAGGTAATCCCTTATTTGCAGATTCGCTTTACACGTTGTTCCTAGCAACATAACTGCCATGTTGAGCAGATTGAAAGATATAATGTACTTCTTTGACCTAAGTCAAAAACAAAGCTTATTTGGCTCTAAGCCAATTGGTTAACCGTGTGACTATTGCGACACTTATGGTCAGTCTTGGTCAAAGATCAGCAAGGGTATCAAACTTTCGGTATGTCACATGGAGATAACATTCAGTTTGGGTTCTCTCTACAGTTTCCCTTCCTTTTTGTTGTTGCTGTTGCTTTAGCACCGCTGACAAACGTCAAAATATAATTTTTGCGTGGATTTCACGTCTGCCTCCCCACAAGAATAACAACAACAACAACAACAGCAAGAACAACAATAACTAAACTAGCCAAAAAAAACACCAAAATAAAAAAAAAAAAAAAGAAAGCCAAAAAAATGTTTTGCAACTGCTGCCTGATGCTGCTTCTTATCGCTTTGCCTCTGTTGCCTGCTGCCTGACTGGCACATTAATGTGGCCTATGTGGCTTCAGCAAACAGGGTGCGAGAGGGGTGTGGTGGGGAGAGGATGTTAGTCTAGAGTATGGGGGTAATATGGCATTGCCTGGCATGTCCTACTGTGAGACATAATTTTTAATAATCTACAACAAGGCTGGGTTAAAAGGTGGTGGTGGCCAAAAAATACGCGCATGCAAATGGCTTAATTTAATATATAAAAATACATATATGTATATATACATATATACACTATAGAAAAGTCGCAAGATAAAGGGGTAAAGTTCACTTTATGCAACACCATTTCATATAAGAATAAGAAGGAGCCCCAAAAAGTAGGCAACTATTTTGTTTCTTCCCTTTTGTAATCGTTTTAGATCGCGTTTTTATTTGATAATTTTTAACTAAGAACAGTGGCCAATGGGTTTAAATATTATTTTCTCGAATGAAGTTGTATTTTATGGTATATAAACTTCGGCTAGAGAAAAAAATTTCTCTCATTGTATCATTCTAACCCCTTTTATTTCCCCTTCCTTGGAGAGAGTAAAGAAATTTTTGTTTTGTTATTCCGTTTTCTTTTTGGCCAAGGTGTTTATCAGGCAAGGCAAAGGAAGAGAGAAATGAGTAACATAATGCATAATCATATATATATATATATATATATATATGTATTTATGTATATGTGTATGCATATACATAGGTAAGCGAAAATTGTCTTGTCTAAACCTCAGATTGATGCTACATATCTCTTGCTCTACCAAAAACTCAGGTGCTGTAATTAAATTGTCATGCTAGGCAGCAGCACACACACATCGAGTGGGTGTGCCTGCTCATGTGTGTGTATGTGTGTGTGTGTAAGAAAGATGGTGTTGTAATTCAAACGGCAGCAATGGGTTAACATTAGCGCACTTTTATGGCCTCATGTTAGGATAAGTGACTCGCAGTGCGTCTTGTTGTCCATGATTAGCTTAGAAAATTTATAACAACCGCAAAGGCATTTGTGGCTACATGAACAACGGCAACAGCAACAACAACAACAACAACAACAACTAACTGCAGTAACAGGCAAAACTTTATTATGTTAGATACTTAAATTTTAGTTATATTATTCTAAATTGCTTTTCTTAGTTTCACCAAAAACTGTGTGGCCACAAATAAGTTGCAAAAGTTTTATCTACAAAGCAATTGTCTGTTACTGAATTTCAATTTGTTCATACAGGTTTGATCGAATTCCTAATTGGAACTTTAACACCTGACACCCACTTTAACGAACCTTTGAAGGAAACTAATGTCCAAGAATGCTCTTATCTACCTTAATATGTCACAGGTTGGTCGATGTTTTATGGCACAATAATTCATTTCGGACGATCAGCGACTAAACTCAGATCAAACGATTTAAAGGAGCGATAAACTTTGGTTTTTCATGACAATCAACTAAGTTCATCGAAAATTCTCTTTAGAATTAGGTAGATTGATCTGCTTAGCTTTAGGGCATTTGTGTCGAAAAAAAATAGTTTGTAAAGCACTTGCAATCAACTATTAAAAACAGAGAAACATTTGATTCCTTAACCATTGATAAAACATTATTTTCAAAGCTTTTAACCAACATCTAAACTGAGTTTAATGATGGAGCACTCGGATTTTTCTGCTTCAACTTTTTCATTTCAATAGTAAGTAGGAAGTGTTTGTTTTTTTCTTTTAGGGATGGAATGGAGTGAAGTGTAGGGAGGTTTGGTTATTTCATTCCTTTTTTTTGGATTTTCTTCTGGCCCCAAACTGGTCCCAGCTGTTTGACCAAATGTGGACTTAGGACGTGCTTTTAATTTTTAAAAACTGCTTTTAAAACGCGATAAAACACGTTGAAATGGCAAATAGTGGGAAAAGGGTAAGATAGAAGGAAGTAAAAAATAAAAAAAAAACACACACACACATAGATAGACACATACATACAAAGATATATACATCAGTATGTATGTGCCATTTACATATCCTACATCCTGCATATGTATGTATGTATATATATATCTCTATATAGCGCGAACAAATCCCAAGCCAGCGCGTTGAGAAATAAAAAATATGGCAAACCAGAGAGTGGACAAGCAAGGCGACTGCAAAGCAAAAAAAAGGATATATACATATATATGTACAGATAAAAAAAAAGCCGAGAAAAAATGTGTAAAGCATGCATTTACATAATGAAAGATGTTGCACTGTGTGTGTGTGTGAGAGTGTGTGTGTGTGTGAGTGTTGGATACTGTGGCAGGGGCCTTAGAAATGATGAAGGAAAGTGGCAAAGGGATAAGCAACGACGTTGGACGTCATGTGCGTGGCATGAGCTAAAAAAAAAAAAAAAAAAAATGAAATTATAAAATATTGAAGCAAGTAAGAAATGCGCAAAGGACACTCGCTAACACACACAGACACAGATAAAGCGGGCCACTGCTCGATGGTGTCCAACTGCTTCCCACTAATAAGCATACACTGAAAACCAATCTGTCTAAAGTTTTGTCCTCAAATTTGTATTCAAGAACCTAAAAAGAACTTAAAAATAAAATAAAATCTCGTAAACTGCAGCATCCCAAACTGTTTTAGCCCTAATCACAAAAATTGGTGGACATTGGCCAACCTGCTGACCTTTATGACGTTGCCTCTTCTTCAGAAAACTGAAATTTCACTAAGGATCCGTTGTTTAAACTACAAAAGAAAGTAATTTTTCTGTCGATGGAAATATTCTTCATTGAAATCGGATGAAAATTCAATAGTTTTCAATGACTCTATACAAGAACACATGGCGTATACGTAATATATAAATACTTTCAAGTTAAAGGTATCGTTAGAGTCTGATAGAAACTTATTAGCAAACGGATTTAATCCTTAACGTAATCCCTTATTCGCTGGTCTAAACTGCTTTAGGCATTATCCTTTGGAATACTGTTATGGCTATGGATCAATTAGATATTTGTGATGGAGTTAAATATTGAGATTGGAATGGATAATTAAATGGCTTTAAGTTCCAAAAAATTGAACCGCATAAAATCCTCATTGGATTTTCGTAATATTTTTTGGCAAGTGCATCAAACTAATGTCCTTTTAGATACAAATGCAATTTATATACACGTATGAGTGTGTGTGTGTGTGTGTGATCTAAATGTATGTAAGTCGCTTCAGCAAATGGTTTCACATGCTTCCTACCATCTCCCACATTTCTTAATTTTTTTTTCCCCTTTTTTATTTTTTGCAACATAATTTTGAATAGCATTAAAATTATTAGCTACAAATGAATAAAAATGCAAAAAAAAAAAAAAAACAAAAAAGAAATGGGAACAAAATGGGCGAGCCTTGCAACAAATGCGCATAATGAGCTCTGGTCAGCCAGCCTAGACGACCATTTGTTTGGTGGGGGGAGGGGGTGGTGTTGTGGAACGGGGCGTTGAGTGTTTTGGGCGGTTTAGGTGGGTGGGTGACCATCGTAGAGATTTACGCGCGACATTTTTTACTGTCGGAGCTAAACACTTTTCAGTTGATATCGCAAATCCTTTTCGCAGAGCGCTTACATAATGATATGTGGCCGCAGATGCTAAGGCCGCAAGAGTTGAGCTGGCGGCAAGTAAGATGGTGCAGGACAAAGAGGTAACTGTGGCTTCACGGCTAGCAAAAAGGACCCAAGACCGAAGAGGGCCGGGGTTAGGTAGCGGGGGCTTGGCATCGTCTGCCTTTTTTTTGCATTTGCATGCAATTTGCGTTTGTTGATTTTGGGGCTCTCAAAAAAGAAGCCAAAGAAGAGAAGAGCCAACTAAAAACCAAGAAAAAAAAAAGATACGTCGTGAAAAAAAACCCACAGAGCCTCTGCTTAATGAATAATCTCTGTGTTTGCAATGTTATCGGAAAATCATTGGACAAGTAAAGGTAACTCATAGGTAAATACATTTATCTTGCTCTAACTCTGTTAAAACGTTAACATGTTTTGCTACTTTTCTAGTCTGATCAAATTTCTATTGACCCAGCTTAAAACTAAAGCATAAGAGCAAAGCCTAATCAGGGAGGGGGAAGGGGATTACATTAAAATATCATATCATATTAAAATAATGCAAGATAAAAGCTTAACTAAATCTCTTATTAAATTCAATGAATTCCTTAAGAAAAGTATAAAATTGAAAGCTCTAGAAAGGGCAGCTGACCCTGCCCCCCACCCCTTCCCCTCTTCTTAACGTCCATGCTGGAATACCATATTTGAAAGGAGAACTACAAAGTTTCCTCATCCGCTAACCACTCAATTACTCAAATCACTTGAGAATCACAATTATTATTCTTATTGTATCCCTTTATCAGATCTTATTAAAATTAGAAGATATAAAAACTATCTGATTACTTAACTTACTGAAGATGTTTCAACTCAAATTGAACAAATTGTTTGAACAAATTTCAAACAGAGAATAAGAAGCTTAAATTCCAAGTTGCATTTCAATAGCTTTTAATCTTGAGAATGTTGGCTATATTGCTTCAACTTCCTATGATGATCAAGAATACGAATAATGTCTGTGTTATAAACATCTGACAGATTCATAATACTTTCCTCTACAGGTGTATACAATGGGAATCATCTCTAACAACTCCAAACTTCACTTTATCGATTACGATTTCTGTTTGCGTTTCTAATGTCCTCCACCTGTTAATAGATGGCGCCTATGTGTCAGTCCATTTTCACCAAAATTATTGCTTATATAAACTTTATACCTTAGTTTTGATACAAAATATAATCTAACTTCCTTATAATAGTTGTTCGCAAAGATTTCTGAGTAAAAAACGTCCATTTTAGAGGAAATTACCTCAAAATGACCTCCGATTCCGATTCTTCTCTTAAAAATGATAAATTTGAGGTTCATGATTCTTATTACTCTTGTTTTATAAGCCTTAATATTCGTTTAGATTTTTCTGATTTGTCTTTCACTTTGTAGTTTGATCTTTAGTAATGCATTTTTCGAGTGTAATTGGCATAAGTGGACGACTGAGCTAAATTCCAAACTGTATCAAAATTGAGTTTTTCTTTGATTTTATTTTATATGTTTGGGTGTGTATATATAATATATTATAATAGGTTCTTTTTGTTATATCATGCAATGGGTTTTACATATATCCAGTTACAAGTAATAATAATATTTTATAGACTAAGCGACAGACAAAAATAATAATAGGAAAAAAAAAAACAAAATATATTTTTGAACACCGCCTGCCTCTCACAATTGCAGTTCTGCAGGATGTGCTGATCCTGCTGCTGCAGCTGTTACTCCGGGCTTTGGGCGACGCTTGCGTCGCTTACGTGCCTTTCGTCGCAATCGATCAAATTTCCTTATGCGATAAACGATAAAATGCTTAAAATCATCGCCCGTATTATGACATGACATGGTGAATACAATTAGAGAGTTAACATAGAAAAAGAATCTTATATCGTAATTATTCATATTTGAATTTGGGCCATGCTGATGCTGATGCTGATGCTGATGATTATGCTGATAATGATCATTATGATGATGTTGATGATGCTGTCGATGATGGTGTTGATGGTAATGATGATCTTGTTGCCCATTTTCGTGACCCTTTTGGTAGTTGGAATAGTTATGCTTGCGCAATTTGGGACAAGGCGGTGGCTCTAGGTCAGAATCATCATCCAAATCCGAGTAGCGTCGATGTTTGCGATAATTGTTGACCGTTTGATTGAAATGTTGCCGTAAAAAGTCGTAAATGCTCATGCTCCTTATTGTGATTGTGTATTGTTGTTGTTGTCGTCGTCGTTGTTGTTGTTCCGCCGATTGATAAGGCGCCACATGCTGTAGATACGGCCAACTGCCGCATGCCTCCTGCACGCGTCGTATTGTTGGCAACGTTGTCGTTGTTGTCATTTGTGGCAGCAATGGCTTATTCTCAATGTTGTCGGTGCTGTTCTTCTTGTTCTTGTTGATAGTATTGTTGATATTATTTGTGGCATCGTGAACATGATGATGTTGATCTACAGCAGTGGCTGGAACACGTCAATGATCAGCAATCAATGGGCCCCAGAACATTTTCGAAATTTTCGATTCGTCCTCGGTTAAAAAGAATTGGCGACCCAAGTGCACAAACTCCTTGAGCGACAATTGGCCATCGCCGTTCTTGTCTATCACAGCAAATGAAACGGCAGCATCATCTTCGGTTAGTCCCAGACAGCGGAAGAAGAGCTTATATTGTTCGAGATCCAAATGGCCAGTGTGATCAAAATCAACGGCCTAAAATGCATAAGTAAATCACAAAATTAGTGAAAATCAGTGAACCGTTAACCGAGTTAACGAGAGAGAAACAAATGTGTACAAACCTTAAACAAATAGGGCAAAAAGCGCCCAATGCGCTTAGCCATTTTCTTATCGTTCAAACGATGATGCAAATCGGTGAGAAATTGCTCAGCTGTCACCAGATTATATGGGGTTATCTCGCCAAATTGCTCCTCCCAAGTCTGTTTGATCACATCGGTGAATTCGGCGGCAACTTCGGGTGTCAAATGGCCCAAGTCGTTGAAACGCTTTGCCAACAAATTGAAATCATCAAACGAAATGACTCCGTCATGGTTTACATCCATAATGCGATGCAATGTTCGCATTTTGCGGCGCCAAAAAGCAGAGTCGCCCTAAATAAAACAAAGCAAAGAACAAACTAAGTAAGAATTGAACATAAAGGACCTTTTCTTTATCAAAGTTCAGTTAGTCATGTTTCAAACCTTTGCCAAGGAAAAAGCTTTACTTGGGAAAGCTTTCAAGGACTTGACAGAACTAACTAAATATGGACAATTCTGTCCAAAAGGATATTTCATACTTCTAATGTTTCGGAAATTTCCTTCCCACTAACGCCGCCTTTGGAAAGACAATGAAAGCTCTACCGCTTTTTAACCGTTACTCGCCTAATGTGAAGCTTTTTCAAAGCTGAGAGGCGAATTCGAATTGAAAAAGCTAAATAGAATAATGAAAATCCACTAAATTGACTAAATTTTTTAAATCAATCAAAGTATTTAACAATTCTTGATTCGAATAATCAAAATAGACATAAAACTGATTGAACTGACTCAATTTGTTACTTGATTAGACAAATATTCCATTTTAGCCATAGGGAAATCGGTTTTTTTACGATTTCTTTAAAGTTTTGTAGTTTTTTTAATAAGTTTGACCGGTTAACCTTAATGGATTGGTTTAGCTTAAAGTCTCTGGCCTTATGCTAAGCCAATAACTGAACAAACTTTAGATTTAGAAGAAAGCTAAAGATTGTAAAACAAGAGGTTCTAAGAAATATTCGAAAATTTCGAATGGCGTATTTCAATCAGTTAACTATTATGTTTCGTATCATATAAATATTTGGAAATTGAAGCTGATTTTCGATTGTAACGTAAACTGATTGCTACATTTTGATGTAATAAAGATTATTGAATGAACTCTCAGAATGACATTGAACACGCCAATGATCGAAAAAGCGAAACGAATGTGTGTAAAAACACGTTTTTACATTTTCCCCCACGTGGAATTGTTATTGAAACGAAACCGAAACTGAGGTCCGGTTTTTTCTTTTTCGAAGTTCACTCACCCGCTCACTACGCTTCGATTTGGCATTCTTCTGGCGACGTCTCTCGAATTCATCATCTGAATCCGAATCGCTGTCGCTCTCCTCACGTCGCAATGTGGCCGCTCCGGCAGTTTTCTTTGAATATTGACGTACGGCCTGCTGCACGGCAGCTGTTGGCATTTGATGCCACGGCTGCTGCTGCTGCTGCTGCTGAGATCCAGCTCCAGTTGCAACAAGTAGAAGGCGCTGCAAAAATAAATGATACAGTTTGAGCATCACTGATGTTAGCGAGAATGTTCTAAAGTTAATGTTTTTGTTTTTGTTTTCGTTTTTGCTGTTGTTGCCCCATGCTGACTGCTGCCCTTCATTCATGGATTGTATATAAACAAACATAATAACAATTACAACTTATGTGCAGTTTTATTGTGTTTTTGTTTTCATTATTTATTTTATTTAGTTTTTTTTTGGTTAAGGTCAGTTCTTAGACAGCCCTCCCTCTCTCTCTCTCTCTCACTCTCTCTTTCTATTAAAGATCAAACAATGTGCGGGGCTCTTACAGTTTGAGAGGCTCGACCACGTGGCCGAATGAAAAAAAACAAGTGTGGCTTATGTTGAAATGGAATGAATGGAATGGAGAATGGAACTTGGAATACGGTTTTTCAATATTTATTCGGGGTACACACAGAAGCAGATGTCGTAGATAAACTTGGAGAAAAATAAGAAAAGTTTACCTTTGTTTTGGAAGACTTTACTCAGCTTTAGAGAGTTATTTGATTCCAAGTCTCAAGAAGTTTCTGCGGAGCACTTGGCCAATATATTTAATAAGACAATATCGATTCAAGTCTTTAAATCTTTCAAAACTTTTATGAATCGATATCAGACTGTTCAGAAAAACAGCCAAATAATGCATAATAGATTAAGGATCACTGATTTTGTGGGCTAGACAACTTGGACAACCTGGATGGTTGGCTAATAAACATAACCTCAACTGACAACAGAAGAAGGAAGGCCTTCTAGAGACTTTTTAGTTGGGCTAAACACACTTCGACTAATGCATTTTATCACACAGGAAGAAAATTCATAGAGATTTTTGGAAATTCGAAAAGCGATCAATCTCAATTGGGTCTCCTAATGAGTTGTGTGCATTCGAATGTTGTTAACACTTTTGCTGATTGGCTGCTGTTGACAGTTTGTTTTTGTCTTTTGTTGTAGTTGGTTCCATCAGGTGAGATAAAAGCGAACTCATTTTTAATTACATGGCATTTGTCTGCCGCTGATCGGGTGAATGGGAAATGAAATGAAGTGGTGATATCATTTTGATACCAAACATTATCATTTATGCATAAATTGTTTCAATTGGCCTGCCTACGCTTGGTTAGACGAACTGTAAACATGTTTTTCAGTCTACAGCCAAAAACCAAAAAAAAAAAAAAAAAGAAAACAAAACGAAAAAAAAGAAACCAATAATCATTTGAATAATATGCAAACACGGGCCTCTTTTTTAAATAATAATAAATTAAACAAAAAAGTAAAAAAAAAAAAAAAAAACGAGAAAACAAAAACTGGTTTTCAAAAATGAAACAAAAGAACGAAGGAAACGAACAAATATTTTAATGAAAAAAAAAACTCAGACAGTCGAGCAACAGGTCAATGTTGAAATGGCAAAAAGCTAAATTCGAAAACAAAACAAACAAATCAAAAAAAAAAAAAGCATGAAAAACAAAAAACCAGAAGGCCAATAACTATACGAAATTCAATACACTTTCCATCATAAATGGACCTAACAAGTTTAATAGAATTTACAAAATTCCCTAAGGAACTTTTCAGTTGGTTAGTAAGATCAAGCAATATCAATTCCAATTGGATATATGTATGTATGTACATATATATCTAGCTAATTCTCTGCTGTCTGACATAATCGAACAAAGTTTTTGCAAAATTTAGAAATACCCGTTTTTTCAGTTTTTTTTTTTTTTTTTTTTTTGGCATAAAGATAAGCTGTACCACGGAAATTATAGACAAAGATGAGCCACTTCCTGTGGCTGTCAAACTGCTGTCAGCTGATGATGATGATGATGATAGACAAATACCAAATTGACGAGGTGAGACTGAAAACATTTGAGAGTCATGGGATGAGAGGAAGGGAATGCTCTAGTTTTTCTTGTTATTGTTCGAGTTTGTCGCTTTGCGCAAGTTTTTTGCGTATTTTGCGCAGTTTTTTCACCAACAAAACCGAAGGGACAGAGAGAGAGAGAGGGCAAAGAGGAAAAGGGAAGTTGGGAGTTTCTTTTTATTGATTCCCCCACAAAATGGAGTGGGGCGGGGCTAGGCGAATCTTTTCTGCGATTTTTCTTAGTTTTCACTTGAATGGATCAGAGTTTTTCTTTCTTTTTTCTTTTTGTTTGATCCATCTAGAGTGATAGTTAGGCTTAAAGTTTGAGCAGCACTGGCCTCATTTTGGCCTCCTCCTCTGCCTCTGTCTCTGCCCTCCCCAAGACAACAGATAGACTAAGAGAGTAAAAAAAACCGAAATACTAAATTTTCAAATTTTCTTTCTCTCTTTTTTAATTAAATTAACTTTACACACACACACACACACACTTACATTGTAATCACTGTGTGTGGACGAGGGCGGGGAGATGGTGGACAGCGGCCGCTGGTGCTGCTGCTGCTGCTGATGCAGTGCACCCACCGTAGCGGCCATATTGCGTTCCAATATTTCCCTCGAAGTGCGCAAAAGGCCGCGACTTACAATGGAGAAGGCCATTTTGTTTGTTTCGCGTTTCCTCTTTTAGTGAGTTGTTCTTGGTTTTTTGTTTTCTACTCAACTCTTTGTCGTTTCGCACAAATTTCGCAGTTTGTTCTTCTCTTTTCGACTACAGTTTTGAATGTACTGTCTTTGTTGGGGCCGAATATCAGGCAATGGATAAAGAAAAGTTGTAACGTTGCTTTCTTGCTATTGCTGTTGTTGTTGCCTCTTCTCTTGTAAATGTTGTTATAGTTGTTCTTGTTGTTGCTGCCGCTGCTGCTGCTATTGTTGTTTGTATTGTTAAAGTTGTTGGTGGTAGGTTCATTTAGTAACCGGTTTCTTGGCTTTTGGTTTTGTTTTTCTCAAAATATTAACTTTGACCAGATTCACTAAACAAAAATGTTTTTTTTTTTTTTATTTTGCGTATTAAAAGTCGTTTTGTTTTTTTTTTTCTTCACTTCTTTTGCTGCTTCTTCCTCTTCTTCTGTTTCGAACTCTTTTGGAGGAGTTTTTCGAATTTTGGAGAGAGAGAAGGAAATAAAACACAACCGTTCGCTGGGACGTTCAAATACGTTTTGACGATGGACATTGCGGCGCTCAAGAAATGAAAACATCGTCGGCGCTGTAACGGTGTCTCTGTGTGTGTGTGAGTGTTTCGCCTGAATGTGAGTGAGTGTGTCTGTATAGAAGGGTGTGTGGTGCGGGGTCTCTTCTACAGCTGCTTCTACTTCGACGTTGCCAGAAGCATTCAATACATGCACACATCAAAATAATCACACACACACACACATATATATGCATATTTGTACTTACATATATTAAGACAGCCATGTAAGCCGGCTGAAGAAGCAGCAGCCAAAATAAAGTATTCCATAAACAGCATAAAAGAGACGACTCGGGAATACTCTTTATAATGGTAATAGAATTCTTTTTAACTAATTAAACCATTGAAGGACGTACATACATACATATGTATGTATGTAAGTATGTAAATATGTAGATAAATACATATGTATGTATGTACATCTGTACTCGAAAAAAGTTGTACTCCACATTTAATTAGAGACGAAACTGTTATCAAATAATAAACAAATTACATCAAAAAGTTAGAATTCTATACTCTATTTTGAATTAATACTAATATGCCCTTAGTTCTTGGAGTCGAGGGTATCACGACAACAACAGATGGCTGACATTTGTCAATGTTTCTCAAACTGTAGAAATTCAAGAAATTGTAAAAGAGAGAAAGAGAGAGGTAGAAAGTGTAGTGCAGTTTATTTACCAACACACATACAATCGCACAACACACGCACTTATAGTGTGCAGACAAATTGATAAAGTAAACGAAAAAAATATATAACAAAATATAATAAAACTCAAAAAAAAAAAAATGCGTATTTAGGTCGTGTGACAAACACACAACACACACGCACAGAGGCCAAAGTATCGGCCTGTGTTTCTGTTCTACTTCATTGCCTTAGCAAAGAGCAACTGTTTACGCACACAGATACACACACAAGCACACGCATGTGTTACATGCATGTAAATGTGTTTGTGTGATTGTATAATCATTTTCGTTGAACAACAAAAAAACAAAATCAAGATCAATGCAAAACTTACATTTTCTATTCTCAGTACGAAGTTCTCGAACATCCATCGAACAGCCAAATGCAACAAGTTTACACATGTCTCGCCACAAAAGGCCTTCGCACTCCCCCCAGCAATGCATGGGGCAGACAAATACATCCATACATACATACATATGTATGTATGTACGTACATATGCAGGCACCTGTCACCTTCCCTCTCTCTCTCTCTCTTCTCTCATAACTGCATTGCATGGGGAGCCAAATGAGAGCCACTTTACCGTTGAAAAAAAAACAGGGTACAATGCACTCTCGAGGCTTAGCAACAAAACATTTTGGCCAAACGTTTATGCCGTTAATAAAATTATGAACATTTTTTAAAGGAAGCTTTTAGGGCTCTAAATAGCATAAATTTTTCTCACAATGTTTGTGCATTTGTTTTATTTATGCATAAACATTGATAGTAAGATAAAATGAACAGTTTTAAATTCACTGAATATGCATTATTGTCCTGTCCTGTAAATTATGTTTAAGTTTACGGCATAAACCCGCAGTGCTACGTGCATATCCATGCAAACGACGACGTCGACGTCGCATGCCAAACATCGGGCGACTGACAAAGCGTCACGTAACTAAACTAGGCGCCACTCCCCCATCCGCCGCCCCCACCGTCCCAGTGCCCATCACTTTATATGCATTTGTGTATCAATTTAACAACTGTTTTATAAAATTTCAATGCATTTATCTCCCCCATTCGCGGCATCCATCTGCTGCTAACTATAGAGTCACGAAGGCACACGACTTCAAGAAGTCACCTGACGTCACTTAAGGGGAGTCAAAACCAAAAGAAAATAAATAAACAGGGCTTGCCATTAATCGAAATGCGTAATAAGTAAGAATTGTAAATGTAAATTGTTAATGTAAATTGTACAAATATAGCTCTCTATAGAGACCATCGAAACGAAACATTGTTCCGAACTTAATGTACGTTTTGAGTGTGTGCGTGTAAGTGCGTGTATATGTATGTACATATGTATGTATGTATGTACATATGTATCTATGTATGTATGCCTGTTTGAGTGTGAGGCTACAGCCGAAAGCACAGCCTTGTCCGCTGTAGAATTCGCGTCTTTTTTTCGTTTTTCATTATTATATTTTGTTATTCAAGGCAGTCTGAGATTTCCGCAACGCCATTAATTTTGTGTGGTTTTTGTTTTTGTAGAATTAATTCTGTTTTTTTTTGGCGTACGTGTTGCGCCTCATAGCCGGCTCAGCAAGTCGGAGATGCTGCTGGTGCTGCAAGTAGCACGAGATAGATAGAGTAGTTTTTCGCTTAGCATGAGGGCGGAAGGCGGGTTCTGCGCTCATTTTGTATGCCGTTTTTGGCACGTCGTCACTGCAGACGACACAAGCCGACACACCGGCAAAAGAGAGCTCGTTGACCCCCTTCTCTCTTACATAAAATGACATAAAATGAAACAAAAAAAAAAATTTAATTGCGTTGTCTTTTTCCATTCGTTTGCCTGCACCACCACCAACTGAGCAAGAGACTACGTGCTAGTTGCAACGCATCCTTTTTCCTTGGTTTCTGTTGTGGTAGGTTTTCGACTTCAACTTGAAGAGAGAGCGAGAGAGCGAGAGAGAGAGAGAGAGAGAGAGAGAGAGAGAGAGAGAGAGAGAGAGAGAGAGAGAGAGAGAGAGAGAGAGAGAGAGAGAGAGAACTTAAAAGCATCGACCTTAGAGAATAGTTTCAGAAATCTTTGGAGTCACTAACAAAGCCGGCAAATCAATGAATTTTTAAGATTTTCTTTTTGTCTCGTTTTGAATTTTTTAAGTGTCCAATATACCCGCTTAAGCTAATAATAATGCAGGATATGGGTAAGGATAATTAGTAAAGAGAAATTTCGTTTTAAAGGCGACACATGTATACACTTTAAAGTTTGAGAGTCAATGCAAAAACATAAAGAGTGTAAAACTTTGTCAAATGTCGGCTTTGGATTTGATGCATTTTGTAGGGAAAATTGGAAATATGTGTACATAATTAGCTTAGATCTATGGGAAGAAGTTTAAATGAAATGAAATGAAATTTTTAATATTAATGTCTCTTGATCAGATTTAGACGACTAGAAACTCTTCTAACGGTAAAATTTACTGTTTCAAATTCATCTTTTATGAAGATTTAGGAAGTTCGTCTAAGCATACCAATAAAATAAATTCCGCCCACATGACATTATGTTGATCTGTCTGCCCAAAGGTTAACTAACAGTAAATCTTGTAAATTAAATTATAAACTAACTGACTGTCTGACTGACTAACTGTCTAACTGACTGACGGTCGTGTTATCAGCAGCGACCTGTTTCTGCTACTCATACACATTGCCAGTTGATAAAAACTCTGAATAATAATAGTATCTGGCCCATCCATAAACAAGCATATAATCAGAGGATCGAATTGGCTAATGCCCAACATTTATATACCCTCAAAAAAGCGTCAAAGTTTTTCAATGGGTTAAACTAACTTCATCTTTTAACTTGTGAAAATAAAAAATAAAAAGTTTTCTTCTCCAAAAATCCATCAAAAAAATAAATTTTTTTTAAATATTTCAATTTATAGTAAGTTGAGAAAAGTATATCCAGTTTTTCTAAAACTTTACGTTAGATTTAGGCTAGAAATTTGTAAAACTATTTGAATCAAAAGATTATACAAAATGGAAAAAATATGTCTCGAAATTTAGTCGTAAACACTTTTTTCAAGGGTATAACAAAATATATATGTATGTATGTATGTGTGTATATGTATTTGTATGGGTTTTGTAACCCTGAGATAAAAGTGAACCGACCACAAAAAGATTAGGCAGAAGAAAAAAAAAAAAAACAATAAATAGGCAAATTGATTTTGATTTCAAAATCGGAGAAAGAGAATAAAAGAAAAACAAGGACGGAGAGAGAGAGAAACTTGGATGATGAGATTTTTATGAATTAATTATATTAAGTGACCTTCAATTGAAACAAAACAACAAGCATATGTAAAAAATCTAAACAAACTTTTTTGGTAATCTACACCAGACCAGAAAATGCGATGTTTCTTCCCACATCATTAACCCTGATGTCGTCGTCCGTCTCAAGTGCTAAGTGGCAGCGTTCAAACTTCCCTCTCTTGCCCTTTCCCATTCCCTTTTTGCCGATGAAGCTATTTTTAGCTCTATTTTTAGCTTCTAGCTTTATCTTACCAAAACTAAAGAAAAACAAAAACAAAACAAAAAGGGTTTAATTTTATATGTAACAGCCGTTCGACCGACGTTGACTCCGGCACGTTAACAAAATTTTTTGTTTTTCTCCTCTTTTTTTTTTTTTTTGGGCGTAAACAAAATTGTAAAAAAATGAAAAAAGAAACTATATAGAAATATGTAAACAACAACACAAGGGCCCCCCATCAAATAACAAACAACAACAACAACTTATCATCAAGTTTTCGGGCACTTAGTAGAATCATATTGATGGATGGTTTTCTGGGGGGTTTGTTGTTGCTAGGAGTATTTACGATTGTGTAGGTGGGCATTAATAAAATTTAATTGAAATTGAAACTTCTAATTTCTTATTTGAATTGATTTATTTTAGGCGCGCTTAAACGATGGAGACGCAAAAGGTACATCGATAGATTGTTATCGATATATGAACCTAGACTGTGGTCACACTAAAAACAGCTGCAAACAAATTAAAAAATTGCGTCTAAATTTTGCCGAACGTTCCATGAACTAAATTAAATAACTATAAATTATGTTATTAAACTACCTTTTTGCTGTGTACCTTAAATTGCAACATTTTTAATTCTCTAATAGTTAACAAAACATTCAATTCCTAAACATTCAAACCTAAATATAAACTAAAATTCAGAGTTTAGCTAACATAAGCAAAATCTGTGGCCGGATCGGTTTATATGCCCATGTATATTGCCTTCTCTAGCTCGGGGTTTACCCAAATTGTGTTCTAGTCGCTTGACTTTTATTTTGGGGAGTCCCCTCGATTGTTTTCTTCACTTTTTGCAAAATTTTCGACTTGTCGGTTGCTTAAATTTCATTTTGCGGAGATTCAATTTGCTGAACATAAACATTATGGTTAAAGGAAAACAGATGACCCTCACTGAAAAGGCCAAAATTATTGCTTTGGCTCAGCAAAACGTGTCGAATCGTGAAATAGCAGATAGAACTAATTTTAATGAAAGTTCAGTTCGTCGCTTTTTGAAAAAATATCGTGAGACGGAGGAATTGGGCAGGACGAAAGGATCAGGCAGAAAAAATTGCACAAATGAACGGGAGAATCGCTTTATTTTGAGAGCAAGGCTCCAGAATCGCTTCAAAAATGCAGTAGAAATTGCATCTGAAGTGCAGCAACGATTTGCGAAAGAAATTTCGGCTCGGACCATTCAACGTCGGCTCAAGGAGATGGATTTAATAGCAAGGACACCAGCCAGAAAACCTCTTCTCAACCAGAAAATGAAGACAGCTCGCTTAAACTGGGCGAAAAATAAGCAAAATTGGGGTCGATTTGAATGGTCACGGATCATATTTTCTGATGAGTCCAAATTTCATCTTATTGGACCCGATGGCTGCTTGAAAGTTCGGCGCAGAAACGGAGAGCGATATTCGGAAAACTGCCGTGTTGCCACTGTTAAGCATTCGCCTTATGTTATGATATGGGGATGCATTTCCAAATACAAAACAGAATCACTTATTATGCTTCAAGGGATGGTGAATGCAGAAAAGTACAAAGAAATCATTCTCAGTGGACTTGTGCCTAGCATTGAGTCGATTACTGAAAGAGAAAAAGAGCCCATTTTCCAGGACGATTCTGCACCTTGTCATCGGGCGCGCTGTGTAAGTGATTTTTAAAGACTTACGTCATTCCGATCATTTTTTAATAAACTTTAACTATCCGCCAACCACAGATATCAACTTTGAAGTCAGAACTAGGTATTGAGTCCTTAGATTGGCCAGGGAACAGTCCTGACCTCAATCCCATTGAAAATGTCTGGGCCCTTATGAGTGCCAAAATACGAAAGCAAAAGCCAAAATCATTACAGGAATTAATGAAAACGATAGAAAAGTGTGGTTCGAGGATATAACGGCGGAGTATCTGGAGACTTTGTACGAGTCCATGCCCCATAGGGTCCAGTGTGTTGTAAAGGCCAAAGGTGGCACTACCAAATATTGATAACTTTATAATTTAATTTCAAAATTCAGAATGAATTGGACTATATTATAATTTATATTAACAGCAAATAGTTTAATTAATATGAAAAAATTTGTTTGTGTTGAAAATTGTTTGTTTTTTTACTTAAGAGGGCCAACTTACTGAAAAATCAATTAATTTGTGTTTATTTAGATGAATCTCTGAGCAAAGAACGGCCGGGTGCGGCTTTTTTTTTTGTCGCTGGGTGTATATAGTATAGGTATATATTTATTTACAAATAAAACATATAGTTAAAAAAAAACGCATGTTTATCAAAATTTAAAAAATAATGTCTATATATGTATAACGAGTAGATGATACTTCAAAACGTCGTTTAGAACGTCCCGTTAAGCATGGCTGGGGCTGTGGCTGTTCGCAGGATATATCGGAAAAGTTTCCGATCACAATCTGGGCGCTTACATAACATTAAGACTCCACACAAATAATAAAATAATAATCGCAATATTCTACAACTATTCCATATGGCTATTCCCACATCGTATGTACATGGTTCAAATAGTTTCAAGGCACCGCCGAATATTGTGGGTTAAGGACAATGGGCCACAGTTTCTTCTCCGTTGATTTACAAAAAAAAAAAAAAATAATAATTACTTGGCAAAATGTGTTTAAAATCATTTTCTGTTATTTACATACTTAATCTGGCTTTGTTTTGTTTTGATATGGCAAACATCTGTATATATATATATATATATACATTACATGGAATACATTTACTTTTAAAGGAATGTCTAAAGAAACGAACACAAATTTTAAGTGGGAGGGGGGGTCCTAGGATATAAGTAGATTGGCCCCTTTTTTGAGAGAGATTCCCTGCCATCATCATCATCATCGAGAATATATATACTAAATGGACTTACAATTCTAAACATTTAAATGATTGCAATTCCATATCTTTCTTTTGTGTGTGTGTGTGCGTGTTTGTGTGTGTGTATTACATATGTATATATTTGAGGGGGTGGTGGGGGCAGTGTTTACAAAATGCCAGACAAAATACGACCTTTTTTTCATTAACAGTAGAATCACAGATTATGAACGTCTAATAAACAAAAAAAAAAAAAAAAACATTTTATAAAACTTTTGAATCATTACACGGGATAGAGCGAGATAAACTTCTCTCGTTCTATCTCGTTCTGTTTCGTTTTTTTTAGAAAATAGTTAAGTAATATAGAAATTTAAAACAAATCTTGTTCAACTTATATTCGAAATATGAATATTACAATAGAGATTAGAGTTCGATTGTCCTTGCTCCTGCTGCGTATCCATTTCCATTTTTTGTGGATCTCACACTCTTTTGGGTTTGCTGACAATTGTATAGTTGAGTCCATTGTAGCTACGATGGTCGAGAGCTGTTGATACTGAGTTGGAGGAGGATTCCTTGTTGTTGTTGTTGTTGCTGCTAATGCAAATACCAACAGACGTCGATGTGGATGTAGTTGAGTTTGTTGAATTACCATTATTATTATTATTATTATTATTATTAGTATGATTCTGATTCTGATTCTGATTGTTATTATTGTTATTATTATTCATGTTGGTGGTGGTGTTCGATGATGACGATGATTTACGGAGCACACCGTAGCCCAAATGGCTGTCATCGGCCTTGCGAAAACTTTCTGTGTCTGGACTAGCTATCAATTCATATTCATTTGGTGGCGGTGGCAAACGATTAACGGGCAATGTGACATTGACAATCGTTTTATAACCGCTGGAGGTTTTATTATTTGGCGATAGGAAATCCAAACGATCATAATTCGCATCTTGTGGCGGAGAGGAGACAAGTACACCAACAATTGAGGATGATGATGACGGCGGTGGCGGCAATGGCAACGGCAATGCAGAGCCATTACCTTCCCCAATATCAATATCTATGATTTTTGGTGTACCAGCAGTTGGGGTTAAGCGTTTATCACGCTGCTGTTGCCGCACAAAATCCCCACTATCACAGAGTATTGATGGTATACGTTCGCAATGTCTCACATCGCCGACACCACGAGTTTTCCACGCATCGGTTATATTCTCAATGCATTCGTAGTCCCGCTCCATTAGCGGCTTGATGACACTCTCATTGCGCAGCGGCAAATCTGGTGGACTGGCACGGTGCAGGGAATCCGGTGACCCAGGCTTCAGTATTACCGCCGATCCGGTTGCATCGGCTGGCGATGATGTTGTTATGGCAACAGGTTCGTATTTCACAATATTCTTGTATTTATCACAATGAGGAGGAGCAACTGGCACTGGATTGGGTAATTTGCGTGGCGGCTTATTGGGTATATGTTTGTTGGCTGCTGCTGCTGCTGTAACTCCACCAGCACCAGCACCAGCTCCTACTCCAGTATTATTGGCTGAGAAGTTATTCAATGAATCATTGGAGCTTATAAAACCACGCAATGATATACAACTCTGTGTGGAATTGATTTCAAATTCAGCAGCATTCAACGGATTACTCGATGGCGATGGTGGCAATGGACTACGTGAGCCCGGTTCCATTCCAGCAACGGCACTAAATTGATTCTCCACGCATTCAATGCTACTCAAACTGTCGCTGCCATTGATTAGTTTCTTCATCGATTTCATTTTGGCCGACATACAACGGAATACCTCCTGCGGATTGGTGTGATCCAATGTAAAGACTCCCTCCCCCGTGGTGCATTTACGTCCCGCCTCGAATGTGAATTTACCATCACGATAGCCATATTTTCGTATAAAACGATATGGCCACATGGCAATCGTTACATTGAGATCCTCCGATTTCAATTGCAATTCGGTCGGCGTCATTTGAAGCATATAAGTCTTGGGTTCAATGTTGCAACGTATCGATGCCTCCGATGGTATCAAAGTGATCATAAACAGACCGTCCTGGAACAAGAGAAAAGTCATAAATCAGTATATGATATTAAAATCTGTCAAATGAAACTCAACAGCATAGCAAATTGTTTCAAAACTTATATACCCAAAGATTTTCCCCATTTGAGTTGGTAATAATTGAAATTTTCCGTAAAAATGCTATATCTTTGTGATAAAAACATAGTCTATATGAATAGTCGGCGTATCGATCAAATTCATGAATTGTTGGGTTGTAAACTGACTTATGACGAATCGGTGGCCATGAACAAGGAAAAGTTGCAACCCATGATCAAACTGAATGCAATTCGTATGCAGAGACCCAATCCAGAGAATTGGTCTCGGGAAACCGTGAATCCACGAAGATTTATTCTATTGGAGAGTCTTTGGCAGGTGTTTCAAAGCAATAAACGAACCACAGTGACTGTTGTGGTGGAGGGGGAAGAATTCCATTGCCACAATATAGTATTGCGAGCCATTATACCGTTCTTTCGGGATCTTGAGTACACCGAAACGATAGATTTACCCACGCCCATGTTTACGGCACATGCGTTTGCCGTTATTTATCGATATGTCATGCAACGCTGTCCCGTTTTAAAATCTGGCCATTTCATAGATGTCTTTCGGGCTGCCCACTTTATACGTTGGTATCATTTGGTCGCTTATTTGTGGCATCTTATGGATCGAGAGTGCCAAAAGTATCCAGAGACATGCGTATATCAATATCAAAATGCCATATCGAGATCTCCAGCCATAGAGAAGACTCTATTTGAACGTCTGGGACCGTGGTTCTTGCCAATTGCAGCCAGTTTCGAATTTTTGCAAATGGAAGTGGAGACAGTCTGCCGTCTTATCTGTATGGACACAGTTGCAGTCAATACAGAAATGGAGGTGGGTTATAGATATATGTACATATAAACACATATTATACATATAAATCGGTGAGCATTTGTCCGTGAGGCAGGTTCTAATGGCTGCTATTATGTGGTTAGACTATCAATGGCCCAAACGACAATCTCATATTGTTAAAGTTTTGGCTGGCGTAGACTTTGAACTGATACCATTTCTTGATCTCTTGACTCTCAGTTGGCGTACTGAGGGACCGCCTGTCCTTCTGCAGGCCATGACAAATACGGAAATCAAGAATCGCATACGAATGGCCCTCGACAAACTGTGAGTAAAATGAAGCAAAGACAATTAGTCTAGTCAGATATTAGTTATCTCGTGTCTCTTTTAGATGCTGCATACCAACAAAATTTCGTGGCTGTTGTTTCGATAATAATTCACGCCTCTGGGCCTACGATCCTTACTGTGTCTATCATCACAGTTCGAAGTGCTCCACCACTCGTTATTTGACGTACAATCTGTTTGTTAGCTATTTGCGATGGTTGCAAAGCGCCGGATCAGGGCATTGTGCACGTCTAAAATTTGGCAAAGATCTTGAAATTCTTTGCTGTCCACCAAAATCTTGAAGTATTTTAAAGGAGCAAAAAAGTGGAACTATTTTCGAGCTAGGTAAACGCGTATCATCAAGAGTTTTTGTTGTTGTTGGTGTTGTTAATGTTGTTATTATTGTTGTTGGTACTTACAAATGAACTACAATACAGATCGTTATCCTCCTCAATGGCCGCACCATGACCTCCATGATTGGTTCCATGGTGTCCGGTGTTTGTATCGCAAAATGCGACAGTTTGCAGGGCTTTAAGCCAATCCTTTAGCTCCTCATCGCCATTGGTGTTGAGGGCCAGGGTTCCATTATGTTTCACAATGTGTATGAGATTATTGGCTGCTTCTTTTGTGATCTTCACACAGTCTCCAAGTACAAAAATTTTGGGATTCTTATCGTCTTTGCTTTCGCCAATTTCCAGACGTGCAATTCCATGTCGACTGGCCTTAAATAAAAGGCAATATCGGCCGCATGTTTTCTGCAATAAGACGAAATAGATTAATCAATCGATTTATTTAAGGGTTTAGACCCATTTGCCAAAGAGAATTCAAACGGAAACTTTCCACTTCGATTTCCAATGTTTTTCAATTTAATAATTCTTATGTTTAATTTGAATCCGAATCTAAGCCTGCTTTTCTTTATTTTCAGGTAGACATTTTCGCCTTTATCAACTGATCTAATCTATCAAATAACCCTCGAATCCTGGGAAACAATAAGGGAAATTCGCCATACCAAGACCATCCGAAGGGGGGCCATCCATCCATAATCACTGATTTAATGCGGCCCACTTACCCTCATGTTGCCGATTTCGTTCCTGTAAAAGAGTTCATATGATTCCTCTCTTTGTGTGGTATAATTTTTGGTTTTTTTTATTTAAGGTTGTGCTAATCAAATTCGCCGGAATCATCAAATTCCAAGTTTAGCTTACATAACGGCATAAATCGGCAAAATAAAAATAAATATACATATGTACATACATATGTACATACATCCATTTACATATACAAATGTATGTATGTATGCAAGTATTTCTGAGTTGCTTTTGTATGTGTTGATCAAGTGGCAAAGCCTGGGCCCATCCCTTCCTTGTATTACTCCGTCATCCTACACGCTCATACCCCCTTACACCCACTGTGACACTCTTTTGTAGCTCCCTACCTCCCTCCATCCCTTCACCTATCACTCTTTCTCTCTTTTTTGCTCTTGCTGGCTCGACTATTTCTATTACTGCGTACTGAAGAATTTCCTGTTGAACACACACACACACACACACTTATTCACATACATATGTGTTTCTGAGTATATATTATGAGTATGTGTGTGTGCTCATGTCTCAGGCGCGCATACGCAAATCGAAGAAAAAGACTATTCGGCATTATACTCTCTCGCTCGCTCCTGGGTTCATTTGTATGCAACAAGTATGCGTGAGCCGTTCGTATGTTCGTTCGTTGGTAGTGTTCGTTGTATACACATGCCATGCACATTGCAGATGGAAATGATATTCTCGTTTCGATTTCGTTCTCAATCGAAAGAAAAGATACCATTCTACCTACATGCATATGTGCATATGTATGTATGTATGTATATTGTATATACAACTATTTACGTATGCATATATCTATATGTACAGATGGTTTTGTGCAATTTTCAGTCATAGTTTATTTGCATTTCAATGTTGAAATATATTCGTTTCTAGGCTTACCTTTTTCGAAATGCGATTCAGCGAAAATCCAGTTTGAGTTGGAACATTAAGATATCCAGCCAAAACAGGTATTTCAACATCCATTCTGTTCGTTCCGTTCGTTGGGATCGTCCACAAAATATGTGCCCCTCTCTCACTCACACCGTCTCCGTCGCCCTGTCACCGTCACCCGATCTCGTCGTCGTCGTGGTTGCCTTGCTTAAAGAACTCCTTTTCTTATTGTTTATGTTGGTCCAATCAATACGCCGAATAATTCGATTTCGTTGATAGATGTTTAAATTCAATTGTTGCAAACGCAATGAGATTCCACTTCATATTTACATCACGGCACGGATAGAGATAGAAGGAGTTTGCTTTTGTTTGCAATAACAATTTCAAGAGTGGCCAGACCCACACACACATCCATTTCAATCGTGGCTGAGAGCGAGAGGTGAGTTTTTGTTGTCTGGCCCTAAGTAGATAAGCTTCATGTAGATAGCTCACAATCTCGTTTTTTGCTCAATGGTTTGACTTGTCCAACACTGGTTCATTCTTGCATTTGCCTTTCAAAGCAGGAAAAACTCTGGCACTAACCAAAAAAAAAAAATATATATATATACATATATAATTTGTGGCAGCCTGTGTGTGAAGAAAAATTGGGTAATTGTTAATTTGAAGTTTCTTTAAGGCATTGGGCAATTTCACGAGTTTTCTTTAGAAAAAAGACTTATAGACCAGATCGAATACCGCTATTGCAATTGCTCGCGTCTTGCAAAAAAAAAAAAAAAAAATAAACTGTGTGGAAACAAAATCTAGTAAAAACGCCAACAAAAAGTGACAACAAATAAAAGAAGAGAAAAAAGGAAACGCATGGTAAGTACCATGGTATTTGTTTGTCCTTAGTTTAGTTGCTCGCCTAATGATTGTGTATATACATTATAAATTATATATGTATGTATCCATCGTTCGCCATCAGATCTAGAGCTTACCTTCTCTCTCACTCGCACTCGCATTGTCCGACATGAGCTTTCTGCCGGATGAGCCCCTTCCGCCCGGGTTCGAAATGGAAGACATTTCTCGCCCAGCGATAATTCAAAGTAAACTTGATTCCTACAAGGATGGCCCCCTGATCGGTATGGAATATGTTGTGGAATTGCACGACGCAGGTCAATCCCGTCCGGATTACTTTTGTGTCCTTTGCAATACATGTAACGACAGTTCCTCCATCTTTAACCATTGGACCTCGTTCGCCCATCGCAACAAATATATACAAAAGCATTTCAAAAAGGCCCACGATCTGCTCTATGTCCTGAAGCGGAGCAGCGCCAACAGTGGGCAGATAATCGTTGGATTGGAAAATCTAACACAATTAATGGAAGCGCATTTTGGCCGACGGCCAAACATATTGGTTGCCCCCAATGAAGACTTTCGTCGTTTTCGTGCAAAGATTTGTGCCGAAGTGAGAGAGAAATTTCATCCGGATGAATCCAATGGACCGGACTTTACGAAGGAGGCACGTCAAGTTGTGCAAGATTTGAAATCCGATGATACACCAAAGCCTGAACGGGAGCGGGAAACTGGTGCTGTGATAGCACTCGATGCCATTTCAAGTGACGATGAGACCAGCTTTGGTCCAACCGGCGAAGAAGCAAGTCCATCTGGCATCAATAAAACGCAGACCAAAATTTCACGCAAGCCGGTCTATCGGGCTCTTAATCGTTCGCCACCGAATCTGAACCAGAATCAAAAGTCATCAGTGCCCACGCCAAAGGAGCTATCCATGCAGGCATCACACATAGCTCAGGAGCGTTACAGGTGGGAGAAGTTCCGTTGCATGCTCGAATTGCAACTAAAGCAGCTATGTGAAGAGACCGAAACGTATGAGTTCAATCCAGAGAAGCATCCAGACTATCCAGATGAATGGAAACAGTTCTGGAATCGCCGCTACAAACAGCTGCAGGAAGAAAAGAAATGCGATCCGAATCGTTATGATTACAAGTCAGAGTGGATTCCATACTGGAAGGATCGTCGCATTGAGCTATTCAATATTGCGGTGAATAAAATCAAAAAGGATCTTAAAGAAAGATTTAAGCTAGGCGACGAGGACGAGGAAAAAACCAAGGAGTTAATGGACCGCTATAAGATACGAGTCTCTAGTCCCCTTGTTATGACGTCAAGTGGATCTGGTGGTGGATCCGCTGGCATTGGCATTCGTCGCAAGGCCAATTTTCGTAGTAATCGTTCGCAATTGTCGGACACGGTCATCGATATAAGCGATGATGAGCAACAGCCGCCAATCCCCATTCAAGGACGCCGTCAAAATCGTTCAAATTACGCCAGATCACGCTCCAAGTCTCTGTCACCAAAACGTGGCGCCCCTCGTGGTCGCAGATCCCGTAGTCGTTCACCTTTGCCGCCAAGCCGGCGTGAATATCGGGATCGCCGATCCCCATCATTGTCACCTCGTCGTCGTTCCCGTTCCCCTGTATATTCGCGTCATCGTGGAGATCGTGTGGATCGTGTTGATCGTGGCCCAGGACGTCATTCTCGTGAGCGTCGCGACGACTATCCGGAGCGGGATCGTCGAAGCGATGAGCGTGATTTTTATCGTTCATCGCGCAGCTACGATCAACGAGAAACATTTCGTGTGCTCGACTCTCGGCTATACCCTGAATACAGCCAGTCACAGGGACAATCTGATTCTCCGGGAGGCAAGGACGGTGCCGCCAAGCTAGAAGGAGCTAGCAGCAAGGATTCAGCTGGCAAAGGTAAAGCCACATCAACTGAACCCGACGCCCCGTTGGTCGAAGAAGGTCCACTTACGGTTGTCAGTGTTTTGCGCATGCTGGCGGCTGTTGAGGAACACCTGGGCAGCCTTGGACCCAAAGCTCTTAATTTACTGAGCAAAGCTCTTGCCATGGAAATAATTCAACCAAATGCTGCCGATGACTTGCTACTGAACGAGGATAACTGTGTGTTTCTTGAGACCACCAAGGAGAAACTGAAGGGTATACTTATCGCTGAAGTCCTTGATGATCCGCAAAAAGTTCGCGTTGTGAAAAAATTGATCACCAACATAGCTGCCATCGTTTTTCAGGTCTCCTCACGAGGTAAGTTTGAATTCTGTTTCCTGTTTTACCTTTTAGTTGTTGTTTTTTTTTGTTTACCTCCCTTTCAACAATTTGGAATCCTTTAGGTGTTTGTTTTTTTTTTTTGAATGGTAAGTAAGAGGAGTAAGAAATAATAATCCTTTCTTAGTAAGATATTTTTATTTCAATTTATGAAATGAACGAGTAAACAAGTTATCGAGTGAGTTTTAACGAGTGACGAGTTCAATTTGAAAAGTTTCGTTGATTTTTCCATCGTTTCGTTAAGAGCAAAGCAAACAAGTGACAAGTTTTATTCGAAAGTTTTTGTTCTTCTTCCATCGAGTGACGAGTTTGAAAGTTTTAGTTCTTTTTGTCCATTGGATAATTGAATTCGTTAAATAACTTTTACTACCACTACTAACAATTTAGATTAATATTTTAACATTTAATAGATGATAATATCGTCGTTCGCTAATTATCGAGATTGCGTTAATAATTAAATAAACTTATTTCTTAATTTTAAAAACTATATTCAATTTGAGATAAGTTTTTATTGTTGATTAAGTTTTATTATTCATCAACGCGCAGTTGGGTGGTTCGCGGGGGCTGTTTTTATTAAGATTTTTCGATCTTTGTTGATCTGTCGAGGTGCTTTAAAATCGTTGTTCGTTTCTTGTTCTTTCTATTAAGTTTTCTTCTTGTCGTTGTTATTGTTGTTGTTTGATTAGAGTGCAAAAAAAAAAAAAAGAAAATAAAGCAAAAACCAAAAACAAAGGATTCTGAGAAAAATTCTGTTAAACAGTGCGTCCAAAAGTGCCCAAAAATCCGTGGTTTCTCTCGCCCCCGATGTCCTTCACATAATGTGCTGCTCGTCCAGCCACACATACATAAGTATAAGTATCAATGATATATACAGTTGTGTTCAAAATAATAGCAGCGCATTAGATGCTAACAGAGATTCTAAAAAATTTCGCATACTCCTTATAGATTCAGTTTTTTGGCTTTGTTTTTGTAAAATGGAATGTACACATAGGAAAAACGAAAAACTTCCGATATTTTTTTAATTTTTTGGTAGTTTTTCACACTTTTGTGCTTATCCCCACAAATTTCGAAAAAAGTAAATAAAAAGTGTAAATGTCTAGATAATTATGTTCTACTATGTGGGAAGAGGAACGCATTTGTATGCTGAGAAGATGAAGTGACACCAAAACCTTCAAAATCAAGGTAAAACTTTAAACAAAACCCAAAATTTTAGTTGGATGTTCTGCAAGGATCTTCTCTGCACTAGACACGTGCAAAAACTGCTTCAGATGACTGACACATTGTTATATACAGCAGATTCAAGCAGTTTGCATCTTCTTATTTCGTCAAACATGTCGGTAAGGACTGTCACTTGTGGGCGTGGACCCCTTGAACAAGAGTTATTATATCACGAAGTCGAAGGAAAATCCCACTCTTAACTTGGAAGCCTGTTTTTTATTTTCACAAAACTCTCTATGAATCTCCCTATTGCAAAGTAGCGTAATATTCTCGGGCCAAACGTCCGCAAAGTAGTCGTGTTTGGTGGTGCAGGGTCTAAACAGTATGTAAGTCGCCCAGAATATACGGATTACCACCCAAAGGACCCGCTAAAACGGTTAAGCAATATGACATGATTTGGGCTTGTTTCTCATATAAACGACTTGGTCCAATTCATAAGATTTATGGGAATATGAATAGAAATATCTGTGCGGACATCATAAAGAAGGTTTAGCTCTCTTATATCATATGGAATATGTCCATAAAATGAATATATCAGCGGTCCAATGACCCAAAACAAAGGAACAAGCTCGAAAATGCCAGGGCCCGCTCAGCCGTCGGATTGGTAACCCACTAAAAATATATGGGGAAACGTTCAGAGAAGCGTCACAAAGATAAAACCGTTCAATAAATCTTAACATTGGGAGGTTATCCAAGAAACATGGCAACAGATCCCAGTTCAGCATTGATGGATTCGGTGGTTCATTAATTGGTTCAGGACTAAGTATTAAGTCCCAAGAACCAAGGGTGACCTGAATTATCTTGACTGATCTGAACTATCTTGCTTATTTCTGCAAATGGGGGACTTATTGTTCAGTCCAAAATGTTAGTAATTTTATTATGATTAAAATATAGATTATAAATTTGAAAAATATTGATGAGTTTGTGGTCTTTTTAATATGATTTATCGACTTTGAAGTCAAAGCTTAAGGGCGCTGCTATTTTTTTGAACACAGCTGTATACATATGAATAAGTCTTTAGTTATTTGATTTGATGAGAACCCCCCACCCCACCCCCGTTATAAGAAGTAAGAGAGAGTATTGAGAATTTGTAAACTATTTTGAAACCTACTTAATATTATATTTGGATTTCGTATTTTGTTTTTTTTTTTTTTTTCCCCACCTCCATATGTTTGTTTATTGCCTGGATATATGGTGTTTAGGTTCCACCACTGGGTCTGCCGAGGCGACCCGAGTTGCCGAGCAGGACACTCCGAAGAATAAGAAGACCACACGGGATTATCAACTGCCTTTTGATAGAAATATTGTGTCCACCAAAGTGGCCAGTGCCTTGGTCCAGAACGGTTATACGAGTGTCACTACCGAGGATATGACCAAATTGTTGCATTTCCTGACACTCTTGGTGAAATTGGACAAAGAGGACATTGAGCAGCATCAGGGTAATGGTTTAACGTTTCAGGATGTCAAAAATAAATTGGGCTTAGAGCCGCCGGCACCAATGACAACAACAATAAAGCAGCCAATGGTGGTTGGTGCTGCTGTCAGCAACACCAGCAACAGCAGCAACAACAACAACAGCGCCGCAGGTCCCAAACAGCCATCGAGTGGGGATAAATCCTTTATGGGCATTGATCTGGATGAGCTAATGAAGGAGGTGGAACATCAATTGAATCGCGAATCAGTTGATATTATACCCACTAAGAACGATCAAGGAGGGGCCAGCAGCAATCCAGTGAATGCAGCTGCTGCTACATCAGGTGGCGGCAGCAATGGCATGGAATTGCTTACCGATTCCGACTTACAGACACTATTGCAGAATTTCAAATTCCTATCCAGCGATGAGCAAGTCCATTTAATTAGCCATTTGCGTAAGCTCGAAGTGCAGGAACCCATGCGTGTGCGCCGTCTGCGTAAATATGTGAATCTTGGTGACATAAGCGGTGAGAATGAGTCGTGTAGTGATTTACTTTCACGCATGGTCACCCACGAAGATAGTTCCAACACCAATTCGAAGACGAAGGCACCACCATCGCGAGGCAGCAGCAGCAACAACAACATGAATAGTTTGTCATCGTTGGTGGGGGGCAGACGCAACCGAAGCTCCGGTGATCTGGAGTTAGCGCCCACATTGATGGCCAAGCAGTTGCGACGTGATGTGGCTGCAACACGCAGTTCAACCGATTTCATGCTCGACGATGAAGAGGACGATGATTACAATTTTGATGATTTGGTTATGAAGGCAGCTGGCGATTCCAATGGTGGTGATAAGAGCAACAGCAACAAGAAGAATTCCATTTCAAAGATTGTCCCAGTTGAATCATCGCCGAACGCATTGACCTTCAAGCCGGCAGCTGTTCCGTCCTCATCCTCAGTGCCATCGTCGAAGATTTTGATGAAAGAAACGGAAAGCATTATTGCCAATCTAATGGGTACATTAAGCAATAATAGCAGTCAATCCTTGAAGAGTCAACAGCATAATAATGATCGAGTAACAGGATCAAATTACGGACAGCCACGTTCCCAGCAGCAGCAGCAGCATCATCATCAACAACAACAACAACAATTGCGTGGACAGCAGCCGCAGCCGCTGCCGCGTTCTCAGCAATCGCCGTCGAATCCCTCTTCATTTGGGGCGGTAGGCGGAGCTGCCCCTAGACTGACCATCACCGGACCAAATATTAACAACAACAATCCAAACTCGGCTGGTCGCAATTATCCGCAAAATGTAAATGCCAGCTCTGGGCCACTTCAGCAGGGACCACCCTATCCGGGACCCTATGGTGGTGGCTATGACAACAATGCCTATGGTGGTAATCCAAATATGCCTCAACAGAATTATCCACCTGGACCCTATGGCGGCGGAGGCAATCAAATTAATGCCTGGGGCAACAATGGACCTCCTCCCCAACCGCCGCCATACAACATGCCGCAGAATTACATGCCACAACAGCAGCAGCCCACACAGCAGCCGCACTTTAACAACATGTTCCATCCTGCGCGTCATTAAAGCAGCTAATGCGAAAGAGAGAAAGATAGACACACACACACACACACATACTCCCACTCATAAACACAAGGGTCAAAAAAGGAGAAAGAGCTTTTTTTTTTTTGCTCTCTCTCCAATTCACTTTGAATATTTTTTTTGGGATTTTTTGTTTGAGTAGGAACTTTATCTCATAAAAATAAAGAAAAAATGTAATTGAAAAATAAATTATGTTCAAAATATTCAAACATACATACACACACACACACAAACACAGAGTACACATCGAAAATTGTTTAACTTTTAGTAATAGCCAATTTGCTTTTTCAGTCAATATGTGCCACATATGTACATACAGAATACAGAACATATACCATGTATATTTTTGTTAGTTACAAGTGTTAAATACTTCAATTAAACCGACAAAACAAAAAACCTCAACGAAGATGGTCAACAAAATGTCCAAAGTCTCTAAGGGTGGAGGAGGGGTGTGTGGGAGACTACAAAAAAGACTGCTCAATACAGAAATTTCTAAATGTGTTCAAATTATCTAGATTTAGGTTAAGGCAAACAATTAAACCGAAAAGAGAAGCAGTTTTCTTTTGGATTCGGTCTCCTTCCGCCGTGCCCCTGCCGCCGCCGCCAACTTTCACATTCTTCGCATGCTAAACAAAAAAAAATTGTGATTTTACTAACGGGTATCTTGCAGTCGGTTTTTGGATATATGAAATTTAAAAAAACAACTTTTTGTTTTCTCGTGTAAATAATTAACGTATAACTTTTTTTTTTTTTTTTTGTTTTTTGGCAAAAACGAAATAAATGCTAATGAAATGTAAATCTTGTTGGAATTTTATTACAAAATCGGTTTAAGGACAAATTGTGTCCGAAATTGGAAAATTGTTTTACAATCTTACAGAAGATCATTATCTGTGGCTTTTAAAAAGCTTTTCTACATTCACTTTCAAAAACAATTTTAGCCAAGAGCCCAAAATATTTGGTGCATTCAAAATTACAATTTTAGCTATGTTTTTATGAAGCCTTTAGGACCTTTTTTTTAACTGCCATAGGGCAATTGGATAAAATCAATAGACTGGCTTTTGATTATGTTTGGTATTTCCAATTGTAGCAGACTGTGTAATGTTTCGCCGGTGTGCTTGTAAACCCATTTGTTGTCCACAAAATCGAATCGTTTGGGTCCACTGGTGGGTGAGCTTAGCCAGATTTGTTTGTTTGGCGTTTGTCGGTTGATCACATAAGTGCCATGTGGTTGACCCAGTTTAACGGTGAGTACACCATCCTGTACCAGGGAAATGAGGAATGTTTGAATGATGTAACCAATGGAGCAGCTGCACTACTTACACCATAAGACACATCAGAACCAGTGAGGTCGTTGGCATTCTCAGTCAGCTCCTCGAAATAGTCACAGAGGGCGTCTAAAGTCTCGGAGCAGACACGTTCGTAGGTGGCAGTGTCCAGGTGAGACTCGGCAGCATCTTCCTTCTGGTTGCCGTAAAATCGTCGGCATTGGTAATCCAGCCGGTCATGAGAGGAGTGCGTAAATTGAGTCCGATTTTCACGAGCCGATGGGTTATATGTGATGCCTCGAGTGCAGTTTGCTGCCGATGCAGCAGCGGAACGCCACACATTGCCACAAAAACGGAGATGTGGGACTATTCGATGTGTTAGCATTTTGTTTTCTAATTGTTGGACGTTGGTTTTAGTTTTAGTGTTGGATAACAATCAACATTTGCAGTAAGCTACACAGCACTGAAACGGTCACTCTTATACACGATAAGATATCGATAAATTATTGAGATCGGTATCGGTGGCAGTCAACTCCTCGTGGCAAGAAAAAGAAACAAAGGAAGCATTTAAAAAATTTGATTTACAATTCTTGTGAAATTCCAAATTGAAGAGTTCGGGAGTTCTTCCAATCTCCAACCATGTCCCAATTCACGTGCATCAATTGCGATGCGCGTTTTGCTAATCCTGACATCCAGCGGGAACACTATAAAACAGACTGGCATCGTTACAATCTGAAGCGCCGTGTGGCCCAGCTGCCTCCGGTGACGGCCGAGGAATTCCAGCAGCGTGTGCTCAGTGCCCGCAGTGCTACTGAAACGGCCCTGGAAGAGCAAAATATGAGCATCTATTGCAATGCTTGTCGCAAGCAATTTGGCAATCAGAAGGCACACGACAATCACCTGAATAGCAAGAAGCACAAAGAAAGCCTGGCCCGATACGAACGGACACCGGCCACATCCAAGGAGCCAGTGTGTGTGAAAAGCATTGTGGAACCGCGACCACATCCCGCCTTGGCGGCGGCAGCAGCTGGCAAAGGACGTCATGCCTTTACAGAGCGAGCCAATCAAATGGATTATGAGGACGAGGATGCCGTCGATGATGATGATGATGATTTTGAAGACATTGAAGAGGAAGAGGTAAGACATTGATAGCTAAAGGAACTCCGATATATCGTTATTTATTTATGTTTCTTCCTCTTGATCAGGTGGACTCTGATGAATGGGACAAAATACCAGAGAATCCTTTAACTGAACGCGATTGCCTCTTCTGTAACCATACTAGCGATGACCTAGTGGAGAATCTGAAACATATGTCTGTGGCTCATTCCTTCTTTATACCCGACACTGAATACTGTACCGATATCGAGGGTCTCCTTTATTATCTTGGCGAGAAGGTGGCCAACTATTTCATTTGCCTCTCGTGCAATGATCGTGGCAAGACCTTCTATTCCCTGGATGCAGTACGCAAACACATGGTCGACAAGGGACACTGTCAAATGTTGCACGAAGGCGTGGCATTGGCGGAATATGCTGAATATTATGATTACAGTTCCAGTTACCCAGACAATGTAAGTTATTCACATGCACTGCATCACTCTTACATAATTGTCACTTCATTTTGCAGAAGGAGGGCATGGACATTGATGACGAGGTGGTGCCCGACTTGCTTGATGGTGATGAATATCAATTGGTCTTACCCTCGGGAGCAGTTATTGGCCATCGATCGCTTTTACGCTACTACAAACAACACTTACGTCCAGGGCGGGCCGTAGTCCTTAAGAAGTCTGATCGGAAATTGCATCGTGTACTCAGCGAGTATCGGGCCCTCGGATGGACACAAACGCAACAGCAGGCAGCCGCTCGTAAGGCACGCGATATACATCTAATGAAGCGTGTCCAGTCCAAATGGCAAATGAAATTGGGAACCAAAGCCAACAAATTGCAAAAGCATTACAGGGCTCAAATCTTAGTGTAATTGCCGGCCCGTTCTGTTCGGCAATATTCCAGTTCAATTATTGCTGCTTGTAAATCAAGAAAAAACCGAAATGTTTTTGTTTTTATTAAATTTATTAAAACTAAAGATAAAGTTAAACTTTATGTATCGCTCAGGAGCATAACTATGGGTCTCATTCAAAGCTTCGAGAGTTTTTCAGAAACAAAAAGGGCCTTTCCGTCTGATAAGATTTTATGGCGATTAGTTCTGCCAGCAACGACTACTGTCTTTCCAGAAATGTATTTTTATAGCATACTTATTGGATGAGCTGGAACAAAAATGACCATTTTGAAAATTTGAGATAACAATTTCTGGACTCTATTCGACTCCACTGGGCAAGCATTGTACTTAGAGATCCTTCCGAAGCGTTTCTATTCACCTGGATTTATGAAGTCATTCGGCGGAAAACCATCGTCCAGTTAACAAATTGATTGCTTGGCCAAAACTTTTCTTGTACCTGGGTCAGTTGATATTGAATTCCCGTTAGCCAGAAAAGCAAATGGGGAAACATTTTTCAAAGGTCAATCGTTGCCTCATTCCCTTTTCAAGAAAAAAATTAATCCACTTTTTTTCTGCTTAAATTAGGCATTTTCTTTTTTTCACTTTTTTTCTATTCAAAATAAAATTACATACATAAATTAAATTAAATAATATTTACTTTTGATTTCTGTTTTTTTTCGATTTTAAGTAAAAATATATATAATTAAAATTAAGCATTATAATTAGGCAAAAAAAGAGTTCTATACTGTAAAAATAAAATAAAAAAAAAAAAAAGAAATTCCAAAAATTTATGGGTTTGTATGTTTTGCATGACTATTAAATAAAATATGTAAATGTTTCTTGGGGGAGGGTGGCGTGAGCGGGAGGAGGAGCGGAAAGAGTTATTACGAGATAATCCAAAGACAATTTGAGCTACGTAAAACTCAAGCCTATTACAAAATCCCCAATACCACACAAAGACATTCCATGTGACAAGGAAGCAACCAACCTAAAACAAACGACGAGCTCGCACAGTGTTTAATTCGGTCGTTGATCAACACTAGGGATGAGTATAACGAGTAAGTGATTCGTTACTTTTCATACTTGTTTTGTTCAGGGTGAAGGACGTTCGAAATGATGAAAGGAAAAGGGGGAGAGAGAGATAGTGGGGTAATAAATATGTAGCTGCGTTCCACTGCCTGACGGCCTGAATGTCGCCGGCTTTTTGAGCAGTGTGCTATAATAAATTTTAATAGTTAATATATGTATTAATATAAATATATATATATATATGTATATATATATGTATGTAGATAATAATCATAATTATAAGTAGATGAATATTCTTTCTAGGCTAGTGTATAACTACAGGATTCTGTTGAACACATACGCCCACCATGGGCGACGACGATGAGGCATCGCTACTGGCTCCAGTGGTCGAACTGCTGCCGGATGAACCCGAACCCACTGTGGCCGTTGGTGCTGCCGTTGCCACAGCGGCTCCCAAATTGCGACGCTGGGCGGCAGTCGACATGGACGTTGGATGATTCGGGGGCAGTTGCAATGGCATTGACATCGGCAGCGGCAGCGGCAGTGGCGGCAAAGGCAACTCACTTAACGAGGCGGGCGCCTGGCCATAAAACGAGCCCGATGGTGTCGGCGGAAACAGCAGCGACGTATACGACGATGACGATGTGGAGGGTGGACCCGATCCGGCGCTGGGCACAGGCGGATTGCCAGCACCGCCAGCTGCCGAAGCGCTTATTACACTCGAATCGGTCATCATTAGATGGGAGGCAGCAGCCGCAGCTGCCGACATACTGCCATAATGATGCTGCATTAGATCCAATGGCAGTGAGGCTGGAGCTTTGGGTGTATAGCCACCAAGGCTAGGCGGTGGCGGCAATCGTGTCAGTATGATAGGCACACGTAGTCGTCCATTTGGTCGAGAATTCATTCCACCACCGCCGCCGGCACCACCCACCATTCCCACGCCAGGGGCTGAGGCAATTGGTGGGACTGGAGGTGGTGGCATTTGTTGTTTGCTCAGTCCTCCAAGTCCTCCACCAAGTGGCGGATCGCAGTCCATGGCGTGTGGATAGCTATTGCTGCTGCTGTTGTTGTTGTTGTTATTGTTGCTGCTGCTGTACATTTGTCGCCGATTGTTGTTCGTTAGCACCAGACCTGAAAATTCAAAACAATTGCAAATGTAAGAAATGTATTCAATTCAATGTAGAAGGAGAAGAACCTAAAGATGAGAGAGACAATTCTTCAAGGGTTAATCGAGGAGAGGAATCTCTGTGTCCCCGCTTTCTTCCTAATTGATGTCCTGGTGATGAACGAGAAATTCTATTCCTTACTTATGTTTATATTTTTATATATCGGACCACTGTTGGAAAACTCTCCACAAAGAAGACGAATTTAATCCACATTTGGGTTAGTACGCACCTATTACTAAATTTAATTGAAATGTTTAAATTCACAAAAGAAATCTGAAATCTCAACTGAATATAACTCAACTCCTCATAACTTTTTTTCTTTCTTTTTTTTTTTTGATTATATCATAAGTTTTTATTGAAGTTTTTTTTTTCTTTCTTTTTTTTTTAATATTTTTTTGTCTTTAGTTTTTTTTTTTTTTTTTTTATTATTATTTTTTTCGGTTTTTTTGTTTTGTTTTTGTTTGTTTTGGGTTTTGTTTTCATTTTTCGGTTTGTCTTCCGTGTTTGCTTAACATTAGTTATCATTTCATAAATTGTTTCGTACTCAATTTTAAACTTAAATTCATCATATTTATAAATGCCTAAATATGTATGCATGTATGTGTGGATACAAGTGTGTGTATGTGTGTGTGTGTGTCTGTTTCTGTTTGTAGAAGAATTTGAATAAATCTCATACGCTTTTCAATTGTGAAAATTGTTTGTAATTTCCTTTTTATTTTATGTTTTTATTGTTGCAATACTGTTTGGTTAGTTGTTGTTGTTTTTTTTCTTCAGAAAATGCATGAGGATTTGTTATTTTTATATTTTGTTTTCTTTTATCGCTTTTTATTTTTACCTTTTATTATTCTGTTTTTTAAGTTAATTTTTTTATTTTTTTAGCTTTTAATGAAAACTGTAACTATAGAATATGCTTTTTGTTTTGTTTTTTGTTTTTTTTTTTGGTTGTTTGTTCATGCGGATTCTCATTTTGCTATTGCACACCTTAAGGCTTGGGTCGGGTACTCGTTAGTTTTCCATTACTCGTTAGTTCTCTAATGTTTTCTTTGCTTCGCTGCAAGTGAATATGTTGGTGTGTGTGTGTGGGTGTGTGTATGTGTGTGGGTGTGTTTTTGTATATGTGAGCGAGTGTATTAATAATTTACATAATTTTGTATTGGTTTAAATTCTCAGATTCTCATTTACGTTCTTTTGGGGGCCTGACTAATCACTAAATTTCCTTTTTGTTTTTCTTTATTTTTTATTTATATATACATATATATATATATGTATGTATATATATATATGCAGCACATGTTTTTCTATGTCTGTGTGTGTGTGTGTATATTCGTCTGGGGGGCTTTTGTTAAAATTAAATGAATAATAATTTATTCATAAGTATTTTTCAATATTTGTATATGTATTTATGTATAGATGTTTCCTTGTTTGTTCGTTCTTTGTATGTATGCATGTAATTGTAATGTATGTATGTATGTATGTTAATTTATTAAATGCTAAAGTTCTTCTTTTCTCTTATTTTTTTCTCTCCATACTTTTCAAAATTTAGTTTTCTTCAAAGTTTTCTTTTTCATCGTGCTAAAATTGTGCATACAAATCGATCATCCTTTCTGAACACTTTTTTCTTCTTTTTTTTCGATATCATTTTTCATTTTTTGTTTCGCTATTTTTACATGCCTACAACTTTTTACTGGCTTCTCTTTGTTTTTTATGTTGATGATTCGAGGATTTGGGATTTCCTTGTCTTTTTTTGCTTTACCGTTTTGGTATACTTTTCATACACACACACACACACACACATACATACACCCACAAACATACATACATAAAGAGATGGACACACACACACATCCCCCACACACGCCTACAAGTTTCTCTCTATGTATGTCTCTTTTGCTTTACTTTAAATGCCGTTAGTTGCTTTATGTATGTATGAGTGTACGTTTAAATGCATGTCAGTCGAATGGAAGAGGAAAAGGGATAGAAGATCGATTAATAGGGGGCATTCCATGGAGCTTAACCCCAAAAGGTTGTTCTTCGTCCAATCGCTAACGAAAAACAAAAAACACTATTTTTAGAAAATATATGATGAACGGTTTTTTTTCTACATATCGATACATCTGAACATAACAAAATCTTTAAAATGTTATGCTTGATAGAATAAACAATAAGATAATATTGAAAAATTCTTTACTTTAGTTTTGAGGACTTTTATTTAAGAACATTTTTGTAGGTATAATAAGAAACAAAAAAAAAATGAAGCATGAAAGTCGTCTCGCCGACTTAGCTATACCATACACCAGTAAACAAATATTAGAAATTTATAATAACAAATGGAACTACGTTTTTTTTCGAAAAATTCAGATTACATGCGTTTTAGAAGCATATCTCAGTAACTCGCTCACTCAATCATACGAGCACCCTAGCGCCCCCACCATCCAACGGCCAACTGGAAAAATGTTTATATGCATAACTTGGCTATTTTTAGTTCGATTTTGATGAAATTTGGCATTTTGCTGGGCATTAGTATCAAATTCAAGTGTGCCAAATTTGATTACAAAAGGTAAAAAGTTACGTGACATAATCGAGTTTTTCCAAATTCCGGGGCGGAAAGGGGCGTGGCAAAAATTTGAAATAAACTTGACGTCCGTAGGTAATACACGAGTCGACGTACCAAATTTGGTGACTCTAGCTCTTATAGTCTCTGAGATCTACGTGTTCATACGGACAGACGGACAGACAGGGCTAGATCGACTCGGGTGTTGATCCTGATCACGAATATATATACTTTATGGGGTCGGAAAAGCTTCCTTCTGTCTGTTACATACATTTTGGCGACTTTAATATACCATTTCACCCTATGGGTGCATGGTATAAAAAAAAGGTATAATATTTTAAGGATTTGTTTTTGTAATACGGAAAACATGCGTAAATTGTCCCCCAAAATATGAAGAAAAATTTGTTTATCAGAAATCGAAAAACATTCAACAAGAAAAAAAATTGATCTAAACCTTTCAAAAATGATTTTCAAATGCAACTAAGCTAAAATCCCTAAAATATTTTATATTATAATTACAAATTTTTGAAATGAAAATTGAAAAAAAACGTCCGAAAAGGGCTATGAGATCAATCTGTGTCTGTGTGTGTGCGTGCGTGTGTGTGTGTGTCTGGGTATATAGTACAAACTCGCTGGACTTGTATTATATATATGTATATATATATATATATATATGTATGTATGTATGTATATTTGTTTTCTTTCGTTTTTGTATAAGTTGCATTTACTTTTCTCTTAAATGTTGCGTTTTATCTTTTTGCATATGTATAAACCGTTGATTTTACTTCATTCACATACATATAGATATATGTATCTATGCAGCGGGTTCGTGTTATATATATGTATATATAGATATATGTATATTTATGGTATATACTAAATTAGATACATATGTATGTATACTCGGTATTGAGGGAGAGGAGTATGTCTTTTTTATTTGTTTTTAGTGTATGTTGTGATTCAATATATATATTTATGTACGTTTATATGTATATGTGTATATACGCATATACAGATACACAGGGTGTGGTATGTATGTATTTGTCTGTACATATGTATGGCAGTCATTAAGAAAGTCGTTAAGGATTTCTTCATCATTTCTACGTACTACTAATTTATCTCTCGACTTCTCAGTTGTAATCATAATTATGTTTGTTTCCTTTGTTTAATATATATAAATACATAGCATGGATCCTAAATGCTTACATACAAATATGTACTTAATATTTCACTTATCGTTTAGGTTTAGTAGACAAAAAAAAAAAAAAAAAAGAACCAAGTTAAATGATTCATAAATGGTAACACACGATTGTTTCATTGTTTTTTGGTTATCCTTTCGGATTCAGATTCAGAGAGCGTATATAAAATGCATGAGCTTACATCGTTTTGTAATCTAAATGTAAAAAAATTAAGTATAAACAATAAAACAAACACCATTTTAACTGAAGAATATATGTATATGTAGTATACATATATATGTACACGTAATTATGTTATATGATCCTGATTCTGCGCCATTCACAAGAGGTTTCTTTCGTTTTCTTTGTTTTTTTTTTTTTGTTTGTTTTGTTTTGTTTGTTTTGTAGGAAAAACGCAACCTTTGGCTATATACAAATACTCTAACGGTTAATTAAGCGCTGTATCGTTCAGTGCTGCTCATCGTTATTCGTTACTCGTCACTCGTTACTTTTCTTCTTTGGCATACTCGCTGCTGCTGCTGCTGCTGTCGCTGGTTTACTGTATTACCCTTGATGATGATGATGATGCTGTTGTTGTTGTTGTTGTAGTGGTGGTATTGTTGTTGTTGTTGTTGTTGCAAGCTCCAGATCCAGCCATATATGAATGTTGATCGCGCGGTCATCGTCGGTCATCTGATATTTTAGTAGCATTTTGTTGTTGTTGTTGATTTTTTTTAAATTTATTTTTTGGTTGTTGTTGTTGTTGTTGTTGGCGGGAATGCGGATTTTGGGAAAGGCGCATAGATTAGTAGGATACATTTTGTCGCTTTACTTTTGCGTAGTGTTCTTTTGTTTTTTGCTTTTCTACTACTAATTAATATAAGTAATGTGACGATTCAGATCAGAATCTGATATTTTACCTCTAATAGATAAATTAAAAAAAAAAAAAAATAAGAATAACTTGGGTTAAATCTAATCTAGGTGCAGCAACTAAATTGAAAATTAAACAAATTTGAAAATCATAAAGTACATACACACACACACACACACATACACACACACACACACATGGGGGTATTAAAATTGAATCCTACTGAGAAGCAACGAAAAACAACGAAACAAACTGAAGAGTAGAATTGTTGGTAGGAAGAGGGGTGGTAATAGGGCTTGGTGGAGGGAAGAGTTAGATATTGTATTTTTTTGGATGCAATACTTAATCTACTTGATCTACTCGATATATTGATCTACTCACCGTGACATGGTGCGTCCGCCCCACTGCCACCCACCAAAGCCAATGGCAGTGGCATTGATTGCTGTTGCTGAGCTGTTGTGGCTCCACCTCCTCCCACACCTGTGACTGATCCGCTATTGCTAGCACCGCCGCCGATGCCCGTTGAACAACTGGCGGCCGCTGCTGCAGCCGCTGCAGCTGCTGCACTAGAGGATACGGCACCACCACTGCTGCTACTGCTATTACCCGCACCGGTGCCAAGTCCACCAGCGCCACCGCTGCTGCCGCCGCCACCGCCAGCACCGGCTCCAGCACCACCAGCTCCACTGCCACCGGCGCCGGCATTCGCTGTTGCGCCAGCGCCACTGGTATTCGTCGATTCGTCAGTGGTGCGCTTAAAGAAATTGTGTTGCAAGGCATAGTATGGTGTGACACGCGTTTTGGGATCAAAATCCAGCATGCGTAATATTAGATCCTTGAATTTCAAATAATCTGCTACAGAATGGCCGGGCTCGTCGAGCCGCCGTCCGCCTGGTCCGCCCGTTTCGACACCGAGTATATCGTGCAATTTCCGTGATCCGGGAGGCTTATATTTTCGTCCATTTTGGTTCTTCTTCAGCACATACGAGCCGTCCGTCACAATTTTATCGAAAAATTTGCGCGTCTTATGCGATTGGTCTAGCAGATATTTGGGTGGCATGCCTAGCACCTCGACGATCTTGTTCATTTGATCGACCTCGTTGCAGCCAGAGAATAGGGGTTCACCCGTATGCATCTCGACCAGTATGCATCCCAATGACCACATATCGATTGCCAGATCATATTGAATGCCCAGTAGCACCTCCGGTGAGCGATAAAAGCGCGATTGTATATAATAATATATCTACACAAAAAAAGAAGTTGATTAAAAAGAGGTTTGAGTTCGCCTTCATTGCCAACTTACTCGCTGTCCCAGCTGACATGAGCTGCCAAAGTCAACAATCTTAATGGCCGAGCGTTTTGGATTGCATAGCAAGATGTTCTCGGGCTTCAAATCACAGTGTATTATGTTCAGTTCGGGCGTGCTAAGGAACAGCAGCGCCGTGCACAGTTGCTGCGCAAATTTGCGCGTGAGGTTCAACGAGACGCCGCGGAAATTTGTATTCCTTAGCAGATCGTATAGGTTGTATGATAGCAGCTCGAATACCAGACACAAATGATTGCGCCACATAAAATGCCGTTTGAGCTTCACTGTAAGGGACAATCATAAATCACGTCAGTGTTAATAGTAGTTACAAAGTAACGAGTGACTACAGACGAGTACTTACCGATATAGTATTTATTCTCAGCATCCGCACGATTCATCATCTCAAGCAGCTTTACCTCGATTTGCGCCTGATTTAGGAACGGTTTCTTATTTTTAATTATCTTTATCGCTACATGACATTGCTCCTCATGATCGTAGGCTTTTACTACCTGACCGAAACTGCCTTTGCCTAACAAAGAATTGGGCAATTCGTATGTTAATCCTTTAATATATTCAAGTTGATTAATACTTACCAATTAACGAATCAATTTCATAGCGGTCTAAAAACTTTTCACCATTCTTGATTATATAATCGTGATTATCATCATCATAGCCATCGTTATATAATTTTCGTTCCTTTTTATTGGACGAATCATCATCGCCTTGGGTCTGTTGGGCACGACGTTTCTTTTTCGCATAGTAAACCTAAAACAAAAACGGAAGAATGAAAGAAAGAAATCATATTAGTTGATGAGCCCAAATAAGTTATGAACGAGATAGAGAAATTTTCTCTTTTAAGGCTCTCGTTACTTTTTATTTCCACTTGATTAAAGTCAAATGTAAACATTGTGCTGTGCTCCATGACCGGCAACGGCGGCGGCGGCGGCAATGACAAACCAAGAGATGCCGCCCCCCCACTTCCACACCCCTTAACCAACACCCTCACCCCCCCTTACCATACACACCCTGGACTCTACCGTCAGCCACTTTACTCACTTACTCTTAATACCTTGCTCTTGTACTTTCTCTCTCTCTCTGGTCTCTACCAAAGAAAAAATTGATTGCATGCACAAGCTTGGTGAAAAAAGTTGTTGCTAACGCGGCATGCGAGCAAAAGTGCGAGGGAGATAGTAAGCGAGAACTTCTTTGCAGAAGTAGCAGCAGTGTTGTCGAAACAGACTCAAACCACCAACAGAGAAAGAGCGAGAGCGAGTGCGAGAGAGTAAAACAGCAAAGAGCGCGTGGCGAGAGAGAGAGAGAGAGCGTTAAGTTGAGTTTCAACAACGCCTAAAAGCGGGCTGCACAATTTGGGGGCTGCTCAAAAATGGGTGTATGCCGACAAAATCGCTGCCGCTCTGCCGCTGCTATTGCTGTGGCTGCTGCTCCTGTCAGCGCAATGCGTTGTTGTGACGTTTTGAGGCCAGTCAAAACGAACCTCAGCCAACCGGCCGACGTCATAGTTAATCTGCAAAATGCTTAAAGGAGGAAAAACCATAGCATACAAAACGGCGTCGCTGCTGTTGCTGCTGCTGCTACTGCTGCATTTTGCCTGATAAAACTGTGAAAAGGCCAGTTCAAGCTGAAGCCGCCCCCCTCCCACAACCAAACCAGAACCCGATGCCCACAGAATCTTATATTCACTCAACTTGCCCTTACTTATGTGAGACACTCCCTCCCACTCTCTTCGCAGACCCAAACAAAACAATTGTTCCACTCAGTTCGTTCTTCCGCCGTCCTCTGGCGTAGTACTTTCCAGTTGGCCATTCCCCATAAATCAATAAAATATTCAATGTTATATGTCAAGTCGAGTTTGACTTGCAACCCAAAGGGTTCTAAAGTCACATAGCAATTGATCTATTTCAGTTTTATTTTAAAACATTCAAATCAAGTTGCCATTGACTTTACCCGTCAACTGGCCTATGGCAATGTATACAGATCCGGCCGTAGGATATATCACTTTATCTCAAGCTCTCAATAAGTTTGGAACTCAATTGTGAATGGTAAGAAAAAAATATAAAAAGAAAAAACATAACACAAAACACAACATAACACAAAACACAACATAACAAAAAACACAACAAAAAAAACTAAAAAAAAAAAAAAAAAAAAAAAAAAATTTGTTCTCTCCTTTTTCTCTAGCGAACTTTTTACTAGGACTCTTGGCACTCTATATTTTATATTTTATTTTGTACGGCTAAGCAAACGGAGGCCCTTGCAGTTTAACGCGTGCGGATAAGGATCAAGACACTATAATGGCTGAGCAAAACGTGAATCCTAAACCCAATACAGTTGAGGGAATGACGCAGACGGATGAGGTCATGCCACCCCTATTTGGAAATCCAGGCGACATCCTTGTCATGGAGGGGGAAGAATACGAAGTGATCGAGGAGCCAGTGTCGATGCGCACTCGCCTTTCATTGCTACGGCAACGTTTTTCCAGTCGCTTTAACGGACGCTTGGTACTATTGCTGGGAGTTTTGGCCCTTGTGGGCGCTAAATTATACGCTGATTGGCATGTGAAGAAGCGACGAGAAGTAGAGGCACCCAAGTATTACGGCTTTATGACCCCATTCATAAAGCTTAAAGCTCATTTTCAATAAGCAACGTAAATCAGAACCCAAAATTCTATACAACAAATGAGTTCTTGTTACTAGTTATTACATTGTTCACAAAAAAAAAACTTGTTAAATTCTATTTGGAAATATGAAGCGACGAGGAGAGGTGGTACCCAAATTTTATTTGTAAATTGTATTTGAAAATATAAAAGCCCCAAGAGGTTGTGCTATGATTAATTAAAAACCCGAATAAATAACTTAAAATGCATCTTAACACTTGATACATATTGCTTTTTCTCATCCAATCTGAACATGTAAAAGAGGGTATCTCTAAGTCAATATGATGGCCAAATGATGGATACATTGATAGATAGATAGACAGATGGCGATCATTGCGAACGGGTCAAGGACATCCTAGCAAGCGTTTAGTTTCTTGCGTTTTTGCTTTTTGATCGACAGCCAAAAAGAAAACGAAAAAAATAAAAAAAAAAAACTTACCTCATTGATGTGCTTGTAGGTCTTTATCAGATCGACGCTCAGCTTGCGCAATGGTGCTATGGCCGGATCACGAAAGTGTGTAGGTATACGGGCCTGCATGGCTCGCACCTCCGACGAAGACGAAGGACTAGAGTGCTGCGGATAAGATGCGATGAGATGGATTAGTGTCTGATCATCAATTCGAATTCATAATTCAGTACTTACATGATGCATAACATCACGATGCGTGGGTGGCAGTTCCTCTTCGACCACAAACCGTCCATAGAGGGGTGCATGACGTTGTCTACCTCCTCCGCTACCCGGCGTTGTGTCTACGGCTCCCGCACTGGACCCATAGGCAGCGGTTACTGTAAAAGATAGACACAGCGAGTGAGTATGTGATACATCAATTATGTATGTACATATGTACAATATGTATAATTCGCTGGGTTCAATGACCGGTTCAGTTTGTTCTTTACCCTTTCTGCTTTTCACAGCTTCTCTCTGCCCTACCCCATACACAGGTGATGGTAATGCACCTGTTCTTCTACCTGATCAGTAAAACAGTTGCCAAAAAGGCAACAACACACAGACACACACACACACTCACACACAACACAATGCTGCCCGTTTCCTTCTCTTTTCTTCCTCACATCTACATTTTGTTTGTGGTTCGTCGTTCTTTTCGTTTGTTCTTTTTATTCTACATTTATCTTTTTTTGTTTTGTACCTTTAAATTTAGCATCAGACACTACTGATGAAATTATTACACAATATGCAATGCTGCTGCGGCTGCCACATAATATTTGCCGTTATAGTTTCTCTTAACTTAAATTTCTTCTTCTTCGTCTTCGTCTACTTGTTTTCTCTACCATATAAATAGCGCAAGCAACGAACAAAAAGATCAAACTACAAACCCAATCCGACGTCTTCCCTCCACCCAGGCAAACTTGTTTTAGTTCAGTTTAGATCTGACTAATTCTGGATTCTAGTCGAGTCATTATTGATAAGACTTAAGCCTACTAACCTAAGGCCTATAACCACACACACACACATACAGACAATTCCTCGTAAACATGACTCTCCTTAAAAACTTTTGCTTTTCCCCCCTTTTTGCTTACAAATGTAATGTGGCTCAAGTGATGGCGGCGGCGTTTGCTGCTGGTGGTGCTGACCATGACCCAAACCCATCAATACATTGCCATCCAGCTGATCGCTATTTAATAGGAATTTCGAATTATAATGGCCATGACTGCTGCTATTGCTGCTGTTACTTCCTCCATCAAAGCTATTCACCCGATGTTGGCAACCAATTTGTGCCAAATAATTGATATAATAAGGCGGCGATTGAGCCTGAGCCTGTGCCTGAACCTGAGCCTGAGCCTGAGGATGAAATGTTAACGTTGCTGATGATGCGGCTGCATTGCCATTGCCATTGCGTGCATAGGTGTTTGCACTTGGCGGCTGGAGGAACGCATCATCATCATCAACATCATCATCATGGCCATTGCCGTTCATTGACTGCCAATAAACCAAAGCCGTTGCCGCCGTTGACATCTTGTCTTTTGGCTATATCTTATATATATATATATATATAGGTAGGAATATTTTGTTCTTATATATCGTTTATCCGCGTTAGTGCGCGCTTCCTTATTTGCTTTTGAGTGGGCGGCGGCGCTTTGGATGATGCAGCGTCACTCAAGAAAATAATAACGATTATTAATATTAATGAAAAAAATGCAATAAATATGAACAATTTATTCTCATCTTTTTCATTTAGTATTATTTTTAGTTGTTTGGTTGATTGAACTGACTGACTGACTGACAACTGACTACCACTTCACCACTTTCTGGCGCGATGATCTGCGTCGCGTGAAAATTCAGCGCAAACTGCGGTAATTTTTTCGTATTTTGTTGTTTTTGTTTTTTGTCGTATTTCGTATTTGTATTTTGTGACTGGCCCCAAAGTCGCCATTCGTCGTCTGTTTTATTTATATGTCGTTGTTGTTGTTATTGTTGTTGTTATTGTTGTTGTTTTTATTGCTGTTGCTACTCTGTGTCGGCGAGTGCATTTCTGTCACTAATGATAATCATGATCATCACGATGCTGATGCAGCTAATGATGATGATGATAATGATGATGATGATGGTCCACAGTGAATGCCGCCTAAGCAACAGCAAAAGCTTTCGCATCTCGGTAAAAAGAACCCCAAGAAACTAACGAAAAAGATGCAACAACACGTTAAAGAGTGACAGAAGAGATTTAGTATAAACTTTCTACAACAATGAACTACAATAAACATGATGACATGTAAATGGTATCATCTAATGGAGACAACTAACTAAATACTTCAAAGCTAACGAGTAACGAGTAAGCAGTAACGAAAGTTTTTGAGGTACACTGCGAAAAGCAGATGATAGATGCTAACAATCTAGTGAAGAGATTGATCAAAACAAAAAGCAACAACAACTCGCCCAACATCTAACGAGTAAAAAGTGACGAGTAAAGTAAAGATGATATTTTCACGCTTGCAACTTACTACTACTTATTAACTTATATCGATATTAATTTGTCACTAAGTTGCCAAGTTGATGGGTATTTGCCCTCTTATCTCTGCGTACTTCCTGTAAGTTCTTTTCTTTTGACTAGTTCCTGGTTTCTAGTTCCATTTATCGGTTGTGCGACAGTTGTATCTCTGTCAGCAGTTGCTCTTTGTTTTTTGTTGTTTTCTTTTTTTTTTTTTTTTTTTGTCAAGAGTCAAATTGCACAGTTCCGCTTTTTGAAGATAATGGAAATTCAACGATGACATGTGCGGGGGATGCTTGGTGGTGGGGGGATAGAGAGGTGTAGGTTGTCTATTTTGTATATGTATTTATGAATAATAATGATAAATTCCGTTTCTTTGTTGTCATTGTCGTTGGAGAGAAGATTAAGTAAATGATATGTGAAAATAATAAAATTGATTTAATTGAATTTTTATTTTTACTGTTTTTTAGTCACTATAAAAAAGAGGAATAATGAACACAAAAGGAAAGAGAGACAAAGAGAGAGATGGAGATAGAAAGAGAGAGAGGGAGCATAGGAAAATTAATTATAAATATTGATGGAACACTCTCTTGCATGACAGAATGACTTAAGTTCCATCTATTTTTAGAGCAAAAAAAACAACGAACGGAAGATCTTCTCGTTTAATACCAAAAATAGTTGATGCGGCATTCGGATTTGGCAAATGGCTGACCTATCTTTATCTAGCTTAATCAACGATGACGATGATGGTGCAGCTATCAAGAACGTACATTTCTATTAAATCAGTTGCATTAAGTCGTAAGCAATGATATCAGAGCCACACATATGATTCATAAATGATCCATGAATGCTTTTCAATTGTTCTATTTTTATCGCCCCACTTGATACAATATTTGTTCTATGTACTGTCGGTCTAGCGCCAGGTTACCACCATAAATAACGGGGAATACTCGACAAAATCATAATGAGTGTGAATTCTTTCTATATATCTTTAAGTTGTAGCAGTTAAAGACGTCAAAATGTAACAGGCAGAAGACGACCCGACCCCATGATCAGCGTAAACAGCCGCGTCGATCTCGACATGTCCGTCCGTCTGTATGAACACCGAGATCTCGAGGATTATAAAAGCTAGGGCCACCAAATTTGGTATGTAGGCTCGTGTAGTACGTAAAGTGATCAAGTTTATTTCAATGTTAATTCCACGCCCCTTTTCTACCTAATGCAATCAAATTTGGGACACTTAAATTTGATCGTATTATCCAGCAACATACCAAATTTGATCAAAATCCGACCAAAAATATCCGAGCTATGCATAAGGCCGTAATTGGCCGTTGCGTGGTGGCGGCGCTCAGGTGCGCATATCCTGCTCTTATAAGGAAGGAAGCTGGCCCTAGTTATGTGAGGAACTTGGTTTACTTATGGGCGTTCATCTCTTTCTTATGAATAAACGTTTTACACATACATTCGCCCCTCAATTCTTGTTCATCCTTTCCATTATCCTTCAATATCCTTTCTATATATGATTTTTGAATATATACTTACACTTCTGCTTGTTCTTATCCATACCGCTGCCGCTATTCGTGTCCTCCAATCTATACATGTGGGCTGAATTTGTTTTTTTCCTGGTGTTGTACTTAAAAACTTTAAACTATATAGAGATATCTATATATTTCGTTATGTATATATATAAATATACATATATATATATTTAGATTGACCTTTTGTTGTTGTTGTTTATGTTTTATGTAGATATTGCCTTAGTTTCTCCGATGTACATATATATAAATATATATGTATGTGTGTAGTTATGTAATTTGGTTAACGTGTTTCTCTATTATGTAAATTAACTAATTGTTGTTGCTTCTTAATGTTTATTAATATTATTAAAGTTATTTATTTATTCTTTGTTTTGTTTTGTTTTATTATTATTATTGAATTGTCGTTGTTCTTCAAGTAGTATTTTTTTTTTTTGGATTTATTGTTGTTCGAGTTAGTATTAGTTTATATATTTAGTTGTGTATCGATGTTTTGTTGTTGTTGTTGTTGATTACCGATTTTCAGTTGTTGTGAAAATTATGAACACTTTGTTGTTAAGTCTTTTGTTGATGTTCTTTTCTCTTTTGTTTGTTCCTTGTTCAATTTTACGTTACTCCTCTGATTAAATTAACAGGACACCACACACACACACATACACACACACGCTGGTGGGAGTGTGTGTGTTACAAAACGACGAAAAAAAGAAGAAAAGACAAGCACAGCGCACAAACACAAACGCACACACACACACACGTAATTTATTATACACAGTGAGAAAAGGTGACGAATTGTATAATGGAATCCATCGAAAAATGCGGTTTTTTATATATTTTTGTCTATACTGGTTGGCTTTGTTGTTGTATTGTTTTAGTTAAATAACTTTTAGTATATAGCTTTAATTTTGTTGTTGTTGTTGGTATTGTTGTTATTAACATTTTGTTGCTGCTGGTAATGATAGTGATAATGGGCATTTAACAACATTGCGAACATTTCACACTTGATGCAAATTCAATCAAATTTGATTATTGGACTTTCTTTTCTTTGTTTTTCTTTCTTCTTTCTTTGTTTGTTGCTTGGTTATTTGTTTAATAAATCATTTTTGTCACGATTGGTTCATATTGTTTATTATTATTGTTGTTGTTGTTGTTGCAGTCAGCCATCTTTTGCGACATAATAGCAACTACGTTTTGGGAGAACTGCAAGAAAGAGAGAAAAAAAAAACAAATATTAATCGAGTTAAACGCTAAGAAATATATTTATAAATTAATTATTATCGACAACGATCGAACATTCAAAAGTAACAGTTAGCACTGCGTCATTATTCGACTAATCGGCCGATTAGTGTTGGGTTACTCATAAGAGACTGAACCATAAAGAGTTGTTCACTAAACTGAACACATATGTATTCTTTTCCATTTGTTCGTTTTTGCTCATTTCTTCATTTTTGTTCGTTAACTTTCAAATAAAATTCAGAATGCTTATGCTGAGCAAAATGGCGATTTGAATCACTTCGAGAAAAAGAACAAGTGTTCATGTTCATCAAGACGAGCAAGCGAGTTTACCCAACACTAATTCCGATCAACTACGAATCAAAAATAATGGCTTAGATTAAAACACAAAGTAGGAGGAGGCAAAGGGGCAGAGTGGAATTTCTTCAATACTGCTCTCTAAGAAGTCGAAAGCGCGTTTTGCTGGCTAGTTTCGTCTCTCTCTCTCTCTCTCTCTCTCCCCTCTCGCGTTGACTGGCCCCCAGTTTACACGCTCTCGTTCTCTTCTACCATGTCACACTCGCTCGCACACATTTAGCTTAGGCATGAGCAGGTGAACGAACGACACGCGACGCAAAAACCTCGCGTACTTATGTGTGTGTGTGTGTCTGTTTGTGTTGTAGATGTATTCTAAGACAAGTTCAACGTAAAGCGCGAGGCGATGGTGTTAAGGTAAAAAGCACAGCTGTTTCAAGTTCGATTTTGAATGATGCACTGTTGCCAAGGCATGAAATTTTGCATATGCATTTTTTGTGTGTGCAATTACAGAAACAAAAGGGCAAAAATAAGGAAAATGTTATTTAACAAATTAGAATTTCAAACAGAAAACGAAAACCGTGCATTGACTGTTGTTAACCAATGTCAAATGTTGTTGTTGCCATGCAGGAGGATAAACTTGTCACATTGTGTTTTTTTTTGTCATTTGTTGCTGTTGTTTTCATGTCTGCAGGAATTATTCACCTTCAGACAGTTCTCTCTTTGACAATCAAAAAAAAAAAAAAACAGTTTCTTCGCAATAATACAAGAAAAAAAATATTTAAAATTAAAGAAAAAAAAAATGCAATTCACACTCAGAGAACTGACCATGAATCCCACTTTATGCTTCTTTCCTCTCCCCACCGATCTTTTCATCCATCACCACCTACCCACCAAAGCAATCTTCTCATTCTCTTCTCTGACTCACAAACACACACACACACACCACATGGCAACAATTGTGCGTCACACTTGTCGCCTCCAATATCCTACTATATCTATAGACAGTCGACAAATACATATGATCATGCTTAATAAATTGTAGTTTTTATTAAATCAATCAATTATTTATGCCAGACTTTTTTATTTATATGAGAAAAGAATGGTAAATGACATTAATTAGTTTTCAAAAATCGCTATATGTATAAAGACTTAGGACAACATTTTGATGTTGCTTTTTTTTTCTTTTTTTCTCTCTAAAGGATCTTATTGTTATACCGGAATTCTGCCCAGGTGTGTATGTGTGTGTGTGTTTGTTTGTGTGTGAATGCTTCAACGTCGACGTCGTCTTCTCCTGTGTGCTTCTCTGCTTGCCTGGTATTTTTAGCCAGGCAGCAACAACTTTTGCCTCATCATTTATATTTTTGGGCCAACACGATATCGGTCGTACAGCAGCAACCGAAATGCCCACGCCAATACAAGCCCACACACCCACACACATACAGACACACACACATGTGGCGGCTAATTGTATTTGAAAGCTCCACCACCAGCTGGGAACTTTACTGCACGTTTGCCATCTAGCCATTGTTTTGCCGTTATTTCATTACAATGTAACCATTATAACATTAGTGCATAAATGCAATTTTGCTGTAAATTAATTGAATCATTTTTTTTGTTTTCTCTAGTGTTGCTGTTAAAGAAGACTTATCAAATAACTGAACATAAGAATTGTTTATTTATTTTCATCACTGATCACTATTACTTTGGCAGAGATACATATGTACATATGTATGTATGTAGTTCCACAAGTAACGGGTTTCCCTCTCTTTTTAGAAAACCATTATTTTGTCGATCAGTGATGCGGCTGGCTACGCGCAGCGTCGTCGTCGCAGTAGCAGCGTTCAGTTTGACGTCAGAGCGTGAGCATGAGCTGCGTCGGTGGTGGCGGTAGCACTCATACTTTCGCCTTTGTGAGAAAGTATTTGTATTTATGTATGTGTGTGTGTGTGTCTGTCTCTCTTCATCTCACTTTGGCTAGCTTTCTCTCTTTTTTCTTTCCACCCACCATTAGCAACGGGAGCACGCACGCACGCATGCTCTTGTAGAAGAAGACGACCGCTGGTGCTGCCGCTACCGTCGTCTGCCCCCCTTCTCCATGTCTATCAAAACGTCAGCGTCATGTGGTGGCTGACCCAAATAGTTATGCCGTTGTGTTGTTGTTAGGTATTATTGTGGTTGTTAATTTAATTTAATTATAATAAGAAATAGAATGCCTTCAAGTTAAGTGCAAAAGTTTATTATTAAACTAATAAATGGGAAAAAAGGGTAATTTTAAACATTTCTTTTTTTTTTTTTTGCGCAACAAAATATTAATATACACATGCAAGACAGTTTATATGTATGTATGTGTGATTATGTCTCTATATATACATATACGTATGTGTGTGTGTGTTTGTGCGCCACATTTTTAGGTGCGACTGTCTCTACTAAAAATATATTGTAGGCGTTTTCTTCATTTTTCGCTGATTAGCTACCAAAACCAAAAACAAAACTTTGCCAAATTTGAATAATGCTACGACGACTTGAAAATACCTTATATGTATGTATGTATGTAGTAGGTAGGCAAATGAAATACATAATTCAATAAATTTGGATTCCATTTCATTATTTATATCTGCTACCAAGATGTAGAAGAAGAGTCTGAAAGTATCACCTCGGATTGATCTAACTAATTAACGATCGTCGCATGTGACGACATTAATATACCCTCTCTGTCTCTCTTTTTCTTTGTAGGGTATAACCGAAAGAAAGCAAGAAAGAAAGAGAGGTGAATATAAAAATAAAAACAACATTTGGCGTTTTTTTTTTCCAATTTTTTGTTTGCGCTTTTGGTAGCACTTTTTAAATGGAAGCAAAGGAAAAGAAGAAAAAAAAGTAGCTGTAAGAATTTATGCTTTCTTTTTTTATTTTGTTTCTGTTGCTTTGGTTTTCATTTCTTCATTCGCCTTCTTGGTTAAGTGCGTAGTAGAGCAAATGAGAGAGAAAGAGACGATAGGTATGTACATATGTGTATTTACATGCCGACACACACACACACACACACAAAAGCAAACGGTTCAAAGATCAATGACCGATTTTGCGAAACAAAAAAAAAACCGAAACGAAACTTTAAAGCGGCAAACAGTCGCAACCAATTTTGGCCATCACAAAACGGTAGAAAAACTAAGACATCAGAAAGCTTAGGATGGGGGGCGGAGAGAAGGAGAAGGAGAGCATCCAAATTTAACAAGTGAAACCTCCCAAACAAAAACAACAACAAAATTAACATCAGTTTCAGTTTGTTCAAATAACAAAAACGTTGAGATCATAAAGTTTCCATTTGGAGGAGAGGACAAAGATTAACCTCCGATTTGGGTTTTATCCTTGTTTTATCCCTGCCTGTTTTCTTCCCTCTCTCAAACTCTTAAACCTTTCTTAAGCAAATACTTTTGGCTTTATAATAAATGCGAATGAAAATGAACGAATTTTTGAAGTCCTTGCAAAAAAAGGGTATATTAATTATGGTCAGACGTGTGTCATCTCCGACCATATGAAGTATATACATATATATTTTTCGATCAGCACGACCAGATAAGTTTATACAGACATAACCGTCCGTCCGTCTGGATCAACGCGAACCCTCCTAGACCGTTAGAGCTCCCTTACAAACGACAAAGTCACAAAACAGGGATATAGTCGACTATATCTTATAGCTCCCATAAGAACGATTTGCAATGCTAACAAACATTTGACTTTTCCACTTTGACGGCGATTCTTTAATTCATCTAACCTCAAATAATCAAAGAACTTCTTTGTACTAAGCCGCATAGTTTCCTTTCAAAGTAAGTTACTACTTAGCATAGGCAAATAAATGGTTTTGTCCTTTTCAATTTCCTTTCAGAGGGTTTTAAAAATATAGTCAGATGTTTGTAACGTACAACGAAACTTAATATTTATGCTTTTTATTGCCTGATTGAGATTAAGACTGTCATTTAGGAGAATCATCCAACTAACTATAGCATATAGCTGTCGTAGAAACCATTGAAGGCAAATTCTTATTAGATTAGGCCTACTTAAATTCATTAGTAAAGGAATAATTTAGTTTGCCAAATTAGATTCTATTGACATCTTGAAAGTGATTCTTTGATGAATTCCAAAACACATAAATCAAATCAGTTAACAGAGAAATGAACCCAAACGGTTCCCGCAGGATGCGGAAATTGTATCAGTTGAACCCCATTTACTAGCTTATTATGAATTGTCGAATGCAACTCAAACACGTCACACACAAACAAATGCGCCGTTTTATCAATGACATCAACAACAACAACAACAACAACTGCAGCGTAGCGTCGGAAGTGCAAAAACTGCGCAGGCGGCTGCAGCTTTGACACTGGCATTGAAAAATTGCCAGTGCAATCCCAGAACAATAAAAACAACAACAACTACAACTACTTCCACACACAATAATGATCATACGCTCTCTCTCTCTCTCTCTCGCCATTGCTCTCTCGCCATTCCCCCCTCCTATCACCGCCCACGACTGTTGTTTGCGGCTGTACAAACAAGAATAAAAACAACAACAATAACAACAACAACAACAACAACAGCAATGAGCATGGAGAAAGGAAAATAAAAATCAAGAATAAATTTCAATTATTATTTTTTTCTTTCTTTTTTCCAGCAAAAAGAAATTGCGCCTTTCTCGAGTTGTATACCCTTTAACTTAATGGAGTATATTCAATTTATGAAAAACATTTAAAAACATTTCTAATCTACATATACAAACACACAATAAATATCTAATCACATTTGACCAGAAATCCAATATGCTCATTTTTGGTTATCAAATTTCGCTTAGAGTATCAGAGAAACGATCATCGGATGGGATGAAAATAACAACCACAACAACAACAATCATTAAATACTACTACGTATTATTATTATTGTTATTATTATTGTTGTTGTTGTATTATTTCCTTTCAACGGTAAAAAAAATATTGTTTATTATGACGGGGGGGGGGGGTCAATGCAAAGGAGGGTAGAGAGTCGCCGTATCGTACCGTATTGGAGACAAACTAACACGACACGATACACTAAGTATGTATATTGAAGGGTGGGGGAATGGGGGGAAGAATGACGATTTTAAAGAGTGCAATTCGAACTGCGCAAACGGCACTACGAGCACGTGTTTAGGCATAAACAGACGGCACCTGCTACAAAAGTCGTCGGCGTCATCGTCGTCAATCTTTCTCTCAAATGATGCGCAGTTCACTTTGATTTACTTGTCTGTTTGTTCAAAACATCGTACATCTAATATTTAATTTCGATGAATTTCGATGAATAAACTCGATCACGTTACATACTAAACGAGTCTACGGGAATTGGCCAAAAGTCGATAACAAAGTAATTTGTAATTAACTTAGGCAGAACTTGTAAGCTGTCGATATAGGCAAGTTATTGAAAAACCATGCAAATATTTATATGGCAGTTCATTCTATTAGTGGGCAACGTGTCAGGATTTGGAGGAGAGAAGACGCCACACAGCAGTGACAGCAAACTGCCAGGATGTCTGCAGCACAGTAATCTCATTAGTTGTCTGTATGGCGATTTACTGCAGGTCTCGGAGCCGTTCAAATGTGAGTCCAAGGAGGAGAAGCTGGAGGAGAAAAATGTAACTCCATCGACGAACGAAGAGAGCGAACCATTTGAAGAGGAACAGCGGGACTGTAGCTCGTTCTCTATAGCGGAGAAGGCAGCACAGGTGGCCAAAGCGGCAAATGATGCACAGGCAAGTGCTGCCCAGGATGCGGCGAGGCAGGTGAAAATGCAATTGGCCCATAAAGCCATACAAGCGGCACGAGCTGTTCAAGCAATACTCGAGGGAAAACAGGTCATTGTCGATAACTATGAGCGAGAAATACGTGAAGCAAACGCCATTGTCTGTCAGGTGGACAATGATTTGAAAAGTAGCGTGGAGAATGCTGCAAATGTCCACGCTATGGCCAAAACGTACGAGTGTCAATTGAGTAATCTTGAGCAGTTAATGCAACAGGCTACAGCTAGTATTAGGGAAGTCGAAAACTTGCAAGAACTAGCTGAAACTGATCTAAAGGAGAAGACGCAAATGCTGGAGACATTGCAGAATCGTGCCAATGATCTAGAGAGGCAGGTGGCTCAAGCCAAAATGCTTGATGAATGCGTCAGGGAGGCGGATGAGGCGAATCCCCTATGAAAGATAAACAGTCTGTCGATCGATAATCGCAAGTCAATCGAGATACAAGTTAACACCAGGAGAGGAGCATTATAACGGGAATTATGCACATATAATGCTTATAATTTCCATAAATAGATTTTCTTCAGATTTGAGTTTGGTCAACGGAAAAACAGCTGCCAATGTGTGTGTGTGTGTGTGTGTTTGGCTAGTTCAGACAGCTGTTTGCCATGCGGCCGTTAACGAGTGATGGCGAACAGAAGACGGGAAGGATGGGAAGGGGCCGGGGGATTGGTGGAGCAATTGCAATTGGAATGGCGCTGCCACCTTGCCGCTGCTTCTATTGTTGTTGGTATTGTTTGTGTTGTTATTAGTTGCTGCCGGCAGCGTCAACGTTGTTGAAATTTGAAACATTGCGAGAGTGAGAAAGAAAATCATGTGGGTTAGAGAGAGATAGAAATAGAGAGAGAGCGCGCCAGAGAAGGGCGCGCGCATTTGCAGCCTGCAAATGTAGACAAAATGAGTGACAAAAGAGAGTCTCTCTCGTGCGGGAGCGAGAGGGATAAGAGGACACGGTGCGGGGGAGAGCGAAAGTCACATATTTGTCAATTAAACAATTTAGTTATAATTTCATTGACCATTTTACATATTAAATAAAACGCACAGCCCCCGAAACTCTCACGCATACACTGTAAATTCATCATGATGTCCACCTTCTTTTTTCATCTTTTTTTTTTTTTGCCTTTTGCTTTGCAGCGAGAGTGACCGAAGCAAGCGAGTGAGGGAGGGAGAGAGAGAGAGAGAACAGAGCTTGCGCTTGCTGCGCTGCTAAAGCAGTCAATGGCATTTCTGTTTTTTTTTTTTTTTTTATTATTTCGTTTTCCTTTTAATTCTTCAACAAAAATCAAAACAAAAACAATAATTTCCATAATTTAATATTTTTTAATTCGATGAAAAGCAATCGTTGATGTAATTAATGTTTCCAATTGGATAAATTAAGTCAAAATGCCGGCTATATTTTAACAGCACGCTGTTTTTGGCCTAACAGCACACTGTTGTTGCGTTGACGTCGACAGAGACGCCATAGTTGGGGTATATGTATGTATTTTTTCTGCTTATTTTTTTTTTTTTTTTTTTGATTTTATATTGTTTCATATTGAAACTTACATTTGTTTTTGTTGCTATGTTCTGGATGATTGTTTTAATCCTTTGCGGTGACTTTTGTTGTTGTTGCAAGCATTATACAAAAAAAAAACATGTTTCACTTGATGCAGAAGCGACAGAGACGATGTTGATGACGCTGCTGCTGCTGCTGCGGCGACGGCGGCTGCTTCTTCTGCACACACACACACACATACGCATGTATATGCATATATACATATATATGTATAATAGAGAGACGGCGAGAGGGGAGAGAGAAAGATATATAGAGAGGGAGAGCGAGCGTGCCAGAGGCCTTACTTTTTTTTTTTTTTATTTCGGGTTTCTATTTTTTTGTTCTTTTTTCTTGCGTTAGTTTAATAATTATATTTCATTCTCGCCGTAATTTGTGTTTCCTTTTTATTTAATAAATCCAGAAAACTGTCGTAATACAGCATTCACACGCACACACACTGACACACACACACACGCATACACAATAAATTATGTTCTCTCTCCGAGTATTGACCTTTTCTTTGTTACTTTCTTTTTGCCGTTTCGCATTTATTGCACTCATGCATTTTTATGCGTCGATTGCATAGATTTTCACTTAAAAACACACAAAAAAATTTCTATTTAATTATCCGTTTTTTTTATGCACATACAAATACAACAATGACGCCTATCTTTTATTAACATTCCCTGTTAAGAGCAGAAAAAGCACTGTTAAAATAACAGTCGTGCTGCTAAAACATCGCAGATGTATCGATATTTTCGAATTTGGGAAAAATATCAATCTATTTTTCGATATATCGAAAAAAAATGGTCACACTTGAGGTTGACGTTGACTGGGTAAGTACCACATTTTTTAACTTATGCAAATTTTTTTGAATTGCTTTGTTTCAATTTTATTCCTTTAAAAATGAATAAATGGGTCGGTTTGTGGGCGCGAAATGCAGGCTTAAAGCTTGTGTGTGTTAGACACGGCGGGGGAATCAAAAGTGTGGCTATATTATGAAAAAGTAATTTATGGCGGCAATGCGTGGAAGACAAGAGAAAATACCTCAAATCTTTCAAATCACCTAACACGCATGCACCCATCGCTGCAGGACACTGTTAATCGACTAAAGTTTCTAAACAAAAACCACTGGATTTTATCTCACTGTTTAGTCAAACTGGAGGCTAATATTTTTGTTTTGATTATTAATTAAAGGTAATGGATAAGCACATAATTAATAGAAGTATTAAATTAGATTTGTCAGAAAGTAAATATTTAAAAAAGCGTTCGATATATCGATACTAAATAACAGTCTCATTTTGATTTAACAGACACGATTGAATTTCGACTGTTAACTAACATTTACAGTGGCGCCACCGTGAAAAAGTCCTAATGGTACGAGTCATAGTCCTAAGGGTGGGAGTAATAGTCCTAAGGATGTGAATAATAGTCCTAAGGGTGCGAATAATAGTTCTAAGGGTGCGAGTAATAGTCCTAAGGGTGCCAGTAATAGTCCTCAGGGTGCGAGTAATAGTGCCAAGCGGCTAATTTGAAAACAAATGAAATGTTTCGAATGCAACGGGCAGTATCTACTTCTTATCCGATTTTGATGAACAATATTTCATTGGACGGTAAATTCAATTCACTATCGATCGTAGTTCAAGTGTAGTTATATTTTGGTATAAATTAGTGGCGTAAAATGACGCAAAACAGGAAGACCAAAGAAAATACATACTGATTGGTTTAGTGAGTCTAATTTTAGTTAAATAATTCCTTTAATTAGTTACATTGATGGCAATTTGGCTATGCATTACACGACCGATCGATCGAAAAATGCACCTTCCATGTCTTAGCCCAATATACTTTTCTTAAACTAGTTTATATACATAGTTAATGTACCCTACGTGTGGTTAGAACAGCAAGTTTCTTGGGGGGCTTGTGTGTATGTATGTATGAGTGTGTACCGTCGGTCTTTCTGTCGTTCTGGCCCATCTATATTTCTGTCTCTTTTTCGCTCTGGTCGTATATCAACAATCACACCATATACACAAATACTCAGTGGGTAATTTAACTAAACTTGACACAGCCTCAGTCAGTTTCAGTGGAGCCACCGGTCTGGACAGCACGAACACGCGATCCTCCCTCCTCTTTGGTATCCATAATATACAAAATATCCTGTCTTTCCTCTTGAAAAAATGTCACTAGTGCGTTTATTAGGTACAGAGGTAAGTACAATTAGACGAATGTGTGAAAGAGAATTGAAAATAGATCAATTCTGTGTACGTCAACATAGTACATATATGTACTATATGTATGTATGTATGTGTAGTAATTGTCGGTGGGTGTATGTGTGTGTAGGGGGCGTGTCGAGGCATATGTATGTGGGGGTGTGTGTATATGTAGGCTGAGAATAGGTGCAAATGCAACAACAATAAATGCAGTTAGTCCACTCAATCACTTTTTATTTATTTGCTCTCTCTCTCCCTCTCTTGTTATGTCTGCTCTCTGCCATTGAAATAAAACCGACAACAACAATAACACGTGTTACGTAATTTCTAAGCAGATAAAAAACGAGGTATGGCTATGAAGAGAGGTGAAAGAGGCTGATTAGACGTCAAAATACGAAATTGCATAAAATGTAATAAAATCCAATAAAGTCTACAATTGTAGGCAGCGGCGGGGTTTTTTAGGTGAGAATTAATTTTTTTTTTAATTTATCTTTTTTTTGGGCGTCGAGGTAATGTGATGGGAAATTGAAATTCGATCAATTTGATTGGCAGAGGGAGTGAGGGGAATCAACAGTTAGATTATAGGGAGTTGATAAACACAGGCGTGGCAACGCCAAATCCCAATGTGTTGCCAAGCTGATAGAACCTGCTGCACACCTGTTGCTTGTTTTCTTTTTGTTTTTTTTTTTTTTTAGATTAGAGTTGCCAAATAACTTTACTACACATATATATGTATGTGTGTATGTATCTATACAAGGATTGACCCTTAACTTAAACTTTGTATGTATGTATATGTATGCAAGTTTAAGAGTTTGGGGAGTTGGTGATCTCCAACTTTAGTTCTACAAAGTTTCGAAAGATTTAGTTCTTATTAAACGCCTTAATTTCGTGACCAGCACTGTATATACAATCTTCTTTTAATCTTGTTTAAATGGACTCGGTTATTTTCCCCACTTTGGCAAAACGATCTTGATATTGGGTGGCTTAAGAGAATAGTTCTAGATATAATAATTTTATCATCTGAGATAAAGATAAGATAAGTGTTGAGAAGACTTTATAACGTATGAAATGAAGCAGCTGACTTAACTCATATTGTAGGTATGGAAAACCTACAAGGACACAATTAACATTATCCTTTGCTTGACAATTACAGGCGCGGCAATTGGCCCGACGTGCCTACTCATCAACGCCCACTACGACCAAACTCTTTATTGATGGTAAATTTGTGGAGTCAAAGACTAACGAGTGGATCGATGTGCATGATCCGGCCACCAATCAAGTGGTGACCCGTGTGCCCAAGGCCACCAAGAGCGAAATGCAAGCTGCATTGGACTCGAATAAGAAAGCCTTTGCCGCATGGAGCAATCAATCGGTATTGACACGTCAGCAGGTGATGTTCAAATTGCAGGCCCTTATCAAGGCGAATATGGGCGAGCTGGCTAAGAATATAACCAAGGAGCAGGGCAAGACTCTGGCTGATGCCGAGGGCGATGTGCTGCGTGGCCTTCAGGTGGTGGAACACTGTTGCAGCATTCCCTCATTGCAAATGGGCGAGACTGTAGCAAATGTGGCACGCGATATGGATACCTATTCCTTGGTGTTGCCATTGGGTGTGACCGCTGGCATTGCTCCATTCAATTTCCCAGCCATGATTCCGCTGTGGATGTTCCCAGTTGCCATCACAACGGGCAACACCATGCTGCTGAAGCCATCAGAGCGTGTGCCCGGAGTCACTATGATGCTAATGGAGCTGCTGAATGAGGCCGGATGCCCGCCCGGTGTGGTCAATGTGATCCATGGCCAGCACGATGCCGTCAATTTCATTTGTGATGCACCAGAAATCAAAGCTGTGTCATTTGTCGGCTCCGATCAGGCTGGTAAATACATTTACGAACGGGCTGGCAAAAATGGCAAACGTGTCCAGAGTAATATGGGAGCCAAGAACCATGGTGTTGTTCTGTCCGATGCCAATAAGGAGAACACTCTGAATCAGTTGGCCGGAGCTGCTTTCGGTGCTGCTGGCCAGCGATGCATGGCCCTCTCTACTGCCGTGTTTGTTGGCGATGCTCAGAAATGGATACCCGATCTGGTGGAACGCGCACAAAAACTCAAGGTTAATGCTGGCCATGTACCCGGCACCGATGTGGGCCCAGTTATCAGTGCTGCCTCTCGCCAGCGCATCAATGATCTGATCGAGTCCGGAGTGAAGGAGGGAGCCAAGCTTATTCTCGATGGACGTAAAATAAGTGTGCCCGGCTATGAAGATGGGTACTTTGTTGGTCCCACTATTCTGAGCGATGTGACACCCTCAATGAAATGCTACACAGAAGAGATCTTTGGCCCTGTTTTGGTCATCCTTAACGCTGACACTTTGGACGATGCCATTTCGATTGTTAATGCCAATCCATATGGTAATGGCACCGCCGTTTTTACCACAAATGGAGCGGCTGCACGTAAATTTGTCAACGAAATCGATGCCGGACAGGTGGGCGTCAATGTCCCCATTCCTGTGCCATTGCCCATGTTCTCGTTCACCGGTACGCGCGGATCCTTCCGTGGCGACCATCATTTCTATGGCAAACAGGGCGTTAAGTTCTATACACAGACCAAGACAGTGACTCAGTTGTGGCGTGAGACCGATGTGACCCACACACAGGCAGCCGTGGCTATGCCCACCATGAAGTGAGTTTATAAAGAAAACTGGAGATAATTACGTATTAAACGTATCATTGTATTGGATTCTAATACAAGGGAATTATTGCATTTATTTTTGTGTGCCTGTTTTTAGAGATAAGATGTAAAGAAATTTCAAATATAACATTACAATAAATTGTTAAAGAAAAGCAGTAAAACAACTGTAAAACATTATTTCCGCGAGGGAATCGGGAATTGTAAAATTTTTCTTTAAATAAAAATAACGAAAATGTAGACGGATGAACGTAGTCCCTAAACATTTATCCGCCAGGATTCACCGAACAATAAATATCACAGCTGTTGCGTGGAGTTTTACTTTGTGGGAATGAAATTAATTATTACCTTTGTATTACTTTTATTTTTGAAATCAAATTTTTAAAATTCATAATTTTTAATTCGAATTGAGCGCCACACCACAACTTTGCTCCGATATGTCGATTACGATAAATTTGCTCCGATACGTCGATTACTTGCTCCGATATGTCGATTACGATAAATTTGCTCCGATATGTCGATTGCGATACGTTTGTTCCGATAGCGCCGCAATTTATTGATTACAGGGCTGCCAACTTGAGTGGTTAATAGTTATCGATAAGAAGTGTGCAAAAAAGAAAGAAAAAAAACAAAAAAACAAAAAAAGTTATCCAGGTTTTTTTTTTCCTCAAATTATTGTGTAAAGAAAGCAAGAGACTTATTTCTACTAACAGTGTTAGCCTTCAATTTATCATCATAACGTGACGGCAGAATATAATAAATTTGTGTTTTCGGCAAAAAAAAAAAGGAACTATTTTGTTAGCTAAGCAAACCGACGTGCAACACACACAAGACATCGCCATACATCCACACTTAAATCCATACATACATACGTGCATGCTCACGCACACACACACACAAACCATACGGAAAAGTACGAGTAGCCCCATAAATTAAAAGTCGGTGTAGAGGTTGGGACAAGGAAGAATAAGATTCAGAATCGCGACAAAAGAAAGAAACCAAAAGCGAAAAAACAAGAAACAACAGTAGCACCAACACCAGTAGCATCAGCGTCGGCATCAGCAGCGGCAGAGACAGAACTAGCGGCAACAGCAGCACTATCACCACAAATAATACACACAGCAGTGGCAAATGAGAATAAGAAAATTGAAAAAGTTAATTGAAGTCCAATTGTTTTTGTTGTATGCTACAGGCTGAGCAGCGAGCGGTTCATAGGGTAAGTGAATTGTATTAAAAAAAAAATCGTCAAAATAAAAAAGAAAAGCTCAAGCCATGCGTATGCACACATACATACATACATTATGCATATACATACATACATATATACATGTGCATATGTATGCTGCATTTGATAGTATGCGTGTATTTTGACAGTTCTCATAGCATTTGTGTTGTTGTGCTTTTTCTTCCCTCTCATTCTTACGCTCTGCTCCTCTCTCACTCCTTCTCACACTCAACCTCTATTTTTTTTTATTTTTTATTTCTTTTCTTCTTTTGCCTGCAGGAACACTAGCGCCACCTAACGGCCTCAATAGCAACAAGAACAAATACAAAGGCGCAGCAACATCAGTTTGTGGTTGAGTTTTCCCCCCAAATAAAATGGAAATTGAAACAGATCAATCGATAGAAGCAATGGACACTCAGGATACCCAAGAGGTTGAAATTATTACAAGTGACCTACAACAACAACAACAGCAGCAGCAGCAGCAGCAACAACAACAGCAAAAACAGAATTCTCCGCCACAATTGCCGAAATTTAAGAATCTTATCCAGCCGACGGGTCAATTGCATGCTGTTGGGGCAGTAACCCAATTGGCAGCTCCTCCACCACCACCGCCACCAAGTGAAAACGGTAATGTGCCGCCACAACAACTGTTAGCCGATAGCAGTTCCACATCGTTCGGTCCAGATCCGCAAGATCAGAATCCCGGCGCAATGGCAATGGAAGATGAATCAACCAAGGAGGATCAATTCCGTTCGGAAACGACCTTCTCATATACAGTGGAAAATGTAAATCAATTGAAGGCCCAGAGACTCTCACCGCCGGTCTATGTACGAATGTTGCCATGGAAAATAATGGTCATACCGAATGATCGGGCATTGGGCTTCTTTTTGCAATGCAACGGTGAGAATGATTCGCCCACATGGTCATGCAATGCCATAGCTGAGCTGCGTCTCAAGTGCCACAAGCCGGAAGCCCAGCCATTCACTAGGGCCAGAATCAAGCATTTGTTCTATTCCAAGGAGAATGACTATGGTTATTCGAACTTCATTACCTGGCAAGAGCTACAGGATGCCGACAAATGTTATGTATTGAATAATAGCATCACCTTGGAGGTGCATGTTATTGCAGATGCCCCACATGGGGTACTGTGGGACTCAAAGAAGCACACCGGATATGTGGGCCTCAAGAATCAGGGGGCCACATGCTATATGAACTCCCTGTTGCAGACACTCTACTTCACGAATTCCTTACGGCTAGCTGTCTATCGCATACCCACCGAGGCGGATGACAGCACTAAATCAGTTGGTCTCTCCTTGCAAAGGGTATTCCATGAGCTGCAATTCGGTGATCGTCCGGTGGGCACCAAAAAGCTAACCAAATCCTTTGGCTGGGAGACACTCGACTCGTTTATGCAACACGATGTCCAGGAATTTTTGCGTGTCCTCCTCGACAAGCTTGAGTCGAAGATGAAGGGTACCTGCCTGGAGGGCACCATACCAGGTCTTTTCGAGGGCAAGATGTCATCATATATTAAATGCAAAAATGTCGACTATAATTCAACACGCTACGAGACCTTCTATGACATTCAATTAAACATCAAAGATAAGAAGAATATCTTTGAATCCTTTCAGGATTATGTTGCCTCTGAAACTCTCGAGGGCGATAATAAATACGATGCTGGTGTCCATGGGCTACAGGAGGCTAGCAAGGGAGTGATATTCACATCTTTCCCTCCCGTATTGCATTTGCATCTCATGCGTTTCCAATACGATCCTATAACGGACAGTTCGATTAAGTACAATGATCGATTTGAGTTCTATGAGCAAATCAATTTGGATCGCTATTTGGCCGATCGTGAAAAAACACCCGCCGACTATGTCCTTCACGCTGTACTCGTCCATTCGGGCGACAATCATGGTGGTCACTATGTGGTTTTCATTAATCCAAAAGCGGATGGCCGTTGGTTCAAATTCGATGATGATGTGGTATCGAGTTGCCGCAAACAGGAGGCCATTGAACAAAACTATGGCGGAATGGATGATGAAATCTCATTTCATGCCAAATGCAGCAATGCCTATATGTTAGTCTATATCCGGCAATCGGAATTGGATCGCGTATTGGGCGATATTCCCGAAAATGAGATATCCAGCGATTTGGTTGAGCGACTTGATCTCGAAAAGCGGATCGAGATGGCCCGTCGCAAGGAGCGCAGCGAAGCCAATCTATATGTCTCAATTCATGTCATCCTGGAGGAATATTTCGAGGGTCAGCAGAAGCGGCGTCTCTTTGATCTGGAGAAAACACATCAGAGGCCCTTTAAGCTCAAGCAAAATCAAACAGTCGACGAATTGGTTGAAATGTTTGTCAAGGGATTCGGTGTGCCACGCAATCGTATGCGGATCTGGAATATGTGCACAGCCCAAACCCAGAAATTCCTGTATTTTGATTTTGAGGCCGAGGCTGGACGCACCATTGAACAGATACCCACCTCACAGAAGCCGTGGGTGGTGTTCCTAGAATTGGCATCGCCGGAATTATCACCCGATGCGCCGTTGCCACCATTTAATCCCAAAACTGATGTACTCTTGTTCCTCAAGTACTACGATGCTCGGAATAAACGACTTAACTATATTGGATGCACTCAACAACCGCAGACACGGCGCCTAATCGATTTGGTGCCGGAGGTGAATCTTAAACTGGGCTTCGATGTGGATACCGAGCTGACCATATTCGATGAGTATGCCGACAAGAAGGTGGCCAATCTGCATGATCCCATTGAAAGTGTGCTCTACATACCGCAGGATCATCTGCAAGGACATATATTGATATTTGAACGAGAATTGGTTGACATGAAACTTGATCTGCCAACAGTCGAGGATTATTTCTTAGATCTTGTCTATCGAATTGAAATCGTATTTAGCGACAAATGTAATCCCAATGAACCCGATTTTACGCTGGAACTATCCAATCGTTATAATTATGAGCAACTAACCAATGCAGTAGCCGAACGGCTTAATACCGATCCGCAAAAATTGCAATTCTTTATGTGCATCAACAACTATAAGGAGACGGCAGGCAACGCTGTGCCGTATACATTTAAGGTATATCCATATCCATATCCATATAACATACATATATCATCATACCAAATTACAAAATTAATTCCTTGCTTGTTTTTCTGCAGGGCACCATTAAGGATCTTGTGTCGTATACCAAACAGAGCGCACCGAAACGCATATTCTATCAAAGATTATCCCTAAGCATCCATGAACTGGACAATAAGAAACAATTCAAGTGTATTTGGGTATCGAATGACCTGAAGGAGGAGAAGGAGCTGGTACTCTACCCCAATAAGAATGACACGGTCAAAGGACTGCTCGATGAGGCGGCCAAGAAGATCACATTCTCTGAGAATAGCCGTAAAAAATTGCGCCTCATGAAGGTTAGCAATCATAAAATTGTTGCCCTATGCAAAGATGACGTTGCCTTGGAAACGCTGCTCAAGAATAGCGATGCGATAACCACAACGCAAAATGTTGGCGGAGGTGCTGGTGCTGGCGGCGGCGGTGGTGGCACCGGCGGCGGAGCAAATAGCGGTGCACAAAAAACTTATCGCATTGAGGAAATTCCAGCCGACGAAATGCAGTTGGCGGAAAATGAATTCCTTATACCGGTGGCGCATTTCAGCAAGGAATTGTACAATTCATTTGGTGTACCATTCCTAACCAAGGCGCGTCAGGGTGAGCAATACAAGGAGCTAAAGCAACGCATTCAAAAGCGCCTCAATGTCCCTGATAAGGAGTGGGAGAACTATAAGTTTTCCATTATATCGATGGGTTTAATTGGTGATGTTAACGATAATACGCTCGTAGATTTGGAAATCTATCGATCCTCCAACGGACAGTCACCGTTCTTTGGCCTCGATCACATAAATAAGTCACGTAAAAGAAGTTCCCTTAATTTTTCCGAGAAGGCAATCAAGATATATAATTAAGGAACCAACCCTTCTACAAGAAAACACAAAAACAAAAAAACAAATATAATGAGATGATAGTGGAAGACAGGAGGAGGAGGAGGAGGAGGAGGATGATCCACAAAATGGGCCAACTATATTATAGGGGGAGGAGGGGGCAACTTACTGCTAAACCAAAAAAAAAAAAAAAAAAAAAAAACAAAAAAAAAAAAAAAAAAATCATACAAAAATTACATGCAAAGAAAACAAAACAAAAAAACGTTAACTGACCTTATATAAAATATATGCAAAACTATCGTCCCCCATTCCCCCTACTCGTTCATCTGCAGAATCCAATCTAATTTCTTTGATTGCAGGAATACTTTCCTTCTAGAGACAAAAATGAAAAGAAACAAGAGACGAAAACTAATTAACAATATCTCTAAGTCATATATTATTATTTATTAACAATTATGGTCCACAACCACCACCACCAACAACACCACCACCCCCCCCCGGGTCCTCCATATCTAATATGTTCTACATTTATATCTAATTATTGACTTATTGCTGCTTATATAAAAGAGAAAACCAACAAAAACGAATTAAGTAAACACTAAAAACAAGCGGAAAACAAAAAACTTCAATTTTAGAGTTAGGCTTTTATATGTGAACGTAAGATGAATATGTGTGCGTGTGTGTGTGCGTGAATTTGGTTTTTTTTTTTTTTTTTTCGCCGAAACAATTACTTTAATTAACGCTCTTATCTTATATATATATATATTAATTTTTTTTTTGGCTAAATGTAAATAAAAGTGTTGCAGTTGTCCCCTCGCCTCCGCCGCCCACACATACGAAAGGTCAAACATTTAAGAGGAAAAGTGAAGAGAAATTAAGTTAAAGCCGCAGTCAAAAGTAAAGTACCGCAAGAGAGACACACATGATGCGAGAGAGAAAGAGATCGTTATATGTATAAGCTTAACCGCACGGAGAAAGACCGAAGAAAATGAGAAAAACAAAAAACAACAAAAAAAAAAAAACAAGAATAAAAATAATGGATTTGTTTCAAACAATTATTTGTGATTTTAAACCATGAATGGATAAAAACAAAAACAAAAAAATAAACGTAAATTATACAAATACATCAACAAGAAACAACAAACAACAAAAAAGGACTAGAGAACATATAATATTAATAATAAAATACTATAATACAAAAGTTATTGCTTTCTTTTTCTGTCTGTATTTGTTAAAAACTAAACCGAAATTGCGAATACTGCAAATGCAAAGAACGAACCAACCAACCAACCCCCCCCCCACAACCCCCTCCACACACACAATTGGCGTAATGAGATAATGATGGAGCGAGAGTAATTTCCTCTTCCTGGATTTAACAAAAACTTATTTTAACATATACCTACATATATATGCTATTATTATTTATGCAGTAAATAATTACAATTATTTATGTGTAAAAACAAAACCACAAGAAACAAAAAAGTAAACGAAAAAAAAATAATAAAAATACCAAGAATAAAATAAATGAAAACTACTTACGGGCGGGCGGGGGTGGTACAGGCCGCCGAAGACTGTCGAAGAATAAATTGATAATTGTTTAATTTCTAAATGTTGAAATTTGTTTTGTTTTTTTTATTTTTCGTATTTTAGTTGTGTTTTCTTAATAAAACGTGTATCAAAATTTTATCATCTAGAATTTGCGCCGTTTGAGAAGCTCCGGCCGCCAATTAACCGGATGCGTCTCTTCGCTGGCCTCGTAGTCCTCTTTGTACACTTTAATAGTCTTATCCGCTTCGGCAGTGATCAGCCTTGTGCCCGATTGATCAAAACACATGGCAAAGATGCCCGCCTCGCTGTCCATTGAACCTGGCTGAACGGGAGCCTGGAATCGTTGGAAATTGTACCCGGTGCGCCAATCCCAGAAGAACATGGTGCCGTTGTCACCGCCAGATACTAGAACGCCTTCACTATTCGCCGCCATGCAATTGACAATTGCCGTGTGGCCAGAAATATTTTGCACAAAGTTGCCTTCGGGACAGCGCCATTGCTTTATGTTATCCGGTGAGGCGGAAGCAAACATATAGAGAGTGGGATGGAGAACGATGCTACGCACTGATTTCTTGTGATTGGTCAGTGTGCAAACGCTTTTACCGGCAGCTAAATCCCATAGCCGTACTGTAGAGTCATGAGAGCCAGTTATAATTTGAGGGTTCGTCGACTGAGCCACCACACTGGCCACTGTGTTGGTGTGTCCCGTCAGTGTATGCACATTGGCCTTTGTCCGCATGTCCCAAATACGCGCCGTTGAGTCTCGCCCCGATGTGGCCAAAACATCGATAGTGGGATGTAGGGCCAGCGAGTATACGGCCGAGAGATGACCGTGATAATGCCGAATTACCTTATTGTACTCTAGATCCCAACACTTGACTTGTCGATCTTCGCCACAACTGAAGAGATACGGATGTTTGGCACTTACGGCGACACCCCGTACGGTGCTGACGTGACCGGTAAGCGAAAGCTTCAGCTTGCCGCTGGCCAGATCCCAGATTTTAATTACTCGATCTCCGGCACCAGTCGCAAACCATTCGTTGCCCGGCTCAACGGCAATGCAACGTACCCAACCCAAATGGCCGGATATAACGCGGGAGAGCTTCCACGGTGCATGCCATTTGGGCTTTGGTATAGTTGGTGCCTTTTTGGGTATCAATGGTAGATTAGTAGTACCTCCACCTGTTCCACCATTATTGGGCAACGAGGAACGGACTAACGATGTGGATTGAGTTGAGGATGGATTGGAAAGATTTGTTGGTATTGCAATTGCTTTATCTCTTAGCTCAGCATTGCCTCTTTCACCTCGTCCCTCTGTTTCACCATTAGTAATGGCTAATGGCTGCTTGTCCGTGTCTGTAGCGGGTTTTCTGTCTTCCTTGCTTCGTCCAGGCAGATCTGATACAAAACCATAGCTATCTCTGGCCTTAATAGCACGTCGCAGCTTTTCCCTATATTGGGAATGATTTATTTTATTCAATGGCTTAGTGTCGTGCATATAATTTGCACAAAGTTCAATTTCTACTTACAGCCTGTCGTCGATTTCTGGTAAATTTCCCTGATTTGAGACAAACAAATCATGTGTACGTTTAAGAGAGCGAAAGATAAGCGTATGCACGCTATGCTTTTGTACATCTTCCATTTTTAAATATTTGTTGGCATTCAATTTAGCTAAGTTTATTTTATTTTAATTCACGTTTTGGTTTGTTTACGCGAGTTTTGCCAAACGCATTCGCTTTAATGTCTAAAAACCGACAACACTGCTTAAGCTCAGTGGCTCCACCATACGTCGATAGGTTTTGCTCGTACCATTTTGTTATCGATAATTTATCGAACGTCTGAGTTGTTTATGCATTTTTCTTTTTAGAAATTCCATGGTTTTTGCATTCGCTTTATTTAAATGGCTGCTTTGTCGCATGAGCTGCAGACTGACGGCCAAGAATCAATAGCTACCGCCACTGCGGGAGCCGATGATTCCGCCAATACGGATAATGCAAGGCCAACTGCAGTCCCTACTCCTACAGGTCCCACAGAAGATAAAGATGAGTCGGCGATCAAGATTGAAACGACAAAGGCTAAAAAGGATGATGGTAGTCGCAAACCCAAGCGTCATTTGTACAATGGGATACGCAGTCAGATGGAGTTCTACTTTGGAGATGCTAACCTCAGCAAGGACCATTTTCTGGGTCGGCATGTAGAACAGTATCCACGAAAGTTGAAAAACTAGTGAAAGGAATTCCCCTCTCTAGTTTACATGTTTCTCATTTCTTCTGGGGTGTAATCATTTACAGTTGTGGTGCTGGAGATATTTCTCACCTTTAACAAAATCACAGGTAGCCACATCACTTAGCAATTCCCAACTTCTAGAACTGGATAAGAGTGGATTGAAAGTGTGCCGTGAAACTGCTTTACCGAAGCATCGCGATGTAAATGACAGGACTCTGTATGTGGAGGCCCTGCGGGCAAATTCCAGCCATGACTGGCTCAAAGAGCTCTTTAGCCGCTATTGGCCCTTGGCTTCTGTCTCTCTGCCACATTATCCGGGAACGAAGAAGATTAAAGAGTTTGCTTTTATTGAATTCGAGCGTACGATAAGACGGTATGGTCTAAATCTGCGCAACAAATATCTCAACCTTCCGCCTCCACCCAAGAGCGTGTTCCACTCTTTAAATATGAGCCAGGCCTAATTATTGAGCTATCATTGTTAGAGCCCTGCGCCAATGTCAAAGAATTCAAAGTCGATATGCGTCAATATCCGCAGATTAAATACGTCGACATCAAAGAGGGCGATTAATTGGCACATTTGAGATTGGAGACCCCAAACGCTGCCGAAGATATGATACATCAGCTCAATTGTGCCGAGACGCAGCTGGAAGTTTTGCGCGATCAGGAACAACAATATTGGCGCAAAATCGAACAGGATCGCGAGGCTAAGCTTCCAAAAAAAGGTTCGTGTACAGCAAAAGCGAGGTCGAGAAAAAGTTTTAGCCAAATTACTGGCCAAGCACATTAAGTTTGATGATGATGATGAAGTTGTGGTGGTGGCCCCACCAGTTGAGAGTTAGAGCTAAATAAAAGCGATCGGCTTGCCGACTCTTAGCACAAGTAGAAAGTATACATTTTAAAAATATAACGTTAAAATAGAAGAGCAAAGAAAAACTGAATATTTCAAAACTATCTGAGCCGATTTTACTGTAATTCTTATTAGAACTTGGAGTTTCATATATCAGTTGGGGCAGAAAATATACCGAATGAAGTACATGAATATTTAAAACCATAACTTTAGAATCATATATTTCTGATTCGACATTCATTGCTTACTATATAGGCTTTTTTTGGCTTGCAGTCTTCTTATGCGAAACAAGTACACATTACTATAATTTACCTACATATGTCTATAACTCACGTCCTTTTGTGGGGCTTAAAAGTATAGCGATCCATCGGCAGGACCCAAATAATGCATAGATACAAGTAGCACATCGATTATAGTCCACTCACCGAAGCCACCGAGTTTACCGATGCCTTCCTGCCAGTGACCCAAATAGAAGTGATCAACTCCGAAGCCACCTAATGTAAAACTGATCAAGAGAGCCGTACTCCAGCGATATCCTTGCGTCCAATTGCCTAGACACAGGACTTCTGACGAAACGGTGCAATTGGTACGATAATATTTATCCGCTGCCGAATTGCAATGGGCGCGTTGAACACAATTCTGTTGCCACAGCTCTTTCTAATAGCAAGAGCGGCAGATCATGGAACGTTGAAACGAGCGCTCGCCCTGGCATTGGACATTGTTAAGCGTCCATAATGACATGCATAGTTATATGAGCATCGGATGCATGGGATCGACAAATTCTCACAAAGTGTGTCCCTATCCATGGGACACACCAGGTTGCCGTTTCCATTGCCATTGCCGCCACTGATGCTTGATTCATTGGCCAACGATTTGGTTATCATATTGCCCAATGCAGACAAATACTTCGTTGTCGTTGTTGTTGCTAACATTGCTATTGTCCTTGCTGTGATCTGCCTTGGAATCACAGAGGACTTAATAGGATGATTATATGCTTTTGGATTACCATACATGAATCGACTCAATTTATGAAAATAAAATTTTGAATGTTGAGCCAACTATTTGTCCTTACTAGCCGATTACTCTTCTTGTGTGAAAACAATCGCAATTTAGATTAGACGCAGTCATGTAAACTGAAGCGTCTCGTCAACAATATGCCTTAATACGTCGATTACCGTAATTAATTGATTAACATGTTGCTTGTTAACTTGTTATCTCAACAGTAGATGCCGCTTATAGGATCAATAAAGTTATAGGGTTGTTAAGTAAGCCTTGCTTTTTAAGCAAGTAAGCCTTGCTTTTTAATCTGTTTTCCCCTAAGTAGATTTGTTTTCCTGGTGTCGATTGCCGGGACAATTTTTAGTTAAACACTGATTATTCGGCTAGTTCGGACTCACATATTTTTTTTTTTTTTTTTTTTTTTAACCTTAAAATTATATATGTTATTTTTGGCCAAGACTGGGAAGAGAAATCTATTTCAGACAACAAAGAAATGTCAAGAACACACTGAAACGCTCAACCCGAAAGTGAAAGAATTGTTTTCATTTTTTTTTTTTGAAGCAAATATTTTTTTTTCTGTTTCGTGTTTCCGATTTACGTTAAAAATTTAGTTCGCGGGGACCGGAGAGCCAGATGCGGCATTACTCGATGACAAAGATGAGGACGTGGGCGATACAGAAGATACGGACGAAGAAGTGACCGTTGCCGCCGTCGAATTATGTGTTGCAGTTGTGGCATTTTCCAGAGCCGGTGAAGGTCTCGTATTGAAAAACTGTTTGATCTGTAATGGAAATAGGTAAATTATAATATGATTTAAATATCCTTCATGACGTCATACATACAATGCGTTTTATGTAGTTGCATGAACTCTCGTTGTTCGAACTGGATACAACATTGTCCACCCGATATGGTGGCGAGATGGTGACTTCGTTTAAGATTTGTATGTTCAGACCCTGCCAGGAGACCTCATTGTACTGGACATGGAGAAATGATAAGAAAAGGGATATAATAATTGCTATTCTTGATTGAGAAAGAACGGATAAAGTTGCTAACTTTATCCGTCGTTTCTCAATCGATGGGATAATTCCCATATGATGTTTTTGATGGCGAAATAATTAATAGAAACATGAAATCATTTTGGTGACAACTAATAGAGGAGTCCTTACCCCATATTGTTTGGCTATCGCTCTATAAAGTTCTTGTGCTTCTGGACTAACATCCGCATTTTTGGACTTGAGGAAATCCTGTCTTCGTTCTACTGTTTTCCGTAGACGCATTTTCACCTAGTATAAGTAAAATCAGATTATTACATGAGAGAGACGATTGGAGGATAAGAAGAGAAAGTGATCCAATTTCTATACCTGCTCTAAATTCAACTTTTGCGGATCATCCGTGAAATTTCCGTTGCACTCCTTGATCACCTGGACATTGCTGCAAAGCGATAGATTCATCACATAAACATCATTCAGCTCATCTGTCGCTTTTGACCGACATTCTGTTGTTATGGAAGAAGGCAATACACTTTAATATGCGATAAATGGACCAATTGGGAATCAATTCGAAGACTTACTTAATATAAGCATCTTTGTGTTATGATCGAATGCCAGAACCTCACCCTCAACCTCCTCACTAAAACAGGTGGTGCATAACACTGTGGAACCAATGGTGAAGCAATCATTCACAGCAGCACCGCTGTTCGATGCGGAGGCAGCAGCAGAGGCGGCAGCCATTTTTAATTGCAACCTGGAGATGTGAAGCCGGAATCGGAACAAAAACTGTAACAACAGCAGCAGGAGCACAGTCCGTGCGAAATACGAATATGTTTGCGGCTACAAGACGGAGGGCGGTGGCGGGAGGTGTGATTTGTTGCTTACGCCGTGCCTGGCTAGTACACGTTTGCAACAAAACAAAAAAAAAAAAAAACAAACATAAACGAATCAAATCAAACAAAAACAAAGAAAGATTGTCTTTATTTAGTTTTGTTTTTGTTTCTTATAACATCTGTTGTTTCCGCCGTTGTTGTTATTGCATTAATACACTGTCCTCTTCGCAAGCAAAAAAGATGCTTCTTCTTATTCGTTTTTCTTTGCCTACTTGCCGCGACTGTTTTTACTTTCACATTCAATTTCACGTTGCCGTTTACTTTTGTGTTTAGCTGTGTGTTTGTGTTAGTGTGTGGCAAACTCCGGGATTAGTTTATTTAATGCATATTTTTTTCAGGTGCTTTGTGTTCAGTTTTTTGGCTCGGCGGGACAGGCGGCTTTAGTTGAATTCAATGTGTCTAATACGTATTTTCTGATTTAATAAGTAATAGGTTGCGAAAAAATGTCATTTGTGAACGACGAAACAGCAGAAAGGGGTCGGAGATGGCCATACATCGATGGCAACATCGATAACTTCGATGTTTTGGGGAAATTTAATTCATCGATAGCTTTGCACTTGGTGGCTTATCGAGTTGAGCGTTATCGTTTATTGTTTTTACCGGCTACGACTTGGCTTGGTTTGGTTTTGATTTTGATTATCTTAAATTTGAAATAAAGTATTTATTTAAGTGCCAAAGATGTCTGATCCGAAAGCCAAACGTGTTCCGTCGACAGAAACATTTTTGCCCCTCAGTCGGGTCCGCACCATAATGAAAAGTTCCTTGGATACGGGGCTTATAACAAATGAAGTACTCTTTATGGTAACCAAATGTTCGGAACTCTTTGTCCAGCATTTATCACGCGAAGCCTACAAGGCCTATTGCTCTCCATCGAAACAAAATGCCGGAGGCGGCAGCAGCAGCAGCGATACTTTGAAATATGAGCATCTGTCCCGGCTGGTCAACAAGAGCAAAAATCTCGAGTTTCTGCTGCAAATTGTGCCTGACAAGATACGTGTGCATGAGTTCCAAGAGATGTTGCGTCTAAATCGTAACGCTGTCAGTGGTGATGAAGACGAGGATGACGATGACGAGGACGATGATGATGATGATGACGATGATGGTGAATCAGGTTCCAGCTCCGAGGCTGCAGAATGAATGCCTCATAAATGCTACCGCTGGAGGAAGAATGGCCCACAGCATGCTAGACTTTGTATTAGCAGATATAAAACATTTGACTTCTTATACTGATGGCTGATTGACATATTGTCCAACAGTCCACATTCTAATTAGCAATTAAATTATTACTAAATAACAGCATTAAATTATGTTGTTAATCCATATCATTTCCTTGCCAAATATCAAAAGGCATTGACTTAGTATTTTGAATGATTGTAACATTTCAAAAGATGGTTTTATTTATTTCAATTGGTGTAACAAGAAATAATTGCACTTTGTGTTTGATAAAAAGATTTCTTAAAATATTTTTTAGATTTTTAGATTGGTGCCCGCATAGCCTGTGGCATTTAGGCCTGTAACCTTATAGGTGGTCCCTGCTGGCGACGGCTGATCGAATTTGGCCGCTGTGGTCACGTACAGGATATCCAAGTTGGGTCCACCGAAGGCAGATGAGGTTATCTGCTTGGTGGGGAACTTAATTTCCAACAGCACTTTGCCAGTGTTGGGATCAACCTTAAAGATGGTGGCCCCATTGAAAGTGGCCACATAGAGATTTCCGTCGCTATCAATTGTCAGACCATCGGGAAGAAGATGATCCTTGGGACTGGTTTTGCGTAAATTAAACACAACCTTAGGATTGGTGGCCACTCCCGTCTCAAAGTCAAAGTCATAGGATTTGACCTCATAGTCCGTGGTGTCAATGTAATAAAACTTCTTGGCTTTCTCATCCCAAGCCAGACCATTGGAGATGCCTACATCAGATTTAACAACAGAAATTTGGCCACCTGTCCACTTGTAGAGCTCGCCGTGACGATGTACAAATTCATCGCCAATGTAACGCATGGTGCCGCCAAAGAAGCGACCTTTCGGATCGGTTTTGGCATCATTCCAGCGATTCGATTCGTATTCCTTTTGCACCTCGAACAAAGTACGGACCACCTTGGCCACTGGTGCAATGCCATCCCAGTTGACAATCAGAACGCGTCGTCCACATCCGACAGCAAATTCCTGCGGTTTACCTTCAATGGGCAGCACAAATGCAGCTAGAGATTCACCTTCAACTTTGGCCTTGTACACTTTGTTTTGGTTATAATCGTAGCGTAGTAAACCGGCTGCCTCAATGTCTACATAGTAGAGACTTTGCCTCTCTGCATCCCAGTGAGGACCCTCGCCCAAGCCAGCATAGGAGTCGGGAAGTGGTTCCACCTTGTACGACATCTATTAGAAGAGGGGGAAAACAACACATTATGGCCACAAAGCATTAGTTAAAATAACAAAATTCTGAATCAATCTCTCTTCGTATCTTAACAAAATGAAGAACTACCGTTAAACCGCAAAGAAAGCCCATGAGAAGGGCGAACCGCAGATTGAATTCGGACAGATGCGGCATCTTTCGAACGTTTGGATGGATCATGAATCGATCGAGTACTACACACACTCTGAAGCTGCTGCGGGGGTTTTTATTGAACTCGGAAGACAGATGTTGCCGCAGCTGTTGATGCTGACGCTCGTGACGTCATGCCCTTCATTTATACAGACTTTGATTGCGGTTGGCGTTGACTTTTTACATTTGTGTCGGATTATAATTAATTTTGATTGTTCATTTTGCAGCAGTAATTGTTGTCGTCTTTCATTTTATTAACTTTGATTTCTTTGGTTTTGCTTTCTTTTTGAATACTTTGTCATTGTTATCGAAGAATTTAGAAGAATGTCCAACTCGGACTCAGGATAGTATTTGGCCAACTCAAGGCTAGACAATGTCATTTAACTCAGTCACATTTAACAGCTAATTATTATTTTAAATGGCAAACAAACAAAAACAACAAAAAACTACATAATACATAATTGTATGGCCCATGGGAAAACAAACTAGAAAACGCTTTTGTAATTACCTTATTAATTGAATATAAATTTCTTTACGGACTGCTCGGACATACAACGCGTACGAAACTGAAGTTAATCCCCACAGGCAGAAATCTTTTTATACCCGATTTGGTACACAACTGGATTACATATATACAAAAGCCCTATGAACTGATAAGACGACAATTGACCAGTAGCAAAGCATTTAACTCTTCAGATAAGCCATACTATATACATATATATTTGCCGTCTACACATCAATTGATATGAGAGCTACTGACTGTCACCCTCCCGTAGTTTCTATAATTTACTGCAAAAAAAAAATATGATTACAGCAGCGAGTGGGAGTTAAATATGTTATTAAAAATTGATTAATAATATCAACACAGTTGAAAAATTTAATGGAATTTTTTTTTTTGTTTTTTGTTTTTTTGAGGTTATTAATATTTCGAATAATTATCTAAGGATTGCTGATGAGAAAATCAAATTTCGGTTTCGAAAATGCATAAAATTTTGTATTTTGCACTTAGTGGAATGATGTACCGTAAATTTTCCCAACGGCTTTTCTCAGATGCCATTTTCAAATTTCTGTAGTTTTGGAATTTTGATTTTGGAATTATCGATTTGGGTTAAAAATTCAGGAAAATTCAAATAAATTATCACCCGAATCTCTCGGAAAAAGTTGTCGTTGTAATAAGAATATAAAATATAATTTGTCTTCATTATTTCACTTGGCATTTTCATAGTGTATTTTTAATTGTTTTTTATTTATATTTATTTAATGCATTCGAAATGATTATCCAGAGTTTTCCGGTCCATTGCAAACTTGTGAAACGTTAGTATGGTGATAATTGGAATCGCATGTCATACCACTGTGCCAGCCCAGCCAAAGGATGAGATGACGTTGCTGGGATTTGTCTTTGACCTTCGAACATTATTTGGTCTTTGTCTGCAGCTTTTTTTTTCCTGACTGGGCCTAAATTTAGAATCGGACTTTTCCTTATCACAATGATGACTTGGTGTAATTGTATTTTAATAATAAATCTACATCCAAAACAATTTAAATGCTTTTCTAATTAATTGCCCAAAAGATTTATGGGCATATTTGCTTTGAATGATTATTTGATAAGACACTAAAATACATGCATACATACATAAGTATTTATGTATATATTTACATAGAAACAATTTTATATTCCATAATCAATTAAACTGGCATTAAAATAAACAATTTGAACCCATTCTTTAAAATCGTTGCTTTTAATATAACAATGAAATCATTATCAATGGTGATAAAATAAACTATAACAAAATGAGAATCATTTAAGGATGGAAATAAATGCATCCTGCATCCTGTTGCAATTTGGTAATAAAGTCCTTCTAACCATTTTATGATACACCTGTGAATGAATTTCGGGAAATGTCGTTTGGAAAATTCGTAAATTGAATTAAAAATCTGCAAGAAGATTAAAAGTACTAAAAATTATAATTTTTAAAGTGTAATTGGTAAACAAATTATGTCTTATGTTATAAGACCTTGCTAAAATAATGCTATTGAAAACAAAATATTATTATCCATAAAAATAATGGATAATTAGAGGATATAATATTTTTTAGCGTTTGAAATGGCCACATATGTCCGTTGTAATGAGTCTATATACAAATTATCAAAGAAATATCAGGTGACTTTCATTTAATAAGCTGGCATATACAACTATGAAAAACTTGAAAAAAACCGCTTCTATTCGCAAGTCGGCTATCGATTATTAGCATTACCAATATCGATACCGATTCTATGTAGATAACTGCTTCATTACTCTGAACACAGCTGATCGTTGCGCATATTTTTTATATGTATGTATGTATTTACATAGCATGCTTAATGAAGGCTAAGATTGTTGCCGGCCGGCAATTTCTTATATAAAATTTCTTTATCATTTTAGCAATTACCTCAATTTTTTAAGGCGAAGATTGAATGTAATAGCTCAAGTAATTGAAACGAATTCTTTATGGCTCTACCAACGGATAACAAATAGACAGACCAATGCAAGGTAAATGTTTACACTCACTGAATTAAATTTTAGTGTTGAAAATGTCAAATGTTTCTATTTAAAGCACAGGTGTTGGTAGTCAAAGAAATATTTAAATCAAATCCAGAAGGCCTTTGTAACTAGAATTACATTCTTTTTTAAGTTTATATAAATTTGCCCAACCACGCGAGGAAAAGAACCTGCTGAGAATCAGTATGTTGAAAAATTCAAATAATGTAAATGATTTTTATTTTTGGCGATGAAATGATCGGCATAATTTGTTACGCATATACATAGATAACTTCGACGTATGTAGGTTGTATATATAGGTTTGATACCGAGACCTGGTAAGCGCTACTTGCTCAAGTAACGGTCATTCTAGAAAGATTAATTTGGTCACACTGCGTCACGCGCTGATTGGTGGCATTTTTCCTATCGATATATTGAGTTCGAAAAGTTTCCATCGATAGATTTGGCATGTGTTCGTGTTAGTGCTGGGTTGGCTGTTAGTGGAGCGAATTGGCCCCTGTGGCTGTTGTTGTAGAGCTATTTTTAATCTTCTATAATTTGAAACGATCTTTAACTTATTATTATTATTAGTATCTTTATTAAAAATAAAATCTTATATCAAGCTTAAAACAGAAATTCAATCTTTGACTAACTTAAAACTATAAAACGAATAATTATTGTCTATTCAGAGATCCACTTGTTATTGTGTGATTATTAATAAAAAAAAACGATGATTCCCTCATTGCTGATACCCATTGTAAACGCTGCCTGCCAAAACCAATGACTCCTAAAATTGCGTTCTAGCTTTTACTGCGGGTTTTTCTTAGTGATGGTAAAACTGACAAACCATCGAGCATCGGCGAAAAAATCGATATTTTTATGAAATGAGAAACATCGATACCACATCGATGTTTCGTACAGCTCTATGTTGTTGTTTTTTTGTTTCCGAAGTGAGTGGACGTGTAGCGCACGGCTTGTTGGAGAGAAAAATAAAAAGAATAAAATAAGAGGAAAGAATAGAAAGAGGAATTTGAAAAGGAAGAAAATTAAAATTGAAATCCATAAGAGAATTCCTTGGTAATGGACACGCGTGTGCTTGTTTGTACTCGTTCACCTTCACTAGCCGCAATTCGACATATTTTTTTTTTCTGGTGTGTGTGTGTGTGATGTGTAGTGCAAAACGGAGAAACGGCAATGACGACGAAGACGACCACCAAAAAGGAGGAGTAAACGTTAGCAAGAAAATGTGGCCCATAACACAACAAGAAATGGGTGAGGGTGGCAAAAAATAGAAAGAAAAAGTGAAAAAACAACTGTAAGAAAAAGTCTGGCCGCAGCAGCACATGCACGCACACAAGCACGCCAAAAACAACGCGAAAGAAAAGTGAAAACGTGCAAAAAAAAAAAAAAAAAGAACGGAAAGGAGAGAAAAAAGAAGAGAACAAAAAAACCAAATCAAAATAGACAACAGCAGTGAAAATGTGTGACACAGCGATAAATGTAAATTCTACATCAACAACAACAACAACTGCAGCAGCAACGACAATAACATCAACAGGAGCAACATCAACTGCATCTGGAACCCAATTACCAGCAGCTACAATTCCAGCTACAACTGCTTCCAAGAAAGAAGCACAACAACGGACGCTACAAAATTGTTGTCGTCTTTGCATTGCTCCGGCCACAGAATGTATTTCGATCATCAATAGCTATGCAGCCGATAAGGAGCCTCTGACTACCAAAATCTATAATTGCGTCAATATCAAGGTGAGATACTACACACTCAGAGAGACACGAAGAGAGAGAGTACAAAATAATGCCATCATCATCAGTAGTAGTGGTGGTAGTAGTGGAAGTAGAATCATTAGCTTTGAATTCCATTCCCTGCTCCCAGCCAGAGAAAACTGTTATACACATTTCCGAACTCCTCCTCCGCCTCCTGCTGCTGCTGCTTGCTCGGACCACAGGAGCCACACCCGCAGCAGGCGGCGTGTCGCCCCTTCTATAAAGTTTCAATTCAATTGTGGCTGGAGGGGATCAGCGAATGAAAATATGAAGAGAAACAGTAAAAAAAAAGTGAGGTTACGTGTTTGACAGAAACCAAAATCCAAAAGCCAAACGAAAGCTAAAAGCGCAAACGTTGTGCAAGCAAAACAAAAATATGGGACTAACAATAAAAATGGAATCCTCTTCTGCCACTGGCACTGTCATTGTTGGCACTGTCGCTGCAGCTGCAGCTGACGCCGCCTCTGACGCCGCATGCTTATATAGTTTATACTCTGCCAAGTCATGACATCGCCCCGTCACTGGTCGACGCTGCTGCTGCTGCTAGCAGGCATTGCCCAATCCCAGTGATGTGAATTGAGGTTAGAGTTGATCCTGGCGAGGTATTCGTACGAATGGCCAGCACAAAGCGGAAACCGCAATGAGTCCGAATCGAATTGTGTGTGCTTGTGTGTGTGTGTGTGTGTGTCTGTATACGCTGGACAGGCACACAGAAAACCCAAAGCCAAGCAATTATTCGTATTAAATTTTTCTTTCTACCCCGCAATCGCTTGGTCTTGGTTTTCTTCCCTTTCCACTTTGCCCATTTTCATGGAATTTTCTTAAGGAAGATTCGATAGCAGCTGCCGTCTGGCGGCCGCCTCTGTTGTTACTCCAACGGGCGGCTCTGACCAGATTTCTATCCACATCCAACATTTTTGCCCTCGCTCTCTCTCTCTCTCTCTCTACTTGCTCGCTCGCTCTTTTCGCTTTGCTCCGCTTCCGCTAATGTGCGCTTGCGTCTCCTATAACTTTGTTGCCATCATCATCATCATCCATTTGGATGACAACGCCACCTCGTTCTCCTCTTGCTCCTGCTGCTGCTACTACTACTTCCTCCCAGGGCCAGGACAGGTTGGCTTCGCTAGCTTCGGTTTTTATTGATTCTTTCAACAGGCAACAGCTACAGCAGCAGCAGCAGGCCCTCATCATCGTCCGTTGTCGTCGTTGTCGTCGTCATCCACTTTTTTTCCTACTTCGTTCATTCGGCTGCACACACCACATACACATGCATACAAAACACACACACACACACATACAAATACACTCAAAATGGTTGCCCGTTTCTGAGGCCTGACCCCCGGCGGCATCGACATCGACATCTCGACATCGCCCTCGTCGGTCGGTTACCGCCGCCGTCGCTGCTGCTGCTACACGTTGCTGCTGCGTGTGCCAGTGCCATGGCTCTGGGGTCTCTCTAGTGAGCTGGTGACGACTGGTGGCTGGTTGGTTGGTTAGCTTGCTGGCTCGCTGGCTGGCTGGGTCTGTTTTGGCTTTGGCTCGATTTCATGCCGCGCACACACAAACACATATACACACACGCACCCATATACCCATACCCGACCGAGAGTTGACGACGACGACGAGCATTTGGTTGGCGTCATCGCTAGCTCGACTGCTTCTTCTGGCTCGCTGGCTCTGTTCTCGTTATCTGGAGGCGGACCACATGCTCGTTCATATAACACACACACACACACACACTCATACACACCGAAAGAGGGAGAGAGAGAGAGAGCGAAAAAAAAAAGAAAATGAGACAAAGGCCTGACCATGCCATGCCATGCCAGACCAGGCCAGGCCAGACCAGGGCAAGCAAGCAGGCGGGCGGGCGGGCTGGCAGGCAGGGAGTGCGGGTAGTCGTCGAGTGGTTTCACCTTGGGCAACTCTGCGGCTCTTAACGCAGATTACCTGATGGGCTTGGGTTTTGGGCCTGGGCCTGGGCCCGCATCGAATTTCGTTAAAAACAAAAAAGCCCAAAACATAACAAAAAGAAACTTTAGCGAAATATTAAATAAACAAAACAACAATAACTTTCTCTGATGTGGCGGATGCAGTGCATCCCCGCATATTCGGTTTCAGTATATGCCTAACGGTAAAGTTATCGATTATTTAACTTATCGTTTTTATTTTAATCAAACTCCATCGCCAATATCAATGAAAAAAAGTACCAGCAACAACAATAAACTAAATATGAACATTGGCCAATTGATAGGTACACTTTGTACCCAGAGATAGGATCCACACACACACACACACATACACAGGGACGGGCGAATAAGGACACAAAAAGGAAGACAACAAAAATGAAACTCGTTCGATACGATTTCTTTCATCTCATATCCTCCATCCACACGATGGCCACGATGATGGCTACTGATGCTGACGAGGATGCACCTGGTCTGCTTGGGCTTGCCTCGTCTTATGTCTAGCAGCTGCTCTTACATTTTTGTTGTTTTTGCCTTTCTACCTGCAGTAAGGGAGATGAGGATATAATCTTTAACCTGCCTCAATTCTCCAATATTAAAGTTTTAAGCTAACTAGGAGATGATGAAAGCGAGAGAGAGAGGGAGAGAGAGAGCGAAAGGGTGGAGGGAGACTTATGTGTGTGTGTGTCTGTTCATGTGGTAATATGGCGGCGGTTTCTGCGTGCGTGTGTGTTTTGGATTATGTGGTGTGGGCAGGTTGAATGAACAACAACATGTTATCGAAAACCCTCACAGCCCCCAAAATACACACAAATCCAAGACGACTACACTTCAAGTGTCCAAGCCAAAGGAGTTGTCAAAGGAAGGAGGGGGGAAGTACATAAGCCTAGTATATAAACGAACTGAAGGAACATAACTACATGAGCAGGAATATGCTGGAGGAGTAGGAGGAGGATGAAGAAAGCCAAAGGATTGTGCTTGGCTGCTATTTGGTGTCAATTACAATTGCATAAAAAATATATCAAAAAAACCAAACAACATAGACAAATCAAGGAGAAGAATCCTTGAATTAAATGTGCTGAAATTAATTGTAAGCATTACTTTTGTTTTAATGTTGCCTCCCTTGAGTGTTGGTCACTCATTTTTTTGAAGAGATGTGTCGTCGGGTAGGAGAAGAGGAGGAGGTGTCCGTTTCCTACCGTTTGTTTCTATGTACATATGCAAGTACATGGATTCCAGTATATATGTGCACATATATACTAAACATGCGCACACACACACATGCATACATCATCCATAATCGGAAAAGGGACACATGCATTTGATTTGCGCAGAGTTGTGTGTGTGTGCGTGTGTGTGTGCCGAGTTTGGGATGCTGCTGAACGACTGCAAGTTTTACATATAATTATAAACAGGTCATTGACATTTTAAATGGGGGGTAGTTACTTAGTTCTTCTCGCTTCAATGATTTCTGCTGGACAATGTAATAAAGGTAAGGTAAATCCTTGCAAATCCTTGTTTCTCCTCCTGCCACCAGAATCATCGTCCATGTACCGAAATTGTCAAGTGCATATTTAGGTTGGTTGGGGGTCAATCAATTATAGATTCCTTTTTTATATTTTTGTTTTTGGAACTTGAAACTGAAGTTATCTTCTTGCTTTATGATTAGTTTGGCCTCTAAGTAGTGAAACGAGTTAATTAACAAATAACACATTGACTAATTTAGTTTGTATTTCTTTCTGTTTTCCAATTATAGATCACACCACAGGATCGTTTATCACAACAGATTTGCCATGCTTGTATTAGCTATCTGAATTCATGGCAAAGTTTTAAAAATCGTTGCCTTAGTTCGCAAACCAAACAGCGGCAATGGCTGGAGACGTCCACTGAGTCGACGACGACGACAACGTCAAGTAAAAGCAAACTTTTGAGCTATTTAGATTTGAATAGTTCGGAGAATGGAACTGGAACAGCAACAGCAGGATCTGATCACCATCAAGTGGTCGAGAATGAAACATTGGTTGCCGGCAGCAGTAGCAGCAGCAGCAACAACAACAACAACGATGTGGCATCAGATGATCCAGCGGATAAATCTACATCTACCTTAGCAGCAGCAGCAGCATCAGCATCCGCAGCGGCGGCAGCAGCAGCAGCAGCCCATATACTGGATGGAATACCAGCGCTAAAGAAACGCAAATCTTTAACAGTCTATGTGAGTCCCAAACAACAGCAGCAGCAGCAACAGCAGCAGCAGCAGCCCTACCATCAACAGCAACAACAACAACAACAACACCAGAAGCAGCAGATACAGCAGCAGCAACAACAACAACAATTGCAGGCAACTCAATTGACAGGCGGTTGGGCAGCGTGTGGTGGCGGTAATAGTAACACTGGCAGTAGTTGTGGCGTTGGTGGTGGCGAACCACTACTTGTCCAAGTGTTACCGACAACAGCAGCAACAGCAACAATTGCATCTTGCTCCTCTGCCTCGACCTCGTCATCATCCCAATTTCACACCCAATCTCAATTACAGCGACATCATTCTCAGTCTCATCCTCATTCTCATCATCATTATCAGCAGCAGCATCCACAGTCACAGCCATATCGTAAATACCAACAACAAAGAAGTAGGCAACATCAGGCACAATATCAATATACTCCAAGACGTTCACGTCAGCATCAAGGAAGACGTGGTCCTGGTCATGTAGTTGCTCCATCTACAACTAATCCCTCTGGTCATTCCACTTCCATGCGCAAACTGAAAACCAAAATGTATTTACCCTTAGATATAACAGTCCCATCATCATCGCCAATACATCTTCCTGGTGCTCCTGCACCTCCGCCTCCGCCTCCCCCTCCTTCTGTTCATCCCTCAGCTCCAATCGCATCTATGTCAACTGCTGTCTTACCGCTACCACCGCCAAAGCCACTGTTAATGCCAATATCGGTGACTGCCCCATCAACATATTCGACTACAACGACTGCGACTGCGACTCCGCTGCTAATGCCGGTGACGCTGCAAAGCGCCACACAGCAATTGCGATTTTTCAGACGCTATTCCTATAATGTAATTGTATCGTGCATTCGAAGAGACTCCCCACTCCCCCCTCCCCCCATCTTCCCACATTTTTCTCAATTTATTCAAGCACAGGATATAAAGCGGAGTTCCTAATATAAACCATCGAGAGTTAATAATTTATATATCTTAATATACAAACAAAGAAAATGGTATAAATTTCTGCATTACTGATCCAAGGACATCCATGTTTTTCTTTCTTCTTTCCACCACCACCCCCCGCTCATTCTAAATACAGCCCCTGCCCGCTGTGCCCATCAAAGATGAGCCTATCGATGATACCGATGATGACTATCAGATGAAGTCCATAGATGAATCCATAGACGATATGGTTGATCCCACAATGTTCCTAGAGCGTTCTGAGCACGAAGGCGATGTCCCATTGATGGTGAGCAATACACCCATTTGAGAGAGAAAGATGATGATGATTTTAACACATTTTCCTTTTTTCATTCCTTGACAGACTTCGGACTATGATTATACGGCTCAGCATGGCGTTACAGCAGCTGCAGCAGCCGCGGCGCTACCAGCTAGCGCTGTGGCCAGTGTCGCCGCTGCTGGTGACTCGAAAGTGGCCAGTTGCCGGGCATGTAGCCTACAGTTCTCCACACGAGCCAATGCCCGACGGCACGAGCGTAATCTGCATCCGAATCTCTTTCAATTGTCCACCGATTCGCCCAACAATACCCCCGTTACAAAGCCAACGCCGGCTCTGGCCGCCGCATTGGAAATCCAACGGGCCGCTGCTGCGGCAGCCTCAGCTGAGGCAAGTCGTTCCGGTGGCAATATGTCAACGCAAAAGTATCGTCAGGTGGTAATGAATGCCTTTATCAAATGTGAAGCTGGTGGCTATGACTACGATAATCCCGAGCAATATCAATCCTTGCTGAGTCGCGACAAAGTTGAATTTATCGAGCAGAATGCCGAATTCCTTGAGCAGTATCAGACGATGACTTGTCGTTGTTGCAATAAGTTCTTTAGCACCTATAAGAATTTTATGGCCCATGTACGCAAGAAGTATCCATTGTTGCCGCGTAATCTCTGTTTCAATTGCCTCAAGATGAATGACTCGAAGGCTTTGTTTATATCACATCTGAAGAAGCGCAACTGCATCAATCTGTACAGGGTTATGAATGCCATCAACAACAAGCAGCAGCAGAACGATGGAACCTCCGTTGCTCCGTCGCCTGCTGCTGTTCCAGTTGTCGTCCCAGCGGCTGTGACAGTTGTTTCTGGTTCGAGTGGAACAAGTGGCACAACAACAACAACAACATCTGACCGCCCAGAGAAGCTGCGGGCCAAAAGAGCTTCTGGTCAATAAGCTATACGAATGTAAACTCTGCCCAAAAGGTTTTCGCACCAAACATGAGTTCCGTACCCATGTCTATGATAAGCATGCGGATGTTCAGCGTAAGGATAACAATTCCATTCAGTGCAGCTTCTGTGGCCTGGACTTTGCCGATCCTGTGGACAGGCGGCGTCATTACAACAACATGGACTGCATTGTTCGCTTGCGTTGCATGACCTGTGATGCCAAATTGGAGACGCATCAGCGATTCCTCGATCATGTCTATCAGGATCATTTGGGCGGCTTGAGCAGTGATAATGTCTCATCGACGACTGTGATTGGAACAACTAATGTGGATAATTCCCATTCGCCTGGCAAGAAGAATCTGCTGGGTGCATTGGGCATAGGATCGGCAGATGAATCTCGTAGTGCTGCCACGCCATCACTAATAACATCTACACCAAAGCCAGCTGTAGCTGCTGCTGCTTCCACAGTGACAGCTAGTGGTGGTTTATTAGGTGGTGGAGCCGTGGCATCGTCGGCGGCGGCGGCGGCCAATCGTGATCGTGATGGAGCTCCCAAATCTCAATATTTCTCCCGCATGCCCCAGGTCTGTCCCATTTGCGGCCAGCAGTATAACAATTACAACAATGTTCTGCGTCACATGGAATCCAAGCATCCCAATAAACTGCCCGAAACATACAAATGTGTACGTTGCGGCTTGGGCTATCCACGAATCTCTTATCTGCGTGAGCATATGATCAATGTCCATGGCGTTGATAAAAATCGCCATTCTGGCGGATTTGAGTATATTGTTAATGCGGATGCCGTTAAACTAGCCGATGGCAGTACACCCAATGTCTATACAGGCCGATATGATTATGTGATGAAGGATCTGATGTCGATAACAAATGGTGGGACCCTCGGTAATTAGGCTTAGTGTGTAGTTTGTCCAAAAACCTTTCATCGACTTCAGTGTTTTAGTGTGTTGCAATTGACTGACATATAGCCTATTTACTTATAATTAAAGTAAATGAATTAACAATTTTAGTTATACATATCAATTTTATTCTCTAACATTTCATAATTTGTGTTTTTTGTCCAACAAAATGTTAATGAAGAAAGTCAAAAGTCTTAACTATATCTTTTCCACCAAATGTGGGCTTATGTCAATCAATTATTTGGTAATTTTTACTAAATTGTAGTCTGTCTCTTTGTTGCTCCTTATACATTTATGTTTCATTTCTATGTAAACACTTAAAAATTTTAAGAGAATACGAGATAGAGAGAGAGAGAGCTTAACTAATGAACGATGGCTATTCCCTTTTTCAGATGATGACGACGATGAGGGAACAACTGGCAGTGTGGCCAAAAAGATACGACTGGATGACAGCAGTAATAATAGCAGTCTGATGGGCATGGCCGCAACACAGCAAAAGGAGTGTCCCATTTGCAATGCAGTATTCAGCAACAATATTGGTCTATCCAATCACATGCGTTCACATTATACAGCCTCTGCAAATGCCTCTGCATCGGCGAATGCTTCTGCCTCGACGTCTGCTTCATCTAGCACAAATGCCGCTTTGGCTGCAGCCAATCGTATGACACCCAAATCATTGACCATAACAGCGGCTCCTCCAATTACAGCGGATACACCAACGCCATCAAATAAGAGCAAAACAACAATAGCATCGGCGGAGACAAACTCGGCGGCCGCACCTCAAGTACAGGCAATACAATTTCGTCGCAGTTTGGATCAGGCAGCCGATCGGCGATTCCGGCGTATGCGTTGCCGCATATGCCAGCGACGCTTCAGCTCCAAAAAAATCCTATCGTTATCACATGCTTACCGACCATCAAGTGCAGAATGTTCAGTTCATTAAGTGCAAACTTTGTAATGCCGAATTTGCTTATGAGAAGGGATTGAAAGTGCATCTGTTCAAGGTGCACGGCAAGGCCATTAAGGATGAAATGATAATAAAGCAATTTGAATGCGAAATTTGTTCTATAGTCTACAGTTCGGAGATGGAACTGCAACAGCATAAGCGAAGTGTACATGAGTTGGGCACAGCTTCTTCTTCAGCATCGGCAACTGCGGCAGCAACAACAGGAACGGCAACAGCAGCAGCAGCACCATCTTCATTAACCAACAATGTTGGTTCTCTAACCGCACCTTTGTATTGGTATCAATGCAAATACTGCCCATCCAATTTCAACACCAACAAAAAGTTGGCCATTCACATTAATTCCCACGATGAATTCGATTCCAATGATTATTCGTGCAAAGACTGCGGCAATGTCTACAGTGGCAGAAAAAGTCTCTGGGTATGTGTGTCGTCGATTGTCTATTTTATCAGAGTGAGATATAGCAATTTATTTGATTAATTCATTGATTTTTCAGGTTCATCGCTATAAGAAACATCCCCAAGTGCCTGATCCGGCCGAGTGTTGCCTATGTCGCAAAATATTTTTCGATCGTCAAATGCTGGACAATCATATGCCCACTTGCAATCGTAAGCCGATAACCTCCACAGGCGCACATCAACAACCACAACAGCAGCAGCACCAAAACCAACAAGATCAGCTGAGACGTGGTCTAGTTGTTTTCAAGCACAAAACTGGCGACGATGATGACGATGAGGAAGAAGATGTTGAACAGCAATCACAACTTAATTTAGATGATGGAACTGATGAAGCTTCTGTGCCCACTGCTGCGGCGGCTCCCTCCTCGTCATCGTCGGCGGCGGCTCATGTCAAGATACGCATACCTGAGGTGGCTTGCACCATTTGTGGAGCACGCTTTAACGATCAGGAAATGTTCACTAAGCACATACAGAAACATGAACAGGAATTGTATGTAGATAATCCATTAGCGGCTATGTTTGACGATAGTCCAGCCGATCCGGGGCAATTCCAAGTGGAGCGGCAGAACGAGAATGGGGAATATGCATGCGATTTGTGTGCCAAGACATTCCCACAAGTGATTGCACTTAAGGTGCATCGCAAATGGCATTTCAGAGGTGATAGCAAGCAGGTGAGCGTTTTTCGGCTTGTGCAGCAAGGAGGAGATCAACGAACCAAGTAACCCCCTAACGCCCTCTCACCCCTACTACTCTGAACTGAACTTGATGATGAAAGAATTTGTTTTATTGCTGCTGGGATTGTGTTTTTGCCCCTTAAAAACAAACAAAGCGATAAATCACCACCGATCTTCAATGTGCGATATTCATTTGGGGTTTGAACATTTTTTAAACTAAGTTTCGTATTGAAAATATCAAAAAAGCGCACGGACAACTGAAGAACTGGTGGCGATTTGTCGTTGCTGTTGGCAACAATAACAAACCCAGCTGCTGCAACCTCCGCACCAGTCGCAAAAAACAAATGATTATATGTAGATAACATGAGCAAATCATTTTTACTAATCGATATTTACCTCTTTTTCCCCCCCGCCTCCTCCCGTGCATGCATGCCAATCAACTTTTCTCTTTCCCTTTCCTCTTTTTCTTTCTTCCTTTCTCTCTCTTTTATTTTGTTCGTTTGCTTTCTCTGCGTATATATAGAACCCCATCGACGGCGAAGCGACACAGTTGAACAACAACAACAACAACAATTCGATGTTGCATCTACGCGAACTGCATGCAGTGGGCTTAGTGCCCAATCAACAGCAGCAACAACTGAACTCCAGCCACAATCAGAGCCAGCAGCAGCAGCAGAGCCACAATTCATCAGCGACCTCAACGACGGGAGCAAGCAAATCGCTGAAACGGAAACGTGAATTGAAATGTGATTACTGCGCCTCCACCTTCATCAGCAACAACAATCTGCGTCGTCATATGTATGAGCTGCATAAACATGAGGTTAGCCATTTGCCCGAACCACCGGTCATTGTGGTTGATGAGCCGCTCTCATGCCGCCGTTGTGATCTTCAATTTGATAGCAAAGAATTGTGGATTGAACACAAATTGGCCGATGCGAAAGTGGTGCGTCCTTTTTGTCCCTTTCAATGGGGATGTGATCTATGTGGCGAATACTTGTCACGCAAAGAGAAGCTCATCAATCATATTAACAATCACCTTAAGGAGGATGTTATAGTCCCCGTATCAGAGAAGATAACCACAGCAGCCGCTTCAACAGCAATGTCAACTGCAGCAGCAGCAGCAGCTGCAACCACAACAACAAATGCAAGCGAATCATCTAAGACTGGTATTATAAAATTAGAGCAAAAGCCAGAATCAACTGTAGAGACATCGTCTAAAAGCGAAGGTGTTGTCGACCAGAAGGTTCAGATAATGGCAGATGTGAAAAATGAAAAGGCGTCGACAGCTCAGCCAGAAGATAGCGATCTGGACGAAGGTGATGATGATAGCTCAGATGATGACGATGGAGAGGATACTTCTGATGACGATGATGATGATGATGATGATGATGACGACGATGATGATGATGACGACGACGATGATGACGAAGAGGATGACGATGATGTGGAAGTGGAACAAGTTGTTGAAATCGAACAGCAAACTAAACCAGTGCCAGATGCAGTTCCAGTTACTGCTGATGATGATCTCGTCGAGGAAGTTTTAAGCTCCGATGGAGACGATGATGATGATGACGATGATGATGACGATGATGAAGATGATGATGATGAGGATGACGACGAGGACAATGACGATAATGATGAGGGAGAGGACGATGCTAATGTCGAAGAAGGCATTCCAGAGCCACCCATTTTGAATGGAAAACACCAGTTAAAAATTACACCAAGTTCAGTGGAAAATAATGTTGATGAAGACCAGCATGTTGGTGAAGTGGAACATGATGGGGTTATACCCATTGAGGATATTATTGAGGAGTATGATGTTGATGATGATGATATTGAGGAGGATTTAGATGGTGGTGTGGTCAATGATGGCGTTGTTGTTGTCGAAGAAGAAGTTGATGATGACGATGTTGATGATGACGATGATGATGGCGATGAGGAAGAAGATGATGTTGTTGGTAGAGTAACTAGAAGACCAGTAGCCACATCGACTACGTCATCATCGGAGAGTGAATCATTGACAACAAACACAACTTCACATTCAATGGGTGAGCGGCGTAAAAGAAGGCAACAGCAACAGCAGCAGCAGCGGCAGCGGCGGCGGCGGCATTAACTGACGCTGCTGATGCTGATGCTGATCAGTCTGATAATTCCAGCTATACGTGTGATCTATGTCAACTTTGTTTCGATTCTCAGGAGCAGTTGCAGACCCACATCAAAAGCCATTTTCTGAATGGGCCAAAAATGTCAATGACAACGTCAACAGCAACAACAACGGGTCTAAAAGTGGTGACAGCGGCAGCGACAGCAGCAGCAGCAGCAGCGGCGGCGAAGGCGGTGGTGAGCACTTCTTCTAATATCATAAACAACAACAATAAAACAAATAAAATAATAACAACAACAACGACGACAACAAAATCTTCGTCCGTTAAGACAACAAACTGATTTTGAGTCCAACATTGCTCCTCACATCACGCACCACCCGCGCCCTCACACACTCACAAGACCAAAATAAGCTACAAAACATGACTACAAACAATCTATCCATTCATCCATCCATCCATCAATCAATCAATCAATCAATGATCATGATAAATGTACAAAGACCAATCATCAGCAAACATCATCATCAAAGAACAATTACAACAGGCCACAAAGCATTCCATCAGTAACAACACATTAATGTGCATCTGCATAAAAGCTTCTCTGTATGTGTGTGTGTGTGTGCATATGTATGTTTGGGTGGGTGTGTTTGTGTGTCTATATATGTATATATATATACATATACATATACATACATATATAAGATTAAGACATAGTTTTAGCTAAAGATGTAAAACTACAACTAATATATACATTTTTTTTCCTTTTTAAATGTTGAATTAGTTTGTATCTACACAACCGACGCGCACAAACACACACACACGCATACACACACATCACGCAGACACATACAAAAAATACCCTCATATACACAAAAGCACATACAAAAATGCATGCCAGAGAAAAGTTTAAGTATATTTAGTTAGATTTACTTATACTTACCACACTTATATATAAAATATATTATCTCAAAACTAAAAACAAGAAAGTAAAAAGGAAACAGAAAAAGAAAAATGGTGTTTAAGCCGTACCAAAGTATAATACAAAAACCAAGTAATATAAAAACGTAAAAACAACAACAAAAAATACTGTAAGACAAACTTCGGTAAGCCGAATTTGTATTTACCCTTGCTGTTAGTGTTTTTGAATATAAAAGACGATCTCAAACTTTCAATTCAAACTTTCAAACCTTTGTCAATTGTCCGGCTCCAAAAAGGTTAAGATTCAATAAGGTCTACAAAAAACACACAAGAGAATATACCAAAAAACAAAAACATATAATTAAGTGATTTCAATTGTGACTGACCTTTTGGTACACATATATCTATGCATAAAGTCGTAGTATATAGTAAAAATGTCCGATTTTAGGCAACGACAATTATACACTACAATTTTAACATTTTCTTTTTTATAATGCTGATTATACGGCCTGCCAATTTCAATTCACATCAATTTAGAACCTAAATTTCATAGTTATAGCTTTAACATTGAGAAAGGAGATAACAAAGGTTTAACCTCGATCCTATTCAAATATATATAAGGCAAGGGTATTAACAAAAAGAAACTAAATCGCGCTCATTTAATATTTAAGATTCGTTTAGGATAGTAAGCTAGCTAGCATTAGGCGATTTATCAAGGGGTTTGAAAAACCAATTATCAATTATAATTTATTTGAAATATGAAAAATATTTCATTTACCATTTTCTAACATTGTCCTCGAAATGTAAATAAGAATTACTTGAAGGCAAAAACGCATTAGACAAAAGACAAAAAGAAGAACAATTGAAGAGATGCTTTCATTATTTGAAATTTAAATTTTATTACCTAATTGCTAATTATACAGTTTATATATCCAGATCTCTACACTGCGACTACTTACTATTTTATAGATCAGCTAGATAATGGTATAAAACGAAAACTATTTCCTATAACAAAAATTTGTTTCTGTTTCTTGATTAAACAGGACTTAATAATAATTTAAGAGACACTTGCTACACTCTTAAACAATCTCGATAAAAATCCAAAAGTTTTTGAAGTTTAGACAACCAAATCCATGCATCAGTCAAGTTTAATTATAGTTTCATATCCATTTGTCTTTTAATTAAATTTAATTCCCAATCAATCATGCGTAAATTTGTAAAAAGTTTGAAATCTATATTCTAAAATTGATACTTAATTTAATATAATTCATTTTGAAACGATTCCAATTTGTTCCAATTCGCACTCTGAAGAAAAAGAAAAAGAAATTCTAATGCGTTTTATCCGTCTTGAGTTAGAAAGAGCGAGAACGACGGAGGGAGATGGTAGTTAATAGCAGCAACTAAAATTTAAAGCACAATATATCTAGTAACATGAAGATGAATATATAATAAACGATTCCAATTGGAGTAATAAAGTATATATTTGTTGCCATACACCCAAGTCTAGAGACAAATGGAGAACTGGAAGAGGAGCTGTGGCGATATTCGATATAGTAGGGTATAAGAAGTCGTACTTGAAATCATATAGGCACCTTATACCCACACATACATATATATATATATGTAATTGCCGCTTGGGATTGAAATTCGTCTTTCTGTCTGTCATTATGCCACAAAATACACATGTAAACACTCAGCTCCAAAACGAATAGTTCTAGATTCTTTTAAATACTAGAAATAAGAATTCAACTATACTGTAATTGCATAACATAGATTATAAAACGTACAAAATAATAATAATAAAGTAAATATAAAGTAAAACAAAAACATTGCTACATATTATAAGCTGAAGGCGCAGGCAGGCATTGGCCTTCAACCTTAATCTGTCACCTTTACTTTACCATCCCGAATGTGTTTAAGATTCCTGCTCTTAAAAAAGATTGAGCTAATAAACAAAAGGATTACAAATGATCGTAATATAATTGTTTGTCTTTTCATTTGTTTGGATTTTGTTGGTGGGGAGTCTCTGTCTACCCTTTTTCTACGATAAAGTCTCATATTTAATCTGCGATATTGTTTATGATCAGAATTATTCTTGAACTATCACTGCTTTTCCTACACTTCACGGGTTTTAGAAATGATGGGTGTTTTGAGAATTATTCAATATAATTTTTGGTGATTCTAATTTTAATTTAAAATTAAGACTTGAATAAAAAGTGTCTAAAAATTCGCAAAGATAATGGCTTTTTAGGATTTGCTTAATTTGAACTAATGAAATTAAGATTTATCGCCTCAAAAGACGCCATGATAATTGGCAAATTGTTGGCCAACAATTTAAATTAAAAAAGAGTTCACTTTTGAGAATTGGTTAAACAAAAGTTTTAGTCTTTAGACTAATGAATAATGAATCAACATTTTAGTGATTAACAATAAATTTAAAGTGCGTGGTACGTAGAATTTGCTAATCCGCCCCTACATCAAACACTTGGCAATATAAACCAAATTGCCGGGGCTAACTTCGACCGGGCCGAAGTTTGTATACCCTTGCAAGTTTTTTGTTACTTTTTCCTTAACAATAGCCATCACAGTGGGAAACGTTTTATCTAAAAAAGTCGAATGTTTGCGAAAGAACGGCCTACAATCTTATCATAGCAAATAACGAAGTTATTTATCAAAGTCAATGTTTTCGACCGATCGTTCCTATGGGAGATATATGATATAGTCACCCGATCTTGATCAAATTTGGACTAGTCGTTTATAGGTATAATAAATTAACCAAATAACCAATATATATTTCGACAATAGCCCAGAAAATAACGAAGTTATTGAGAAAAGCGACTGTTCGTGACTTTCCCTCACGGTCTAGGAGGAGTTTGCGTTGATCCAGACGGACGGAGCTCGTCACGTCGGGCTGATCAAGAATATATACTTCTATATTTCTATGCGTTGCACTCTTCTGACCCCTTTTGCAAGGGTATAAAAATCAAAATGTAGACATCAACGAACGTATCTTCTGTGGAATCCCTTGGATTGATATGTTTGATAAGTGATTTATATGTGTATAATGTTTGCAAGTCCAAGACTTGGGGCTGAAGCATACGGTCTGATTTTGGAAAGAACCCGCAAATACGACAAGTAAACAAATTAAATATTTATTTGCTGTAATTTTTTTTTTATTCTTTTTTTTTATGAGTTTATTTCTGGAACTGGGTTACGGGGTAACTCACTTGTCAATTACCCGCGACATAGCATATACAATATTATCTTTCTTTTTATAATTGTTTTACATCGTTTACAATAAAACTAAAACTAAAAAAAAAAAAATAATAATTATGAACATCATATATTATTCCTAAATATAAATATATACATGTACACACACATATTCATACATACATGTGCATGTACATAAATATACGTATACAGACTCATTACCAAGTTGTTTTTTTTTAACTTTAACACATAAATCAGTCGAAAATACATCATCATTCCGATTCCGTTTGAATTTGTTATTTAAATAAATAAACACACACATATATGTATACATATATCCATATATATATGTATATGTATGTATATATAATAAAATTAATATTAATTCTTAAATTTTTGCTGGTTTTATTATGATTTCCAATGCTCAGAGGCAGAACAAACAAACAAACAGAAGGAAAGGATGAATTGCTCATGCAACAAATTTGAATATGCATATATATATATATATATATATCATTTACATATATGTACATACATATATATATAGTTAAATATATTGTTTGATTTCTTGTGTGTAGCTATTGTACATAATTAGAGCACAGCATAAACATAATTAGAGTTAAAAACATAAGGTCACTACCAGGAATTATTTTCATGTGAAGCTGAATTTTAAGGAACGGACTGATTAAAATTTTATGAATTCTATTTCATAGGTACACACACATACATATCTATGTATATTTGTTCATCATTAAAGACAGAAGATACAACAATCAAGTCGATATCGAAATACCCTGTACCAAATGGTAGACAAATCTTCGGTCTCTGGCCAAAACTGTGTATTGCTTATATACAAGAGGAGATTTGCTCAAATTTTCGCTAAACGGATCAAGAATATTGGCAAATCTAACACATTTACATGAAACATATCTAATCCTCTAGTTACAGGGTAACTGCTTTTGCCTTTGCTTTAAACTATTGCACATTTTGGCTTTAGCTCATTGCTAATTGTAAATCTGACTGACTATAGGTTTACATTGTTAAATAGATAGATATATATGTATGTAGATAGCAGGTCTAGGTCTCCATTAACATCATAAATATGTTTGGGGGTGCATGCAATTCGGCATTTCTGCAATTATATTAACTCTTTAAATCTTCTTTAACCGCATATAAACCAAAAATTCAACAAAAAGGAAAAACCAGAATCAAGAAGTTTGCCAAACTTTGGTCATGCCAATGTTTCTATATTCTGCCCAATTCTCCAATGAAGGACCAAGAGGTAGCAAGCTTAAGTCGCTAATAAAAAAAAACCTTACGTCAGTTTTCGTATTAAACGAAATTGATTAAACTCGGCAGAATAAGGGAGCCAGCTCATTCAATAAATTGGTTACATTCAATACACTACGATCTAGAAAACTAATCGAGTTATTTGAACACTTTCATTTGTTGCTGTACGTTGTTATACGCTTTTGTTCTGAAATCAGAGGTCATTAGTCAATCAATATCCAACAGCCTTTTGTTTCCGATGCGTTTTGCTTCGATGCTTGCTAACTTAATATTGATACAAATCTCCGGTAAATGTAAAGCAAGTCTGGAATTGCTGCTATCCAGCATCTGAGAGATTGTTGCTAGCCATGGGAGGAGGGCCATCGCCATCGCCACCTCCGTCATCATCGAAGCCATACCAACATCACATGACCATAATTTGCAGTGCTACTCATTGATCTATGGTGCGATATATGCGTCGCTGTGGCTCAGGTGTATAATGGATGCGAGTACGAAAATGTTGCGGTGATCCTGGCACACTCTCCGAACCACGACGCGGCGGCGGTAGCAATGGCGGCGAAGCAGACACATAACTGTATGGTGAAAATGCAATTAGAACAAGTCATCTAGTAAATTCTTAATATTGAGACTTACCGTCTTTGCATTAGCGGCGAACCCTGTGACTGACCACTTAGTTCGAGTAGATTTTTACGCAACAAAAGCGGTGATTGTCCACGATTATAGCGTGGAGGGGGATCTGGACTTCGATGTCTCCGATCCAGACCGGCTAATATATGAGGACTGGGTGGTGTGCTAATGCTACCCGTACCCGATGTATTGTTTATATATCGGCGGAGGAATCCACCGCTACTGCCGGCAATTGGCTCAGTTGTGGGTGATGTACTTTGGCTGGTATTACTGCTACTGCTGGCTGCGGATAGAGTACGATAGTAATAGGATTTACTGCCACTGCCATTATTGCCATTATTCCCGTTAATAATGTTCCTATAGGTTGGAGGCGGCGGTTGTTGTTGCTGTTGGTGCTGCTCTGCCACCGGCGATGTGACTGTGGAATTCAATTGGGTTTTAACATAGGTGGCAAACTGTCGCTTCATGGCACCTGCCAATGTGTTGAACCACCCTGTGAGATTCGAGTTATTTGTTCGTTGGATAGTTAAAATGGATTCAATGGTTGATGGTGTGCAGAAAATGCAGTGCATGATGAGGTATGATGAGGTGCCGATGAACATGTATGAGTATAATGTGTGTTTGTGTGTGTGTGTGTAGAGAGAAAAGATAAAACAAAACGTAAAATGTGAAGCAAATGAAATGAAATGTAAGCAAAGAGAGAAGACAGTTAAAATGTGTGAAGAATGATAATGAACCTTGTCTTGTCTGTCCTTTCATCCCAAGACTAATTAACAAAAACTATTGTTCCACTTGATCAATTTATAACGCCTTGCAACTCAAGTTAGATATTTGATTTGCAGATTTTATAGCAAACATTCTTAATTTTCAAAACGACTTTGGATTTGGCTTATGGTTTTATCTAGGTGTATTATATTAACATACCCGCATCATGATTGGAATGGCCATGGCTATGGCTATATAGCACATGATGATCCTTGCCATCAAGGCTGCTGCTGCTGCTATTGCTTGTCGCTCCACTGCTGGTGGAGCAGCTCTGACCCAGCAACTGACGCCGTGCATACAATTTGCTCAATTTGCTGCCCATTAGAGATCCAGAACCAGAACCGGAACCAATTAACAAATCAATTTGATGTAGATCAGCTGCTTGTGAATTGCATAGCTCTGATGTTGTTGATGCAGCGTTTGTTGCTGTTGCTGCTGCTGCTGTTGTTGTTGTTGTTGTGGGTAAAGGTTGATATTGCAACTGTTCGGTCATATGACCCACACCAAAATGTCCAGCTGCTGCAGCTGGTTGATTAGCAGGTTGTGGTGAAGTTGTTATTGCTATTTGAGAGCAAGTCGATTGTGTCGATGATTGACTAGAATTGGAGTGTATAGAAGATGCGGGAGCCACATAATTGCTATGAAATGGATTTGTACTGCCGATCACTAATGGTGGTGGTTGTGGTGGTTGTGTTGGTGGTGCTACTGCTCCTCCTCCTGCTGCTGGCTGACGTTGATACCTTTCAGCAGCCTCCTTTTCGCGCAGTTGATTCTGTTGATGGTAGAAACGTTGCAGAACTAAAAGCAAAACAAAAATAAGACGATTAGCCATTAAGAGGTTTACATATCCAACACTCCAAGACCCACCTATAGGACTCTGATTGCCCGGCTGGAGACGCTGCTGCTGTGGTTGCTGTGATTGTTGACTGCCGGGACTGATCGTTGCTATTGGCGGCGATTGGGGCAGGATCTCTATGCGCTCTGGCGTGGGTGAAGAAGCTAAACCGTTATTACTACTACTATCACAGCTATCATTATCGGCTGGCAGACGCCATGTGGGCATCGTCATTGTCGGGCTTGTAGTTGTGGTTAAATTTGTCTCCATGTGTCGACTTGCTGGCAGTGGATTATTATGTTTCTTTTGGCTAAAGGGCGATGTGGTCAAATTACGTAAAATCGATTGGCCTAAAATATCACAAAAAATGTCAAAAAATTACTAACGAAAACGACAATAAAATGAAGTCATTTCTTACCTATGCTGCTGAACATGGACTCCTTTTTGGGGCTACCATCGTTATATTTACTACTATAATGTGTTCCAACCGTATTATTGCTCAGTTTACGTTGCATAAATGGAGATTTGCGATAAAGTTTTGGTATATCACTAGATCCAGATCCACCTGATGGTGATAATGGGCTATTCCCGCTACTACTACTGCTGCTACGAAAATTAGATTCTTCTGATGCTGTTGATTGCTGTTGATGTTGCTGTTGTTGTTGTTGTTGAGGTAGTTGTTGTATGGATGATTGTATAAAATACTGCGACGGCTGGTGCTGCTGCTGTTGATAGCTTGGTATTTGCGTGGGTTTTATTGTCTTCTGTGGATTTGGATTTGTTGTGGGACTTGTGATTGCTCCTCCTCCTCTCCCATATTTGTGTGTGGCTCCTGTTGCTGATTCTAGACCAGTTCCATTTCCAGTTCCAGTTGTTCTGTAAATTTTCGTATACATAAAATCGTATTAAAAATCTCTGTTAAATGGAAATTACATCAAAATTTCCAATTTTCCCATTTCACACACTCAAAATGTATGCCAAAATGAAGGATAGTGGAGGAACATACATATACACAGAAATGTAGGAAATGTGTGTTTGTGTGTGTGTGATCAAATGCGTTTATATGTATGTATGTATGTATGTTTGTATGTATGTATGATTATGTGCAACATAAAACACAAATCAAGCGAGAAATATATATATATATATATAGATGGATGTATATACAAACAGCAAATCTCACACAGATAGCCAACGATTTCTAATTTAATTTTTTGCTTTCACACTTCACTTCGGACCCGGAAATAAAGAAAAAACCAAAAATGCATAAAATGATTTGTCTCTTTCATCTCCCAGGGCGTTATCCTGTCTTGCATGTAAGCCAAAGATGTTACAAAATTGAGTTTTTCATCACCATTTTCCCACAATTTGAAAATTTTATGCTTACAGAACTCCACACAAAATTGGCGCTTTGAACTTAACAATTTATTTTTTTGTGCAAACAAACTAAACAAACAAAAATTTACCTTTATTTCGATGTGGGCGATCTTGATGATAGCTTAATAAAATATAACAATAAAATGCCAAGCAATTTGTAAGTTAAAGCCAAAACCAGAACAAAACCAAACAATTTACAAGAGAGAAGAAGTTATGAGAGGGGAAATGGATGAGTAGAAAAAGGTAAGCAAGGGGCAAAAGAAAGGAAGCATGCCACAAAGTTTATGGTTAATAGAAACATACATTTTAAAACAACAAGAACAATGAGAAACAATGAATGGATAATTGATATTTATTCTATGACGATATGTTTTTTAATTACGATCGCTAAAATAACTATCAGTTATTATGTTTTAAATTGAATTGAAATTTCCATATCGTTAGATAAAGTATCAATAATCTGCAATTACATTTAAAGCATAATGATAATGAGATCATAATATTAATAATAAACGACAATGCAACTAATGCTAATAAATAAGTTTCAATTGTACTTACTGAGTAAAGTTTATTTGTTTGATTTGTTTTTGACATTTGTTTTAATAGATTTCTCTCTCAGTTTTGGTATTATAAACGTATTTTTGTGGATATTTCTGATTTCTTTTTCGTTTTATTACTAAATTATTATGTTTTTTTTTGTAGTTTTTTTCTTTGTTGTTTTTTTTATGATTGTCATTTTCGTTTAGGTTATATGTGTAGATATATGTATACACACATCTGTATATATATATATATATATATATATATGTATATACATATATATATATATATATGTAGGTATATAACTATTTATATTGGTATTGGTATTGGATACATATTAGGAATTAGGTAACCTACAAAAAATAATTGGTAATAAAAAAGATGGAAAAAGAAAATCAAAACAGAAAAATAAAAATGATAAAAATGTAAGAATAATAAACACACACACACACACACAAACACGCAATAGAGAGAGAAGGAGAAATTGAAATTAATTTTCGCTGTGATAATTATTATTGTTATTATTATTACTTATTATTATTCACTCACTTGTAGAAATAGAGAAAAGTGATAAAGAGTGGGGGGAGGGTCAAGGGGGTTAGGACTAATGTGTTGCTAGTACAAGAACTAAGAATCTCTTGTCTTTATTGACCAACATAATAAGAAAATAATATTAAACATGCCAAACAAAAAATCAAATCAATTTCCTTGCCAAGTTTTAATCAAAATTTATGAGTTTTAGATTCATTTTCAAGCAATTTAAGTAAAACATTAAGATGGTAGTTTTAAGTTTGAAAAATCACTCCATAAATTACTTAAGAGTATTAATTTTGCGGCCTACCTGTAAGCAACCTTAGAACAAGTTGCCAAATAGTTTGTAAAAAACAACAAAAAAAAAGGAAACAAAATTAAACGAAAGAGCAACATTCATTCAGCAGCAGCAGCAGAAGGAGCAGTACACACACACACACCAGTACTCCCACACATGCATGCAAAGATACACACACACACACACACACGCATAGAAAGGGATTGTGCTCGCTCTCTATCTTGACTTGATCCTCACCTCATCATTGTTGAATGATCACCGCCATTTGAACGCAGACGCCGTCCGGCAGTGTCTACAACATTTTGAAACCAATAAGGGACATCAACATCTTCCGTTTCGTAGAACGTTATAAATTTCTGGGCCAGCAGTTCCGGATACTTCGGACGATCCTGATGATTCTTTGTGAGGCTGGAAGCAAACAAACCAAAATGGATTAACAAAAACAAACACACAAAACATGGAGACAACATGGAGTCGAATTCCTACCACTTATTGACGAAAACATGAAACTCCTCACTGAAGTTGAAGCCCTCACCACGTGGCAAACATGGCGGTTCTGAGTCTAGCACTTTGGTCAGCACCTCAAAATCAGTATTACAGCCTTCATATGGTGAGCGCGCTGTGGCCAACTCAACCAGGGTTATGCCTAATGACCATACATCGGCGCGTATATCATACTTGGGTTTCTTTGGATCAATACGTTCAGGCTGTAACGAAAGTTGGGCATCAATATACACAATAGTTAATAGGAGACAACCACAAACAAACTCACCGCCATATAGGCTGCACAGCCGGCCGATCGTGTATTGGCTTTGGAATCCACTAGACGACCGCTAATACCAAAGTCGCAAAGCTTTATATTACCACGTTCATCGATTAGGATGTTAGATGGTTTCACATCGCGATGGATAACACCATGCTTATCCTTTAGATATGAGAGGGCATTCACCGTCTTCAAAAGTTGAAAAGAAAGTTAGTTTGAGAATAAGTCAACATTAACATTATTTGCTGGATATTTGTACTTACCGCCACTGTCACCTTGCCCAGTATACACTCGGGCACTGGCTTCTTGGACAACTTGAGCAATTTGTCAAAGCACATGGACATCAATTCCATACATATCCATACATCGGGATCGCGTACAAAGCAACCAAGACATTTGACAATATATTTACAATCGTGCGACTTTAGTACCACATCCAAATCCATTAGGATGCGTTTGTTCTCCTCCGCATTCCCGGTGCGACGCATTTGCTTGACCGCAATAATTGTTTTACTAGACAAATGCCTCATCTTTACAACATTGCCGCTCGTTCCGTTGCCCAAATCACCCAAATGCTGAAGATCGTGAATATCCGTGGGATACTGACGTCCATCGATATTCAGTTTGCCCGTTTGGTTCATTATCACTTTCAGTTTTTTGTCCGTTTCCGTTTCGGAGGGATGAGCCTGTGTGGGCAGTGGTAGCATCATGCGACGCTTTTGATAGGAACCCATCTCGGCTGCAAAAAAAAAAAAAAAAACAAAAACAAACAAAGGTATAATAATAAACAATTGCAACCAATCCGCCTGGAATTTGTTTAAACTTTCGATCACAAACAAATCTTAAATAGTCGTGAAGGATCTGATAACCAATGGCCGAGTTGTTTATGAATCAGTTTTTAATCTTTTTAGAGTACGTAAATCTATTTTGTTTACAATCCAATTTATCCAATTTTGATCAATAATATGATGCATTAGTGTCAAATTTGATTACGTTAGTATGGGTATTCCGAGTGTAGAAGTGGCCATTAAATATTCAAGTTGAGGGGGCATGTCACCAGTCCAAGATCTAACAGATGCTAATGGTGAATGAGAATATATATGTATATAATACTATTTATGTATTTGACGGGTTGAGATCATTTGATTTCGAAACATTCTTATGGCCAAAAATTGTTTATAAATACAGTCGAGTTTCGATAATTCGAAATGGCAAGGCAACAAAATATTTTCAGAATTACAGAGGTTTTCGATTTCCCAGGGTTTTCGTTCCAACGAAGTTTTTAGCGCGGTACGAATTACCGAGACTCCACTGTACCATGAAATCAACAATACACCTAATGATATTTCAGGGTCTCTAGTATATTTTGGAGTCAAAATCATTGACTTTTTTCTAAAAATGTTTACTGGTAATCCTAACGCGGAGAGTTAATTCATTTTTCTCATACAAATGGGTTGGGTTTTCGAAATTAAATGCGGTTTAAGTAAGTCTGGGGACTTGGGAAGAAAATAAGAACAAAATTTTTGAAAAGGTTCAAGATTTTTACCGTACTTTTATTATACCCTTACAAAATAGGGCATAATACTTTTAGTCAGAAGTGTGCAATGCATAGAAGGAAGCATCTCCGACCATATAAAGTATATATATTCTTGATCTGTACGACGAGACGAGTTCATATAGCCATGCCCGTCCGTCTGGATCAACGCGAACTCCTCCTAGACTGTTAAAGCTACAGGGTTGAAATTTTGTATGTAGCCTTGTATATAGTGCACAGTTTGTATATGTATATCACAGACTTTTCTCAATAACTTATTATTTTCTGAGCTATTGTTGTGAATATTGGTGAGTTTATTACACTTATAAACGACTGAGCCATATTTTATCAAGATCGGGTGTCTATATATATACTATAGCTCTCATAAGAACGATCGGTGGAAACATTGACTGTTGTCAATACGCTTTTCATGACAATAATTTCGCAATTGGAACTTTACAACTTTTGAAATATGTAATTCGGAATTTCCAAAATCCTTTGCTAGTTTTGACATATTTTTTGATCCTAATAAACAATTTAATCATTAGAATGAACAAGCATAGACCACTGTGCGAATGAGTGTTTCTCTCCCTTTCTCTCTCTCTCGATCTGTATTCGTCTCTATCAACATGTTTAACTGTAGTTTGTAAAATGCTAACGTATCAGACAATTGAAATAAACAATATATAACAAAAACAAAATTCCAAATGCTATTTTTGTGTTAAGTGGAAAACCAACAACCAAAAGAGCCATAGCGAAAGCCAAAACCAAAGCAAAATCAAGCAAAGGCATATCAAGACATTACTCCGGAAATGCCAAAAACGAATAACAACAAATGCGAGAGAGACAAAGAGAGTGAAATGCTTAATGAAAATGCAATACGAACAAAATTTTGCAAACGGGACATAAAACACATATGTATGTGTGGATGTGTGTATCTGTGTTTGATGCGTATTACTGAGTGGGAGCATTGCGATTGAGACAAGGTGGATGGGTGGGTGGTTGGTTCGTTTTGGGTGAATAGCAGACTGTGGCATGTGATAGATGAGGAGTGGGCTGATCCGATTGGTGGTGGCAAAGAGGTATAAAAGGAAGGCGGGAGGTTTGTGAACCAAAACAAAGAGAAAGCCAAAAAACAAGTTTTTTTTTTGTTTTGGAACTCGCGTTATCTATGCAATCGAAAAAGGGAGAGAGAGCCACAGAGAGAGAGAGAGTTGGAGAGTGCTAGAATGGGGGGTTGGAAAAAAGATGAGGGGGAATGAAATTGGCATTGAAATCAATAACGATAACGCGTGCCCTTTGTTTATGGTGTGCTTAGGGCTAACCCAAGAGACCAAAAACAAGTCGATTTGTCTTATCAAAACGCACACACACACGCACTGGCGCACACACACATGGACCGTTGCTATTTTCAAACCAATTGGCGGTGGACAAACACCGTTATCTAATGGCACAATGGCTAACCACGATATATTATGTATATGTACATATGTATGTATGAAGAGAGAATACAGACTTAATATTATCTATAATTTCACCTCTCCCCCCTCACCTTACCATTGATCGTAGGCAATAACACTCGAGATATTTAAGTAAAATCTAAATGGACACAACACAAAAAATTCAAAACTCGTTCGTCTCGTGCCCTCTCCACGAAGGATCCCAAGTACTGGTATTTGTGTACTTTAGATCTATTTCGGCCCCACGGTGATGACATGATGTTTGATGAGGTATATGGTAAACAAATTGTTTTTGTTTTTAACTTACATATGGGCAAATTTGGCGTTGGGCGCAAACTCCTAGAAGGCGGGACAAAGTTACCAGGGATGAGGCCTGTGAAATTGGAGGCGGAGGCATTGGTATTAGGAACAGGAATTGCTGGCGCTGGCCTAGATGCTATGCAGGTGTTGACATTCTTGACGGAGGGAGGTACAATTGAGCCAGCAGCTGTTGTTGGTTTTGCCGATATCAGTGCTCCTGTTGATGCTGATGATGATGATGGACCGGCAGCCATCCCAGCAGCTCCAGTTTGTGACATTGGCATGGGCATGGGTGGCAGGGGGGGTATTCGCGTTCCTCGGGCATTGGTTAAAACGATTTGTTCATGGGATTCGTTTTGAGCCTGGAGAGCAGCCTCCAGGGATTGCAGACGATTTCCAATAGTCTCGAATTCAATTGTTGTTGACATTGTTAATGCTGTTTTTCTTCGGTTGTTTCTTTGTTTTTTTTTATTTGTTTTGTATTTTAGTATAGTTTAGTTGAAACTATGGGAAGGGGGGACGCGGAGCAACAGCAACAGCAGCAGGAGGAGGAGCAAGAGGTAGAGATGGAGAACCTTCGACTTCGATTTTTCGTCGTGCAGTTGCTGCGGCCGCCTGCAGCACACACACACAGACACACATGTATATTTTTATGTGCTGTCTATCACGCTGCTTCTTCTCTAATGCTTTTTTCTATTATGGTATTTGTTTTTGTATTTGCTAATTTGATTGTCTTAAAAAAAAAAAAAGAAAACACAGTCTCACAGGCACAGAGCTAAAGCAAAGTGAATGAGCGAAAGAGAGAGAGACGAAGAGGCCGAGGAACGCACTCACTCACACACACAACGTACACACGGACGCACAACAACAACACAAGAACATTCGCGATTTCGTCTCTTCCTTTTTATTTGCCGTGTAACTTTTGCTTTTCGTTTATATTTATTTACATATATTGCGGATTATGCACATGCACATGCTTGATTTTCACCATTTACGTACGCACATATGTAAGTATTATTTATTCTTTGGCTGGCACTTGCACTTATCTTCTGTTTTCTTTTATTTTTTCTTCTGTTTTTCTGTGTTTTCCAACATTGAAAACGATAACGATTATGCTCCTTTCAATTTAAACTCTATTTATCGAACTCGATTATTTGTGTGGGTGGAAATCGATTATGATGAAAAGCGGCGACGTGCGCTCAATTCAAATATTAATTCCCATATTTGTAAACACATTTTCTCGTAAACATTAATTGTTTTTATAAACTTCACATCGTACATGAATATGATTAGACAGTTTTGCGATCAATTTCCTTTTTTAAATTCTTTTGGATAGGTTTGGAAAATATGTATCTGCTTTCGTTTGCTTTTCTTAAGTTTATGTTAATTTACAATTCTATTTATGCTTAAATATTTCTTATTTCCTGAAATATGATGGTGTTTGTTATCCCATGCACCGATTAATCGGAAGGCCATCCCGGCTATCTGTTATCGGTTCGTTGGGCGAATGGCCAATTTTTTAAGGCGAAAAAGCGAAAAAGAAGAGCAAAGAGAGGAGCAAAAAATCAAATGCAGAAAACGAAGTAAGAAAGAATAAAACGTGCAGCGGCGAGTGGACAAAAAAGGTGGCAGAAAAAAACTCAAAAATTGAGGGAAAAGAAGGAAAAAGCGGACTAAGTTTTGCTTTTCAAGGTGGAAAAGTGCAAGTGCTCACGCACACACACATACACTACAGACACACATTTGCACCCACATACAATCTTACATATATACATATATAGATTTGTATAAATATATATACCTATATATATCAATACAGAGATAGAGCATAGCGCGCGCCGCAATGTCACGACAACGTCCGCGACTCCAACCCATTACAATTGACCGTGACCCGGAACCAGCTCTGTAAGTAGGAGTAGGAAAGTTCAATCCTCATATTCAAACCAATTCATTCTAATCCGTCCATATAATCATCATCGTCTCTTTCTATTTCCAGTGTGCCGCCCCGTAATTTGGACGTACGCGCCACTATTCAGATTGGCGATCAGACATTCGATATCGATGCCGATAGCCTGGAGAAGATCTGTGATCTGGGTCGTGGCGCCTACGGGATCGTGGAGAAAATGCGTCACCGGCAAACAGGAACAGTGCTGGCCGTCAAACGGATACCAATGACGGTTAATTTCCGTGAGCAACAACGACTGGTCATGGATCTAGATATATCGATGCGATCCAGTGATTGCCCCTATACGGTTCATTTCTACGGGGCCATGTATAGGGAGGGTGATGTATGGATTTGCATGGAAGTGATGAACACCAGTTTGGATAAATTCTATCCAAAGGTCTTTAAGCATGATCTAAGAATGGAGGAGAGTGTACTCGGCAAGGTGAGTTAGCTTGTGCTTGTGTCGGTGCAGTGGACATAATGAAAAACGATACTAATTGGATTGGTTGCCATTAGATTGCCATGAGCGTTGTAAGTGCCTTACACTATTTGCATGCCCAGCTAAAGGTGATTCATCGTGATGTAAAGCCATCGAATATATTGATCAATCGCAGTGGTCAGGTTAAAATATGTGATTTCGGCATCTCCGGCTATCTGGTTGATTCCATTGCCAAGACAATTGATGCCGGCTGTAAGCCATATATGGCACCCGAACGTATCGATCCACAAGGTAATCCCGCCCAATATGATATACGCTCTGATGTCTGGTCGTTGGGCATAAGCATGATTGAAATGGCGACAGGACGTTATCCCTATGACAAATGGAGGACGCCATTTGAGCAGCTACGTCAGGTTAGTGTTTTACTAAAACCATTAACAAATAATCAAGATCAGATCAAGTAGTAGTGCTTTGTAAATAAAGAGATCTTCCAGTCTGAAGCCAATTTGTGCCTGTTGGAAATGGATAGAAGAAGGTAGAGATACCAAGCGAAATTAAACGTTTTCGACCCCATAAGGATATCTTTAGAATCCATAGTGGAGTCGATATAGGTTTATGCCTGATTCATCATAGTTCCCTTAGAGCCTAATAACTCACTTATCAAATAATCCTGTCGATTTATTTAAAATTCTATAGACATTCGTTTCAGACTACAAATAGTTTTAAGTTTCATATGTAATTTAATGATAAATGTTTTTCCTGTTTATTATTATTATTTATTCTTTTTTGTTTGCATTAGGTCGTTGAAGATGATCCGCCACGTTTGCCGTCTGGAGCATTCTCTTCGGAATTCGATGATTTTATTGCTACATGCTTAAAGAAGGAATATACGGCGCGTCCCAATTATGAGCAACTGTTGCGTCATAATTTCATTGTGGAGCATTTGCAGCGTAACACGGATATATCTGAATTTGTGGCTAGAATATTGGATTTACCTGATGTCCAACAGTCGCCGCAATAAATTTGGCACCATCACCACCTCTAATGTCTGTGAATGTGTGTGAGTGCAAGTGTATGTGAGAATGTATGATTGTGTGTGTGTGTATGTGCGAGTGTGTGTGTGTGTGTGTGTGTGTGTGTTTGTTTTGTAAATTTGCCGCCGTCTTCTAAAATGCATTTTCCATCATGTTATATGCGTTTATATATGCTACCCAACGATGAAATATTCGCGCAAATCAATTATATAAAGTGAAACATTTTAAATATTAGCTAATAAGAATTTACCATTTACCGTTATTTTTGCCATGCAACGCTCAAAACAAAAACAACAACCAAAACTGTGCCTCTTCTCTAGTTGCTGTCAAAGAAGAAGAAGAAAAAAAAAAGAAAGAAAACTGTTACGAAAAGTTGTAATTTCTTTTTTCTTTTTGTATATCAAAAACTAAAATATTGCCAAGAAGAAAGTTGTAATTTATAAATTTGTTTAACAAAATACAATACATTACATGCAAATAGCTTATTAGTGTTTTAAATTTATATACACACATACATATATATTTTTTGTGTAATTATTTCATTTTGTTGATATATCTACCATACTAAAAGATTTCAAAAATCAACAATAGCAATTAATAAATAAATAAACGGTAAATTGCCTACATATATAATACTTAAAAAAAAAAAACAAATTTAAACAATAAAATAGAAACAACTTAATGTTAAGCATATGCGAAATTATGATGTATTAACAAAGCAAAATGGAGAATCAAACAAAAAAAATATATAAACAAAGCAAAACAACGTTGTAAACCAGTAATAAAACGAAAAAGCTTGCAACACTGAATTTTAAATTTATAAATTTCTTACATTTAGTAGTCGCATATCGATAAGTTGAGAGTAAAGACTGATTTAGGGCTGCTAAATGCTCTATATATGTATATGCATTTCACATAACGGTAAGTCATTTCGTCAGCTGGATTCGACATTCTGCATATTTGGCTCCTTTCTAAACTGTGACTGAATGTTGGGTATTTATTGTTTATAGTTTTTATATTTGCAGAATTTGTTTTATTTATTTGTTTTTGTATTAATTTGTTTTTAAATAGGAAAAAGCTGTTTGCTTGAAATCTTTTTTTCCCCCTCAATGTTTGAACCACCCTAATCACGAAATTTAGTTTGTTGGAGGGGCAACCCTGTTCACAAGTTTGGAGCCGTTGCTTATCTTTTTTTGTTTCTTAGGGCCCCGTACAGAATAATCATAATCACAGCCGATTTTCGATTAGATTGATGCGATTATGAGCGCACGAAATCTTTTGCTACTTTCCTCCTCGCGGCTGCATGGCTATGGGTATTTGGAGCATGCCCGCAGCCAACTAGAGGATCTGTTCAAATCGTAAGTCAATTTTTGCTCCAAAAAACCAAAGGCATTTGTGATGATTGGTTGATTTTCAGGAAGAATGTGAAGACTGTTTTGTTTGTTCCCTTTGCTCTGCGGGATTACGACAAATACACTGCCACTGTACGCAATGCCCTTGAACCATGGGGATATGCCGTCGAGGGTCTGCACACAAAACCAGATCCCTCCAAGGCATTGAGCGAAGCTCAGGCCATATTTGTGGGCGGCGGCAACACATTTGTTCTACTCCGCACCCTTTATGAACTTGAACTAATTGAGCCCATTCGGAAACTGGTCCTAAATCAAGGAATACCCTACATAGGAAGCAGTGCTGGGACCAATGTGGCCACACGTTCCATTAACACCACCAATGACATGCCGGTGGTATATCCACCCAGCTTTAATGCCCTGGCCCTGGTGCCGTTCAATATAAATCCGCATTATCTTGAACCAGATGCCAATACCCAACATAAGGGCGAGACTCGCGATGAGCGTATTGAGGAATTTGTGGCTTATCACCAACTTCCCGTATTGGGTCTGCGTGAGGGAACCAGTGTGCGAGTTGTGGGAAATCATGCCCAGCTGTTGGGCAAACTGCCAGCCAAATTGTTTAAGGGGTGAGTACGAGTACCTAACTAGATCAATATACTTATTTAGATAATTGAAACATTTGTTTTATTTACAAGGGACGGCAATACTGAAGAATTTGCACCGGAATCGGATTTAAGTTTTCTCCTTTAAATCGTTTAACCAAAGATGAACTAACAGTATATTTTATATATATATATATTTTTGTATTATCTATGCGATAAAGATACAGATTTTTCTTACTACAAAAATGGATTTTTTTAATCGAATGCAGATCTGTTCTGCTCGTTATCTGTGTATATTCCAAATCTATCTACATATCTTAAAAATGAAACAAAACTTCCGATTCTAAACCATTTTTTCAAATACCATGGAATTCAATGGAAAATGGTTTTAGGTTTAGATTCCTTTTTTTCAGATTGATAATAACTAAATTAGATTTTAAGAAAAGTTTTACTAAGTGTCGATAACAACGACAAAATGAAAATGTTTTTCTTTAATTCTCAGATTTAAATATAAAAATTTCAAACGATTTACAACTTTACTTGACTGGAAGGTATTTTAATCTCAAATTTGTATGTGTTTCGATAAAATTATTGCATTTTGATCAAATTTGGAGTCCTTTTCAGCCCTGGATTTGGCCATACCCAGTGCCGGATTGGGAGATGTGGGGGCCGCTAAGGCTTAGATATTTGTGGGGGAGGATGGCCCAACTTCTGGGAATTCTTGTTAAAATTGCCAACAATTCACTGCTCCCCGAAGTCGTTTTCTTTGCCCTTGTGAGTTTCTTTAAATCCTGCCCTGGCAAGACCCATATTTAAATTAAATATACGCACACACATACACACACACACAGAAGTGTGTGCATACACAATAAATGCGTAAAGATCGCTGTCTTGGCAATTTGCCTAGAGGGGGGCCTAAACGTTGATAGGATTGTACTTTGATCTGGCTTCCTTTCTCTTGCTATGTGCGCGTTCACTGATAAGGGAGAGGTGTCTTGTTGGTCTGGCCTTCGTATTTGTTCGTTTGGAGTCTCGGTTAACTTCGGTCTAGTTGGGTGTGCCTGTACCATTGCTGCGCTTCCATCTTTGTCAGTTGCCATCTGATTTTTGCCATGACCAGTCCCAATTATAATACATTCAAGCAGCTTCAAGTGGAACGTCGTGAACGTCTATTGATAATTAAGTTCAATGATGGTGAATGGCAACGTCGGACGATCTATGAGCTACTCCGGATTCTGGATGTGGCCAATGGTGACGCCGATGTGGCCATAATTGTGCTAACCGGTAACTTCGAGGCTTCTGAAGAATCCATCCACGGCGCGCCCGCTAAAGACAAAGATGAAGTGGAGGCACCTGAGGTGCAGTCGCGTGCCTTGCACTTTGTGATGCGTTCCCTGGCAAAGAAATTGTTGCTGAATCGCAAACTCTTGGTATCGTGTATTCAAGGCAATTGCGTCGGCCTGGGTGTCACAATTTGTACCCTAAGTGACATTGTTTATGCCTCGCGATCTTCTCAATTTGACCTGTCACTTAATAAGATAGGCGGCAGTGGACTCGTTGGCTCATGGAATCTGTCACATTTGAAATTGGTACTGGAATCGGGGGACCTCCTTGATGCCCATGCGGCTATAAATCGGGGATTTGTGACAGGTCTCTTGGACGATTCTCAAGCCGGACTTGGCAGCTTTTGGCAACGATTGGGTGAGCATTCATTGCTGCCAATCGATTCTTTAATGGCAACTAAACGACTATTGATGCATCCCTGGCATGAGAAGCTCTTGGAGGCCCTGCGTCAGGAGGGCACACCCCAAGCATCCGCTCAACGGCGGGGTAAACTTTAAACATGCTAATGTGAAAACTGAATAAAAGGGGTTAAAAATAGAGCACCACATTAAAATATTTAGATATGTCTCGTATCTGGATTTGTATCTTATCTAAACTAAGATTTGGCCATGCAATTTCCTTAAATCAAGACAATTCAAAAATGTGTGCCATATTTTATCTATATAATAAACAATATAAATACATATATATTTTACAAAGGATTCCTTGCTTCTGGTTGATCAATTTGTCCTCGGGAAAAAACTATTTTGGCATAGTTTGAATTCCGTTGATAACGACTAGGCCAGAAAGGTTCCCAATCAATGGCCTATGACCAGTTAAAGACGAAGTTGGAGTTGATTAATGTGTGATTCTATCTATGCATATATCTAGAATGTTTTACCGGTTTTGTTTTTCTTTTATTTTGTATTGGATAAGAAAGTTTATAAAGTGCGAAATGCTCGAGAATAGTTTGCGGTTCCTAGGCTGCTCACTCACTTACACCATGCATGTACAATTTTGGATATATACACCGGAGATGTATGTATATATATAATATTTTGCATCTATTCCTCATCGTCGTCATCGTCCTCGTCATCATCGTCCTCATTGTGGCCACGTGCCGAATTGTTCTTGTGATTGAATTCCTTTTCAGGATCAAATTGCATGCCCTCCTGATCAGCTCCATCCTCCTCATCGTCGTCGCCAGCCACCTGGGCATTTTCTGCTTCAGCGCGTTCCAGCCGGCGTGCAAGATCGGCCTCATCAATGGCTGTGACCAGTTTGGGTGCCATGATCACCTTAAATTCACCCTCGAATTCAAGAATCTTTTCTCGGATATTCTCGATGGCCACCTCCAAGGCCTTGAGGCCTTCCGTCTTCTTAGTGGTGGCAGTGGTCATAACATAGCTGAGGGGAAAAAGTAGAAATAAGATATGGATTAAAGGATTCGCATGTAACCGGTTCAAATTGAGACATACAGTGGCGGTGCTATCAGATTGATGCGGATGGGCAGCTCTTCCGTACTCAATTCTAGGCCCTTGCTGAGAGATGCCTTGACTGCATCGATGCCTTCATAACCATAGCACGAACATTCAATGTCTGCTCGTATTTTCACAGTAGGCGATACCAGTTTTCGTTTTATGTTACTAAGCAGCACCTCCTTGGTTTCCGCATCCAAATTGCACTCATCGAAGACAGAGGGATCCGTTACCGATTGCTTGAAGATGTCATAGGCCACCGTTTTGCTGTTGTATTTCTTCTCAAAATACCATGCCGTCTTCTGGTAGAGCTCCTCCAACTTGTCACTGCTGTCATATTCTAAAATGTCAGCCACATGACGTAGCAGTGAATTGATGGCTTTGGCTTTAGCGAATCGCTCCGTGCACTTTTCCACATCCTCGGGCGAGACACGACGCTTGGACAGATCAATGTAACCCTTCTCCTTATCCACACGGATGACAACCACCGGTTCGGTTTTTCCTACACGGATCAATTTGTTGATTGAACGGATGCGGCGACGCGACAATTCCGACAGCAGAATCATGCCCTCGATGTTGTTGTATTCCAACAGATGGACATAGGCGCCCATTTCGGCAATGGACAACACATTAACCATGACAACATCTTCAATCTCCGGGTATTTTTCATTGTAAAATCGCGATGTTAACGCCATTGTGTGGACCGATAAAAAAAAAATTACCGCAAAAAGAGAAAATTACGAAAAACGTGTACAATTAAATTAACAGTGCTCGCCGATGATGATGCACAGGTAACAGTCCGGTTGAAAAAGAAATGTTAATGTTTGACATACTCGCAAATGATGCTGTACACTGAACAGTGCTGCCACAGTGTGTTACAAAAAATACAAATAAATGGCAGCCCTCTATTAACGCGGCGAATTGGTAAGTGCTGCCACACCCTCGAAATGTCCCCTCCCACAACCAATAAAAATACGTTCGGCTAGTGTGTACACACTGGGCCACACAGTCTGCGGATTGCAGCGAATTCGCTCATTTGAAAAAAATAAAACATGGCTGGAAGAGGTGGTTATGAACACGCTAGGTAAATATTATTAACTACTCTCAATAATTGACAAAGCCAACGCGATGAGAACAATTATCAAGCACGTGTCAAATATAGTTTAAGTGTTTAGCACCAGCGCCAAAACAAAATAAGGACTTCCAAAAAAAAAAAAACAGAAAAAATGCACGCGGTTTGGGCAAAAAAAAAAAACGGGAAGAGAAACCATCTCAACAACAACAACAACAACAACAGGAGCAAAATGAGCAGCAACAACAACAGTAGTAGTAGTAGTAGTACGAGAACAACAATTCTAAGGCAGACCGCCTCGGGAGAGTGTGTGCGTGTGTGCGTGTGTGTGAGTTAGCAAGTGCCAAAGAACCTAAGAAAATTTAACAATTTAACATTTTCCCCACAAATAAAAGGAAAAAAACGCCTGCATGCATTGATTAATAGTGAAAAGATGTGAATGAGTGAGCGAGAACGAACTACCGAACCGAGAAAGAGAGCGACCGCGATTGACGGAGAGTAAAAGAAAGAGTGAGAGAGTGCATGTAGCGACAGAGAGGGGCGACAAACACAGAGCCGAGCCAGAGTAGTGTCAGGCGTTAGGCTATTTTTTTGTGGCAAAATTTTTGAAATGGCGTTAGTCCATTTTTTTTTTTGCGGACCGTGGTATTAACAAGATTTAATAGGAATTAATAATAAATTGAAATTTCTCGGTTATTTCTACTTGCTTTAGAGGCGGATTCGGCGGTGAGCGGCATGTAAGGCAATTGCCGACGGAACCGCCCTTCATTGCCTTTGTTGGGAATCTGCCCCAGGGACTTGTCCAGGGCGATGTTATTAAAATATTTCAAGACTTTGAAGTTAAAAATGTGCGTTTGGTCAAAGATCGGGAAACGGATCAATTTAAAGGATTTTGCTATGTCGAATTCGAGACGCTGGACAATCTGGAAAGGGCACTGGAATGCGATGGGCGTATCAAATTGGATGATTTGTCAGCCCCATTGCGTATAGATATTGCTGATCGCAGGAAAAATGACCGGTAAGATTATTATTAATGATAATATTTATTATTCCTGATTAACAACTTGACAATTGCTTTTCTTTTAACGTTTTTATTTAGCCCTGGCGGCGGCATTGGCGGCGGCGGTGGTGGCAATGGCGGGGGCATGAATCGTGATGGCGGTCGGGATGGCTTCCAGAAACGTGGACCACCACGGCAGGGTGGCGGTAGCAGTCAGTCCTATAGTCGCGGTGGACCCGGCACGGGTGGTGGCGGCGGCGGCGGCGGCGGCTCTGGTAACCGTGGCGACAGTAGAGGTTCGTACAATGATAATTATGGTGGTCACAGTGATAGAAGTCGTGGCGGCAACGGCGGCAATGGTGGCCTTTCCGGTTCCGGCGGTGGCATGAATAGAGGATACAATGGTAAACTACAAGCAACTACCTAGAAACTTCCAAGAACAACCACGACACGTAGATGCATCTTTGTAGTGCTATGTAGTACTGATTGATTGATTGATTGACTTGACTTGACTCGATTCGACACAATTGCAACGCATGGATCACACTCACTATATCCATAAAATCCGCTGCAGTTCTCTCGAAGTGAATCCTTTACCTCTGCCTCTGCGTTCTCCCTTCCTATCTATCCAACTATCCTTCAATTTATCTATGCATTGCCTTATTTTTAATTCTCTTAATTACTTCTTTAAGTTCTGTATAAAACCAACCTCTTTTTTATCATTTTATATAAATATATATATATGTATATATTGGGATATATCTAAAATGGTTTAAAACTAAACAGTGTGAAAAGTTTTTAAGAAATCAACAGTGACCTAAGCCCAACTAGCTTTATATATATATATATATACATTTATATCCCTATGTAATCATAGTAAACTTTAAGCATTCCTTAGCACGCTTTATAGAAAAAAGAAAACTATTTTAGTCTAGCATGTTGCAGATAATCCTTTTCTGCCATTAATACCGTCTGATTCCTTATCCTTATTTGTTTTTTCTGTTTCTGCGATTGTTGCTATTATTTGTAGATCGGCCTGCGAATCGCGGACGATATGGGAACTTTAACAACGATGATCGATTCGATCGCAATCAGGATCGTGATCGTGGACAACGAGAGGGCAGCTATGGCAATCAGTCACGTGACGGCGATCGTTACAACAACTTCAGCAGGCATCGTGACCGTGAGCGCACCCACTACAATCCCAACCAGCAAAGCGATCGTCCCAGCGGCGGTGGCAGTGGAGGTGGCAGTGGCAACGCAATGGGGGCTATAGGTGAGTGAAATGATGTCAATGCTTGCATAATCAATCGATCATTAACTGTTCAACTTGCAGATGACACGGAGCGACCACGTCTGAATTTAGCGCCAAGAACTATCGCCGCACCCATCAATGCGGTGGCTGAGACCAAACAATCGGCCTCCATTTTTGGCAATGCCAAGCCGAGGGAGGAGAAATTGAAAGAGCTGGAGCAGAATATCAATCACAATGGCGATAATAACTAAAACTGAATGCTTATATATATATATATATATATATATATAAATATATATAATTTTTTTCTACTACTTCTTCAACTCAATTTCGGAAACTGTTATATGCCTGAGATATGATATTTTGCAACGCGCGGAAGATGTGAGAGAGAGCAGCGGAAGTAGCCGCAGCGGCAGCGATAGCAGCAGCAGCGGCATAATTAAACATATACATTAATTAATTAAACAACAAACAACAACAACAATAACATCAAAAATTAACTACGCTACATACCTAATTATAAACAAAAAGAGAGAGCATGAAGGTTTATGTATATTTCTACATAATACTACCAAACAGGCAACAAAGCGAAGCAATGAATGAATGAAACATGCAACTTAACAACAACAACAACAGCAACAACTTTTTCATACTCTAACAACAAATGAAAAGTCTTTAAATGTTAGTCTATAAGTCAACAGATAAAAGTTTAGTTACGTGCATATATATATATATATATATATATACATATATATATATATATGTATATACACATAATACATATATATATATATATATATATATATATGTATATATATTATCTTGTTTATGATTTATGTATAGCTTTTAGCTATGTGCACACTCTGCTAAGATTGTTAGTTAAGCCTTTGCAACAACAACATCAACAGCAACATCAAAAAAAGAAAGAAAAAAAACAAAACAAAACAAAAAAACTAAAAAACAAAAAAACAAAACAAAAAACAGCAACAACAACAACAACAATATGTTCTAACATTAAGACAAAACAACAAAAAAAGTGAAAAAAATCGAAAAATACGAAAAGATAAAAATTTTTGACAAGAGTTCATTAAGGCAGGCAATTTATACAGTTTATATAGCAAAAAAACAAAAACAAAAAAAAAACAAAAAAAAAAAAAAAAAAAGAAGAAACTAAACTTAAACTATAAACGAAGAAAACATTAAAGTAAAAAGTGAAATACAACAAAACAAAAAACACCAACTACTTAACGTACGTAACAAAGATATATATATATGTATATGTATATATATATATATCTATATAGGAATCAATTGATATACAACAAAAGTGAATGACCGTTTGTAATTCAAGAAAAAGTCTAAGTCGCCAAAATCAATATTCACCCGTATTCATATATGTGTATAAATGTGTCTAGGATCTAGATCCTGGATCCAGATATACATATATGTGTATATATATACTTATACTTGCATAATCTAACAACTTTAATGATTTGTAATTTCAAAAATTTTCTACTCTTTCCCCCCCGCATACACTATCCTTCCTCCCCCCATACAATTTTTCTTTGTAGATAAGTTTAAAACAAGACACAAAAATAAAAAAAAGTGAAAAAAAAAACATTCAGTTGAAAATTATTTGTTTTGTCCATTTTGTGCGCAAACGAACATTTTAAGTGAGGGAATACTTGCAACTGCGTTGCATGCTTAGAGCGAGACAGAGTGAGTGCGAAAAGAAGGGAGACAGAAAGAGAGAGAGAGAGAGAGAAACAGCAGGAATAATTGTAAATTATTTATTTGCAAATTGTAAGGACAAAAACAAACTAAAAACAATAAGGCATCTCAATTTCTTTTTTACTAAATATCTGATTTCCAATTTTCTATGCAAAAAGAAGAAAATAAAAACATTTTGTGTACATACATAAAAATAAAAAACCAATTGAACAGATTAAATTGAAACAACAAACGACAAAAAGGAGGAGAAGTAATTACTTTTAATTTTCATTAAGCCTTAAAACATATTGAAACAAATAATAAAAACAACAACAAAAGGAGCAAAATATTTAAGCTAAATGCAGTCAGAACTATTAAATGCTGAAAGAAAGTCACAAGAAAACCATTAAAAAAAAAAAAGGAAACCGAAAATAGAAACACAACAAGCAAATTTGTATTAAATTTAAACATTAATTTATTAATAACGTAATGTTATTTAAACTTATTTAAATTTAATGACAAAAACAAAATAAAACTAATCGTGTATGAGAAGAACTTTGATATGCATTTTAAAACAACGCCCATTAAAAATAAACATTAATTATTAAATAAAAAACAAAAAGAAAACTACAACAACCACAAGAATTTATACAAAGCAAAAAGTAGCCGTTAACTTATAACATACAAAATATATTATATTATATATTTATAAACTTGACAAAGCAAAACAAAAAACAAAACGAAAAATAACAACTGAATGATAGAAATTATATAATTAATTCTTAGCGAGACAAAACACTTTCTAATATTCATATATATATATATATATATATATATATATATATATATAAAATAAAAACCTTACTTAGCTAACTATAAAGTAAACAAATAAATAAGTTTTAATTTTTGTTTTGAAATTCGTTTTGATGTGTTTGTTCTTTTTGCTTTGCAATCCATTTGTTTTTCTTTTATTAAAGAATATTTTGTTTATTTGAACATTATAAATATATATATATATATACATATAAAAACCGATAAACAGGCAAATCAAACGAAATGAAAATTCAAAAGGGAAATGAGAATAAACAAACAACAAAAATAAAAACAATACAAATGAAAAGAAAATACAAAGCGCTAAAAAGTAAAAGAAAAACTCATACACCATATATTTAAAATATATATATGTACATATATATACACCTACATATATATATATATATATATATATATATGTATATTTTTTTGTTGTTTGACATTTTGTACGATATATATATATTATATATATATATATATATACATACTTGGCGCAGGGGGTAACCGTGATCCGAGAAGGCGACTAGTTGACCTCTCCGGTTATTCCTAACGTGAATCAAGCTGGCGCTTATATATATATATATATATATGTATATATACATACATATAGATCCTTGTATATATATATATGTATATGTATATATTTATATATATATATGTATATAACAAAAATAAATAAAAGAAATTACAATATAAACTCAATCCATGCTTTTCCATTACAATTCATTGATTTTTCAGAATCAAATGGTTAAAACTAAACTGGCTGATAAATGGCAAAAGAAAATTGCTTTTAAGATGTAAACGGACACTGTATAATGCCATAATAGTTCCTACTTGGAGATATGGAGTCCAAATCTGGGGAATGGCTGCAGATTCAAATAGAAAAAAGGTACAAACTCTTCAAAATAAAGCTCTGCGGCAGATGACTGATCCGAGGCGCCTCACTACACCATGATCTTAACGTGAAAACAGTTGAAGATCAAATAAATCGCCACACCAGTAGGTACAATGATAGGCTGGAGACACATGCTAATCGGCTGACTGGAACCCTAGCGAGCCAAAGGACCATCCACAGGCTAAAGAGAAGGCAATATCTTACAATGATACACTGAGTTGCTGAATGATGTATACAATTAAACATAACCACTAAAAATATTAAGTTGTTTAAATAAGATTAGAAACTGTTTGGCGTAGTACATTATGTTAAGTTAAAAGCTCTGTTAAGATCATTTGTGAATCGATTTATATATACATATTTGGTATGTAATCGGTAACCAATGCTTTAAGGCGGTGTTCTTGCTTAGGGAGTATTGAGAATGTCGTCCCAAAAGAGTCTCTATTTCAGGAGTTATGATGTTTTTTTTGAGCCAACTTTGAATTCGTTGTTTGAACTGGCGACAAGGATACAGACGGCAATCCTGAGGGCAATCGACGCAGAATGGACACAATTCTGGTCTCGACCTCATTCAGAATTTTGGCATTAAGGTATTATAAAATTGGTCAGAAGGAAACGTTTCCGACCCCCTTACATATATATGTATATTCTCGATCAGCATTAACAGCTGAGTCTATATAGCCATAGGTTTTTTTACTTTGTTCAAGTATGAATATCGCCCGGATCGGACCACTATATAATATATGTAGTTGTTTAAGAATAATAGGTAATGGAGCTGGAGTATATCCCTATGAAATTCACTAATATAATTGTTTTGGATATAAATCACCAGAAGCCAATTAAACCAATAAGATCGGATAAATAGAACACAATTTATAAATATTGGAGTATGCAAAATCAAAATCGAATTAATTTCTTTATTTAAATATGCAACGGTAGTTCCGATTTGAGATGTAAATGGGGCGCCATCAGTTGTTAGAAGGAAACAAATGTTCAGTGTTGCCATCTTTTTTTTTTTAAGCTTTTTTTCTTGTGTGGTATTACTGGCGTCTTTTGGCCTTTTTTCTGGCTTATCATTATACCCTTGCAAAAAGGGTATATTAATTTTGGTCAGAAGTGTGCAACGCATAGAAAGAGGCATCTCCGACCATATAAAGTATATATATTCTTGATCAGCACGACGAGACGAGTTCAAATAGCCATGTCCGTCCGTCCGTCTGGATCAACGCGAACTCCTCTTAGACTGTTAAAGCTAAAGCGCTGCAATTTTGCATGTAGGCTTGTATATACTGCAGGGGTTGTATATCTCGGATCGGACCACTATATCATATAGCTCCCATACAAACGTCAAAGTCACGAACAGTGACTTTTCTCAATAACTTCGTTATTTTCTCAGCTATTGTCGTGAAATAGAATATTAGTGAGTTCATTACAGCTATTAACGACTGTGACAAGATCGGGTGACTATATTATATAGCTCCCATAGGAACGATCGGTCGAAAACAGTGACTTTTGTCAATAACTTCGGTTTGTGGGCTGTTCTTTCGCAAACATTAGACTTTTTATATACCGTATATGAAATACCAGGTCGTGATATTACTTTGGTAAGGCGAAGCTCTTACGCTAATTTTTCATAGCGCCTAAGGGTATGCACAAAAAGGTGGTCATCGCGATGCATCGGTGTTGTAGGCTTTACCAACTTTTTTCGCTTCAATTCCCAACTAATTCTAGCGTTGAAGACATGCAATTCCGGAGTTCTTTAGCAAAGTCTGCTGATGAAAGAACTTGGTAGTTCTTGAAATAGCTATACAGACAACCTGCTCACCTTTTTGTGTTGCCTTTCAAATAATCTTCTTTTGGAAGATTGTCCTCGAGCCGTCTAAACTGCAAGGTTTGATTTGAATTAGACTTTTTACACTTTGATGGCTTTGGGTAAGGAAAGAGTTATCAAAAAAGTTGCAAGGGTATACAAACTTCGGCGCGGTCGAAGTTTGCCCCGGCCCTCTGGTTTTTATTTAAATTTCAGAATAAAAGGTGCAAATATTGCATTAGTGGAAACTATTCTTCGTCATTTTAAAAATGGTTTAACATTTTTCAAAACTGCAGAATCAGTAAAAATAAGTTAAGAGTTGTTAAGGAATTCCCAGAATTTTTCAAATAAAACTTTTATTTTGGTAAATTTATTTATTTATTTATTTACGTCAACTAAGTCAGCAGTCGACGAAACAGCTTAAGCTAAAATACAGATAATAATTAATTCACGAAGGTAGCTTAGCTTTATGCACAACTAAACATCCCCGACCCGGTGGAGGTGTTTTATTTGCAACAAGGTGCCAGCTACATATGCCCCGATTCACGGCCAATGTGGGATGAGGGATGAGTTGCAGCCAATCCAATATCCAGTCCAGAATACTTTCAGTGGTTACGCTGTAGATAATTAAAAAGTATAGCGCGAAGAGAAGTGACAGATAGATGAGGAGAAATAAGGTGAGAAAGGTTGTTAAAAGAGGTTCGTGAAGAGAGTAGTTAGTTAGACATCTACTAAGGTGAAGAGGAAAAAAGTTTCTGGTCCGACGTGAGGGAACACAAAAATATAGCGTATCTAGTAAATTGGTAGAAATGACTTCGCCGTTGACTACTTTATGTAGAAAGAGAATCCCAAATACGAGCCTACGGTTGTAAAGTGAAGGAAGATTAATAAGAAGTCTGTCCGAATAAGAAGGTAGGCGAAGATTGGGGTCCCAATTAAGACCGCGTAACGCAAACTTAAGGAATTGCTTCTGTACCGATTCAATACTACGCTGGTGAACATCATATTGAGGGTTCCACACTGGTGAGCAATATTCTAGAGTAGGGCGAACTAACGAAGTGTATAAAACCTTTGTCACATATGGATCATCAAATTCTTTGGCCTAACGTTCAATGAAGCCAAGAAGACTGCATGCTCTATTAACAATTGAAGATATACATATGAATATTAAAAGAAAGTTTTGGGTCAAACATAACGCCTAAGTCTTTAAATGATGGTACACAATCTAGCAGAACAGACTTAATAGAGTAATGAGCTAGGAACGGCGACAAACGACTGAAAGTCATAAAAGAGCATTTAGAGGCATTAAGGTGTAATTTATTAACGTGACACTAAACACAGAACGCATCGAGATCTGATTGCAAGGACTGTTGGAAAGAAGGATCATTATAGGAATAACAAATCTTGACGTCATCCGCAAACATGAGCACATTGAACATTGAATCAAACATTCATTCTAATCAGTTTTAGCTCTTCAATGATATTTAGACTAATCTGACTGACTAATAACGATGTCAGTGGCCATCACATACCAGGAATTGATCCCAGGAATTAATAGTTATATCTAATTATTAGAAAAAAAAAAAACACAATTGTGGTTTTTCATTTGCATAACAAATTCAATTAAATCTCATTTTATTTCAGTTTTGTTTGTTTCTTTTTTGTTTTTTTGTTTTTTTTTTTTTTTTTGTATTTTTTTTTTTTACAATTTATTAAGCTAAAGTGTGAAAAAATTTCGCTTTTAATTTATATATATATATATATATGTATATATATATACATATATACGTATATGTGCATATTGTATATATGTACATATATGTATATATGTATGTATATATATATATTTTTTGTTGTTTTGTTTTTTGTATTACATTACATAATAATTTTTGGTTGCCCGTTTTCTCTGTTCTTTTTTTTTTTCAAATTTCGTTTTTTTTTTTTTTGTTTGTCTTTTGTTTTTTGGGTTTACTCTCATTTTATTTTGTTATAAATTATACATTAATTATGCAACTTGCTGAGAACTAAAAAAGCATTAATTATTTATATATAATGAAAATAAAAATGATTCTGTTTTCGTTTTTTTTTATATCTTTCTGTTTTTTTCTGGGCTTTATGTAGTTTTTTTTTTGTTATTTTTGTTTTTTTTTTTTGGGGGTTTAATATTAAATTTGTATGTTTAGTTTTTTGTTTTTGTTTTTGCTATGCTTTTTCTGTTGTTGTTGTTGTTGTTGTTGTTAATATTAGTTAATATTTTTTACATTTAGATGTTATTGTGCAGTTTTTGTTTGTTTATTTCTTTGTATGCTTCATCTTCGTCTTCATTCAAATAAACTAATATTATAATTTGATTACTTTAATTTTGTTTTATCCTTTTTGTTTTGTTTTGCGTAATAAACTAATTCAGGCATTTTTGTATCTGTGTGTGTTTGTGTGTGTGTGTTTTGTTTTACGTAATATATCTAATACATATCTTTATAAAAACAATTCTTGTTTGTGTTGGTTTGTGTATATCGTTTGTTTTTTATTTTTGGTTTTCGTTTTTTTTTTGTTTTTCATTTATTTATTTATTTTTTTTTCTGGTAATAAAAATGAATACATACAAAATTGGGTTTGTTGTTTTTTTGTTTTTATTTTTTGTATTTTGTTTTTCATATATATATATATTTTAAATATATAATTTGTTTCTTTCTTTCTTGCTTTTTATTATATATATATATATATATATATAAAATGGCGCTCAAACTTAATGGTAAAAAAAAATGAAATTGTTTAACAATTACAAAAAACATTTAGATGAATTGAAGTTTTTTCTTCGTTTGTTGGTTTTTATTTGTTTGTTTTATGAATATTGCTAATTGTAAGTAATAAAAATTTATGTTAAATAAAATGCAAGTGTGTGTGTGTGTCTCTCTTTTTTAACTAGGTGTCCTTAAAAAAAAAACCAAAATGCGCAACTGTACATGGGCGCAGCTAGGATTGAGATGAGGGCAACAGGGGAAGGGAATCCATTGTTCGTTCTTGAAGACTTTGTCCTATTTGGGAGTTAACAAACTCGCAAGTTAAAATTTACGGATCTCCCCTGGATTTATGTATTCACCCTAAAAGTATGCTCCACTTATTTTGACTTGCAGCGCCCATGCCAATTTAATTTTCAAAAGTAGAAAACAAGCGGGTGTCATATACTTGAGGGGGTTTTGCATCATCTTCTTCTTCTAGCTGTTGTTGTTGTTGTTAAGAACTTGTATCACAGTTTTTTGAACCTTTTATCATTTGTAGCCGGGGAAGTTGCTATCAAATTGAGTTGCTCATAAACTGTCCGATTGATGGATGGTTGGGCATGGCATGATATACATACATAAGTATTAAACAGAACTGAAGGATTGCACTTAAAGAACTTTCAACAAGTGAACTTTTGAAGGATTCGAACACTTGGTTCTCCAACTACTAAACTGTTTAATCCTTCTAGTAAGGGAAATGACCTTCAAAGCATACTGTCTTAATGTTTTCAAAACGATTAAAGTAAAAAATTTTTGAACTATTTAAAAGTGAAACTTGATTGAAAGTCTAATACACAAATTTGGTAAAAAAAATAGTTGGCAGAAAGACAAAATATTATGTATGAGTGTGTAGTGTGTGTGTGTGTGTATAGACAAGACAGAGACATCTATGTGTGTGTGTGTGTGTAGAGTCAGTTTTAGACAGCTAGGCAGATGTAGGCATATGGCAGGCATATATAAAGTCTTTACAAAGACATCAGTTTTTTTTTATTCATTTATATTTTTGTGTTTTTTTTAATTTATGTATTTATTTTTTTTTTTGTTCGTTTCGCTTATCTTTGTTGTGGCTTAAATCGTATTTCTGTTATTTCGTTTCGTTTTTGGTTTTTCGGTTGTTGTTGCATTTTTTTGGTTTTTTTTTTTTGTTTTTGCTTTTGCTTTTGTTTTGTATAAAAAATATGCTAACGGTGCCAGTGTCTCATTTTGAATTTGTTAAATATTTTATCTTAAGGTTCTTTTTTTGTTTTTGTTTGTATATAATTACCTACATACATACAAATATATGTAGTTGTCCTTTTTGTTTTTAGCATTTAAATTTCCTTCGCTTGCTTGGTAATTTCTTTTTTGTCGGTATTTGTTTCTGCTTTGTGCATAAATATATGTACATATATGTATACATACATACATGCATATACTCATCACCAGCGGGTTATACATACATACACACATACATACGTATTCCGATTTGGTGTGGCCATTTGCCGTTATATCCTCATGGCCTTGCACTCGTGCCAGTTCACAGTGTTGAGTGTTTCTTTCCCATATGTTTCCAAGCGGTAAACTCTCTCTCTCTCTCGTTATTTCTTCTCATATATGTATATATGTATATGTATGTAAGCATTTGTCTGTATGTATATAAATTTGCATTCAGTCTGTTTTATATTTTAATTTTTATATTTGTATTTTGTTTTTTGTTTCGTTTGGAATGAAATGTGATTTTCTTTTTTGTTATTATTATTATCAATTAATCAATTGATTGTTTTTCTTCTGGCAAAACAATTTGCGTATGCGCTGGATGGCAACTTTTCATAATTTTTTTCAGTGTGTTGTCCTGTGTGTGTTTGTTTGTGTGTGTGTAGACATCTCTGCTGCTTTTGTGTCTGTGTGTGTGTGTGTGTGTGTGATGGGTAAACCTCAATTTCACTATCTTAACTAAAATGTTAAACAAAACAAAATAAAATCTTGTCAATATGCACACACACACACACACACATATATGCATACATATAGACTTTAGATCCTTCTTCAGCTAGATTTCTTTTGGAATGGACATGAAATTTGAAAGTTAATATAATTAAAGGAATCAAATGATTAGCTAAGTCCAAGCAACTTTCGTCCTGAGAGTCGATTCATGCATTAGAGATACTCAAGTTCTTTTGAGAAAAAAAGTTGCAATCAAAGTTTTCAACTAATGCACACGTACACAGATACATATACATATGTATTTGTATTGGTAAAAGTGACCGTTTCATTTGCTAATCCTTCTGAGAACATCAGAATTCATTCATTTGTATCCCTCGTAATGGTCTGAAGTTAAGTTTCGATTAATCGGCAAAATCAAAATGTCAATGAACTCATTCGTGTCCTGACAGGATCTTCTCAACATTCCTGAATCTTGATGAAAATGAACTCATTCATGTTCCATTTTGTTGTGTCCTGACAGGATCTTCTCAACACTCCTGAATCTTGATGAAAATGAACAATTATTTGAAATATTTTCTATGTCGTATATATACAATATGTATTATCTATGTATCAAGCCAAGGGGAGTCCTTTGTTTTGTCTATGTATACATCTATGCATGTGTGTGTGTGTGTGTGTGTGTGTGTGTGTGTGTGTGTGGGTGTGGGTGTGGCTGTGTGTGTATATGTGTTTCCTGTGTTTGTTAATTAAAATGTTTAGTATATGCACCCTATGCGTTTTTACTAGAGATTTTAGAATTGGTTTTGTAATGTAAGAATATCTAATTGCAATATTTGTTTTTGTTTTTTTTTTTTATAGCATTAACTGGCTGTTTTACATTTAAATGTTTTTTTTACAGTTCGTTTTTTGTTTTGTTTTTTTTTTTGTTTTACTATTTTTTTCTGTTTTATTCTTCGAATTAATTTGCTATGCTTCGTTTGATTTTCATAATTGTATTTGCTTTTTTTGTATTTTTTTTTTTTTTTTTTATTAATTTTTTGTGTGTTTAAATTATGGTTTTTGTTTTGTTTTTTTATTTTTATTATTTGTTCTTTTGTTTTTATAATATGTTTTCTATTTTGTTGTTTCATATTTTATTTAATGTAATTAACTAGACTTATGTAAATATATTACAAATGTACGAGTATAAAGCTAAAGTTGTTGTCCATTTCATTTATGGTTTTTTTTTGTTGTTTTGTTTTTTTTTTTTTAATTTTCTTTGGTGATTTAACAAAAAAGCATTTATTATTAACTAATTTAAGTTTCACGCTTTGATTTAAGTGTACCTAAAAAAAAGTGTTTTGTTTTTTTGTTTTTGTTTTTTTGTAATTTCTTCAAGTTTGCATTTAAGTTTTTATACGTTTTCTATAAATTGTCTGCTGGCAAACTTTTTACAGCCACAGTGGCACAGTGGCGGCAAATTGTTTAGCCCATTTGTGATTTGATTTGGTGTTTTGGTTTTTGGGTTTTCGTTTCTTGTCCAAAAATTGTCAGAAATTAATTTGTTATCAATGTTTTGTTTGTTTGTATGTGTGAATGGGTTTGTCTTCTGTTTTTGGGTTTCTCTTGTTGCGTTGTGACTTTCTTCAGCAGCACAATTTGTATCTCATTTGTATTTTATATATATTTTCCATATATGTACATATATATATATATATATATATATATTCTTGTACATATGTATATATAATTTCATTCTCGCTAATGGCAATGATGCGTGTTTTCTTTTTTGTTGTTCGGCATTAAAAAAAAATAAACATTTTACATATAGGCTAAGGAGTGTGAAATAAAAATTACATATACATATATGTAAAATGCATATATACATATCTATATATATATATACATACATACATATATGAAAAATATATATATATATGTACACATATGCATATATAGTCATACATATGTATATATCTTCGATTTATGGGGGTTTTCCGGTTTATTTGCCTTTTAGCTAAAATATTGTGTTTGCTTGTGTGTGTGTGTGTGTGTGTGTGTGTGTGTGAGTGTGTGTTTATGTATTTTCTATTTTTTGTTTCATTTTGTTATTATAGTAAATTTACAAATTTATTATAAACATTATTTGTTCTCGTTCATTGACGTCTTTGTTTTTGTATTTGTTGTTCTTTTATATCCTTTTGATAGTTTTTGTTGCATAAGCTTCATTTGTGTTGGTGATGATAACTTAGCGTCTTTGTTTTATTTATTTATTTGTTGTTGTTGTTGGGGATATTGTACTAGTGGTTCTTCTTGTACTAGTGACAATATCTCTTTACAGAGTATTAGCTTTAGATGTTGTTTTTGTTTTTTGTTGTTGTTGTTGTTTTGTTTAATCTCGCCCCGCCCCTCATTTTTTGTTAACAGTGCACTCAGTATAAGTAGATACAATTTAGTATCTTATGTATTTTTGTTGTTTAAGTCATTTTTGTTAGTTTTTAGTTTTGTATTTTTTTTGTTTTCGTTTCGTTTGTTTTATGCGGAATTTGAAATTGAATTATCTGTCATTTTTAGTATTATATTTATGTTGATTTATATTATTGTTTATGTTTTTATTTCCGTTCTTTGTGTGTCTGTGTGTGTGTGTGTGTATGTGTTTTGTTTTTTTTCTTATAGTTTTGTCAAACAGCCAACAAAATGTCGAATAATGAAGCCACATCCAAGTCGTTATCAATACAAATATATATATGTACATATACACACACATACATATACATATAACAGTTATATGTATATATACGAGTAGATGCATATATATGTCTATATATTGAAAATGAGAAGCAAGCACAAACAAACTTAAAATCGGTGGATAGATTGGATAGGAGGAGAAAACGAAAAACATTGCATTGAAGCATTGAATCAAATCAGAGCGCCTATTGAGGAGAATATCTACGTTAACATACATTCGAATATATTCATACACACACACATGTGTATATGTATAAGATATATGCACATGTATGCAATTTGTTGTTGTCTTTTATTTGGTTTTCAGTAATTGAAAAAGCTCGGTTAAAGCGTGCGCATAAAGGAGGGGAAAAACGAAGGAGAAGAAGAAAACTGAAAATATATAATATATAATTCTCTGGACTTTAAGGCAACGCTCAAACTGGTCCCCATATGTAAATGTAATTACACATTTTATACAGATTTTTTTGTTATTACATTTGATTCGTTTGTTGTAGTTGTTCTTGTTTTTGTTTCGTCATCATTTTGGATTTGGTTTTTGGGATTCATTTAAAAAGGTTTTCTTTTGTTTGCGTTTCATTTTTTGAATATATTCGTTGTTTTCTTTTTTTTTGGGTTTGAATAAGCCAGTGGAAATGTGTGTGTGTGTGTGTGTGTGTGTGTGTGTGTGGGTGTCGGTGAGTATGTGTGTGTGTGTTAGGCATGAAGGAATGCCGATGTCTTTTGAAAACTTTGAAAAGGTTTTCATTAATTAAAATTACTTTATAAGAAGGAATCTGTTTGTAATCGAAATTTCACTTTCTCTTTAAAAATACTCCAGCATTCCGACATGAACCTTCTGTTTATGTACATAATAGTTTTTTGGAAAAACTAAAGAGAGATGCAAATTAGAGTTTTTAGCAGTAAAACAGACTGTTGAAACTGAATACTTCATGTTTGTGTGTGTTTTGTTTGTGTTTTAATGATTGCATTTCGAATTTTTACAGTTTTATACGTTTGATTTTTTATATTTTAGGATTTTGATGTGTGTGTGTCTGTCTATTATGGGATCCTGTGTGTGTGTGTGTGTGTTAGAGATCATTAATTTGAGAGTAAGCCATATATGTATGTGTCGGTGTCCGTGTTAATTGTTTAAACTAAAAAACTTTGTTATATGTAAAAGAAATTGCATATTGATTTTTGTCTAACCTGATTTTCCTCATTTAGCAAATTGAAAGCAAAAGCAAAGCATTTCTAGTAAAATATGTTTGTATGTATGTGTGTATGTGTGTGTGTGTGTGTGTGTGTGTGGGTGTCTTTGTCTATGTGTGTGTGTGTGCGCAATGGAACCGTTTCATACATTTTCAAGATTTCTTGAATTTCATTTTGTTTTATTTATCCAACTTTTGTTTTGTTCGTTTTTGTTTGGTTTTTCTTTGTCGGCAAGAAGAAGAAATTAGTTATTAAAAATAAAAATGAACAAAGTCTAATTTGCTTTACACAAACAAAGAAACAATAAAGAAGCTTTCTTACTTTAATTTTTGGGGTTTTCCCAAGCAGCAAAAGAACAAAAACCAAAAGAAAACAGAAACCAAAACGAATAGGCAAAGCGAATGCCGCTGAAAAGTATGCTACTTTTTTTTGTTTGTTTGTGGTTGTTCTAAGGCGTAAACTTTGTTTGTTTGTTGAATTCCTTTGTATTTATTTTGGTTTCGTTTTATTATTGCATTTAGAAATTTGTCACAACATTTGTTTAGTTTCTTTTATTAATGCTGCATGTATATATGTAATTGCATATTTTGTTTATATATTAATGGTTTTTTTTTTGTTATTTTCTGTTAAATTTTTTATTCGCTTTACTTTGTTTTTTCCTTCTTTTTTTTTGATTTTGGGGGGTTTTTTAAAAGTTAGAGATTAAGAGATTCAAGAGAAAAGAAAGTAAAAAAAATGAAATGTATACATATATATACATATATATGTATATATGTATAAGTATTTTTATTACCAATGGTTTTTCAACACTTTAATACACAATTGTTAGTTTGTCTTTAGTTGTTTTGCTTCTTTGTTGGTTTCTGTGTTTCACTCATCTTTGATTTTTTGTCTTTGTGTGATGATTGAATAGTTTTTCACATTCATTTGAATACATTCATGGATTTGCCTCTTCACTTGCAGCACTTTGTTAATTTTGGGGGTGTTTATATAATAAGAGTATAAATTTGTAATTTGTTTTTAATAATTGCTTTTAGCATTCTTTTCTTTTTTTGCACTCATTTCGTTCGTTCTCGTGTTGGGTACACACTTTATTGTTCATAATCATCTAGTTCATTGTTGATATATGTATGTATATATATTTTTCGTCTTTAAATTATTTTTTGTTTTTTTTATTTCGTTTGTCGGTCCATTTCCCTTTGCGCCCCAAACTCCAAGTTTGACTTTTGTTTTTTTGTAAAGTTTGTTGTTGTTTTCCATTTTTTGTTTATGTTTTTCTTTGACCGAACAAAAACCTCAATTATTATATCTCATTTACACATACATATATATATATGTATATATCCTTCTTGTCTGTGTGTATGTGTATAAATGTACTGGTGTGTCTTTATGCTTTAAACTTTCTTGCTAATTGAATTGAATTTTTTGAACTCTATTTTGGTTTTGTAATCAAAATTATATAGCAAATTCACTTTCTCTGTTAGTTGGTTAAATCCTCTGAAAATATGTGTGTGTATGTCTGCGTGTGTGTGTGTGTGTGTGTGTATATATGTTTTACTCTCTTTTTAGTGTAGGATGTTGTTGTTGTTGTTTGGTTTCTCTGGTTATTTTGTTAAGTTTGTTATTTCATATTGCTTTTTATGGCAGTTCAGGCGGTTGTTGTGAAATTATAAATTTGTTTTTGTTTTTTATTATCATTTCTCTTTCTAATTATTTTATTTTATTATATTTTGTTGTTACTTTTAATGTAATTGTTATGCAGTTAGTGACATTTTTTTTGTTTTTTGTTATTTTGTTGCTTTTTTCGTTTCAATTTCAATGAATGGTTAAGAATTTCGGTTTTACTTTTTAAACATTTTGTATTTTTTATAGTCGATTTGTTTTTTGTTTTGTTTGTTGTTTATTTTGTATTATTTTTTGGGTAATTAATTAAGTAATTAAGTAAGTAAGTAAATCAAGCGTGTGTGGAATTTTAATAGTATATATACTAAAATTGATTTTGTTTGGTTTTCTTTTGTTTTTCTTTATCATTTGTTATTGTTTGTTGTTTTTGTTTTGTACTAACTTGCAAATACAATTTTAAGAGCTTTTGGTATTCCCATTTCATTGTTTTTTTTAGGGTTTTATTTTAGTTTTTGTTTGGGTATGTATGAATGAGTGAGTGTGTGTGTTTGTGTGTGTGTGTGTGTGTGTGTGTGTGTGTGTGTGTGTGTATGTATGAACTGTATTACGCTTATAAATTATTTAGACATTTCGGGCTTAGCTTAAATATGATTGATTGTTTGTTTGTTGCTTGAAACTGAAGTAACTTAAGTTTTATGTATTTCCTTTTTCTCTGTATATATATTTGTGTGTGTGTGTGTGTGTCTGTGTGTGTATATATGTGTGTGTTTTGTTGTTGTACTTCATTTTGTTGGTTTTTGTTGTTTAGCTGAATCTTATTGTTATTTGTTGTAGTTGTTTGTTGGTTGTTGTTTGTTGTTGTTGTTTCTTGTTGTTGTTGTTGTTTCTTCCTGTGTGCAACAGGCAGCCCACATACATACATTTATGAATCAGCATTTCAGCATTCAATGAACAGTTTTTTATGAAATGATGTTCCAAATATTTCAAACTGATCACTGATCACGATTTCTTTTCCGCTGATCCATTTGTTGTTGTTGTTGTTGGTTTGTTGTTGTTGTTGTTGTTGTTGTGGTTGTCTTCATGTTGACTTTTGGCTGCCTCAATACTCGCCTGCTTCTTGGAGGGGGGCGAGGCCTGGCTCAGACATCTGCCGTGCGCGATGTTATGCTCGGCGAGCGCGAATGTATTACAACCTTATGGCCGTTTTTTGTCACAAAACCATCGCTCTCGACGAGAACGGCCGTTTGTCGGCCAGCACTGCCGGCGCTGCCAACGCTCTGGCCACCGGGACTTCCAGCTGCCGCCGTTCCATCCGTGGGACTATTTACACAATGACCATTATCGGCCGTCGGCTCTAAGCTGGCATCGCCCAGTGCCGTTGCATTATCCAAATTCTCATGTACTGGCTCCATTTGTTCCTGTTCCAGTTCATTGCCCATTTTGTTTCCACCTGATTCACCGGTTTCACCATCACCAACATTGCCGCCGCTGCCATTACCATTATCATCTCCATTACCCGATGTTGGCTCACCATCACCACCGCCTCCGCCTCCGCCTCCACTAGCACCATCGCCAGCACCATCATCTCCGCCGCCATTTTGAGCACGCGTCTTATGCTTACGCCAGGCATGCTGAATGAGACGCGCACAATATTCCTCACGCTGGCGCCATAATGTCGAGGATACTGGCTCATATCCCTCGGTATCGGGACGGGCAGCAATTTCACCAATTTCGCCCGTCTCTTCGATGGGATTGCCTTTGCGGGCGAAAAAGTCTTTGGTCAATGCATCCAAAATGTCCACACAGTACATGAGATCGCCTCGACATATGGGTATGTCCATCGATATGATTTTGTATTTGTTTGGCTTATGGATTTGCAGCGGCGGCTCGAGGACATCTAGAAATTCGGATAGCTGATCGTATCGTATATATTGTGTGCCCTCTGGATCGAATTGCTGCCAAATCTCATAATACATATCGTAATCGTCGTCGGTGAGGCCCTCCTGGACATCCTCGGTGGCCTGACTATAGTTCTCGAGAATGACAGCAATGTACATATTAATAACTATCAAAAAGCTTATAACTAGATATGAGAGGAGAAACGTTATGCCCACGGTAGCTGAACCACAATTGCCCGGATAGCCTTTGTCGTTGTCGGGTGGATCGCATGCTTCCTCATTGATAATGGCGTCGAGTACACCATCCCAACCGGCTGAGGTAGACATCTGCGTGGGCCGATATCGAATCGATATAGCAGAGCAGAGCAGAGCATAGGTTGGATTGGATTGGATTGGATTTATTAGTTGGTTTCGTTTGTTGATTCATTGGAGTTTTGTGGTCATGGTTCATGTTCAAAGTTTAAAGTTCGTTTCGGGTTCGTTTCAAGTCGTGTTTATCGTGTGTGGTTGTGTGTGTGTGTGGGCAGTGAAAGAGAAGTTTAAGACAGAAGATACAATAACATAAAGAGTTATTAGTCAAACGGTTAGGAATCACACTATATATTGGTTTTTTTTTGTTGGTTAGTTTAAAAATTTTGTTTGGTTTTTATTTTTGTTTCGTTTTTTTTGTTATGGTTTTTTGATTTTGTTAATGGATTTAAGCAAACTATATTAAGGCATATATGTAGTTTAGAGACGGACAGAGTTTTGGAAGTATATATGTATATAGAAAGAGACAGAGAGACAGAGAAAGGGGGAGAGAGTGACATAGAGATAGAAATAGATTGAGAAAGGCGGTAGGTATAGAGGGGGGTGGGACAAAAGTTGGAATATTGACGAAATGAGTTTTGAAATTGACAGATCTACATATATACAATATATGCCATTAATTTAACACGCCTTGTTTACCGTTAACAGGGATTTCTGGGCGTGCCCCAGGCAAATAGGAAACAGAATATCAAGGCGACATACAACACACAAGCTACACACACACACACACACACACGAAAAGAATAGATCCATTTCAATATTTTTGATTTCTTTTTTGTTTGATAAATTCAAGTTAGTAGATAATGATTATGGATTGAATTTACAAATATATAAGAGATATTTGATCTGCCTATAAGGCAATCTAATTTCGTATTTCAATTCTTCAATCCTTCAATTGCAATTCAATTCAATATATTCATTTTCAATTCACATATTAGACAGTCTCTCTTAGTTTCAAATCTCTCACAAATAAGAGAAAAACTTTAAAGTTGTCTGCTATGCGTTTTGATTATAGGTTTCTCTTCAAGGAATTATAATTCCCAACTAGTTTTAGCGTTGACTAATGACAATTTAAAGAAAGTTAAGTTTTGGAGGGAATATCGAAATTTGAACAGTTTCATAGGTAAAATCACCTTGTTTTGGGAGGGAAATTTTCCTCATTTCACCTTTGAGTTTCATTCAGAAGGACTTGTGGTCAGTCACATGGACATAAATGGGGTTTAAGTCGCCTATCACTCAATCGAATTCAGATTCGATTCTCCATATAATATATTTACTATTTACTTTAAATATAGTTTTTAATTGAATTTTTAATTTGTTTTGCTTTTTAAGTTTACAAGAAGAAACTTTTAATTGAAATTTTTTTATTTTTTTGAAATGGAAACTTCATCTATAAAGGTGTGTGTGTGTGTGAGTCTGTTTAGGGTTGTATGTCTGGGTCTGGGTGTATGTTTTCGTGTGTATGTGTGTGTGAGTGTGCGATTTGGAAAGATAGGAAAACACTACACATAGATTAGTGAATAGAGATAGAGATAGATAAGGAGAGAGAGTTTGAGACAGAAGTGTAAGGAGCGTTAGGATTTGCGTTAGTTGTGTTCGCTGTTGCTTTTTGACGTTTGAAAAAACGTATGAAAGTTGTTCAAAATGAATTTTCTTTTGCATATTTGATTGTTGTTCACTTTGATTTTCAATTTCAAGGGGGAGAACTTTATTCTTTTGTTTTTCTTTATTTTTTTTTTTGTTTGGTGTCATGAGGAAACTTTTACATTTCATTTGGTGTTTGTTGAAAGAGCTGAATTAGGTTTTTCTTTTTGCTTTTGTTTCAGTTTTAAGAAATAATAATAATAACAATAATGAGCTTGAGATGATATATTATTTGTATGGGCTTGATGAGTGATGGAAATAAAAAAAAATCAATAAAAATTGAAACAAAATTGAACTAATTTAGCTTTTACCAACAACTACCGTAGCTTGAATCAACATTGTGATGTTGCCACTGAGAACGCCAATGGAATGAATAATGGAGAAGTGGGTGGATGAGATTGAGATGACCACAGATTGATTGATTGAACAGTTTTTAATGCAATGCTGTAATCATAGTGTGGGTGTGGTTGTGTGTGTGTGTGGGTGAATGATGGACTGATGGCGGCTGTGGCGTGGCAACATCACCCAACGACAACAACAATAGACAACATAAACCGTTAACGGAATTGTGGCTGATTGACTTACCTGAAAGAGCAATATCATGCTCTGGCCGAATGTCTTGAAATTGTAGACATCGTTAATGCCGCTTTTCTCCTTCACATGCATGAAGAACGACATGCCGAATATGGCAAAGATGAACATGACCAGAAAGAGCAGCAGACAAATGTTGAAGAGCGCCGGCAAGGACATGGCCAGCGCGAACAGGAGTGTACGAATACCCTTGGCTCCCTTCACCAATCGAAGAACACGGCCAACTTTGGCCACACGCACCACTCTCAGCAATGTGGGCGATACAAAGTATTTCTCGATAATATCGCTAAGTACAAGACCTGAAGATCGGCGTCAATTGGTAGCAGCAGCAGTTGGTAGAGGGCGGCATCGAAAGAAAGTTTTATCAGGTCAGAAATGGTTGATCAAGAGAAACAATTTAAGTGGATTCGGTGGGGGAGGGGAAAATAAGGATCATTGGGAAAGGATTCGAGGATTATCGAGATTAAGACGTCGTAATCAAGGCTCTTTATATACACACACATGTCTAGCTGAAATATGGAAAGCATTACAAAAACGGAACAGGGAGGAACAAAATTACGAAAGAGAGAGAGCACAGTACATCCTCTTCTTTATCTCCTTTTTTTGTTAGCTTAGCTCAGCTCAGCTCGATCATTACATTAAGACTTACAGCACATAGATAAATATATATAGTTTATACACAACAAAATAAAATGAATAAATTAAATCACACCAAATACGTTTACAGTTTTAGATACATATGTAAATGTGTATGGTACAGTTGGTTACAAAACAAAACCGAACTTAAAAAGAGAAACGAAATTGAACTAAAAGTATGTAGGACATCAAGTCAAATGTAAAATTTACTTTCACAGTATCGCAAAACATACATATAAGAAACTTGATCCTTGATTCATTTATTACCATCAACAACCTTGCAGCTGTTATCGACAATCGAAATTGAAGATCGATTAGCATATAGAATGCCGGCAGATCGATTAATCAATACAAATATGACTAAATCTAAAGAAGAATATATAACCGAAGTACATAGTAATTATATAAATAATAACTTTTTTGTTTTTTTTTTTAGCAATTAATAGAATTCGTTTTAAGTGTTCACAGTGTTGAATTAATCGTCGATCGATCAAACTGTTCTAATATTGTTTCCGCGAAATGTGTCGGTAAATCATTTGTTGATGCCCCAAAATGAAAAAACACAAATGACATTTTAAACATTATAAACATTAAATACATTAAATACATGGGGCAATTGGCTTACAGGATATACATAGTACAGGTTAGATACAAATGGTTATTACACAGCAGCTGGCACATTTAAAAATAAAAAGAAATTATAGGACAATCTTTTTTTTTTTTTTTTTGGTTTTTATAGTTGAAATGAAAAATTGAAAGGAAAACTTTAAAACAAAATGTAAAAACCTCAAGTGAGACGGAAAAAAAGAATTTGAGATCGAAACAGAGTTTTTTTTTTCAAGCAGCAGCAGCAGCGGCAGCAAAATATTTAGAAAAAAATATCCTTGTGGATATCCTTGGGGCATTTTCGTTGGTTCTTTTTCCATTGGTTTTTTGTATTATTTTCTTTTTCTTTTTAAGCGTCAGAGCATTTCGACAGCAGCGCAGCAATTGGCGGCAATAATTAAATTATTGAAAATTTGTCGATATTTTTCTTTCTTTGTTGTTGTTTCTTTAGCGATAATCCGCAGCATATTTTAAAAGTGCCAAATATGTATATAGTAGATTGATCTTGCAAAGTTCGTTCGTTAATGCAAAAGAAAAACTGAAATGAGGACTAGCATGTTCAATGATTAAATGGCGGGGTGGAGGGCTCGGAAGGGTAGGCAGGAACGAACTATTGCAGGATCTTTTAAAAAGATTCACATTGAGAATTATAAAAAGAGGGAGAGAGAATGTGTGTGTATGTGTGTGTGTGTGTGTGTGAGAGAGAGAGAGAGAGGGGGGGCAGCGGTTCTAAAGGGCGTTATTATTATACATACATAGCTATAGCCGCTAAGCATCAGGAAACTCTAGTTGGACCGGATTTCGGGGAACCGGGACCATATACATATATATGCGTTTTACTACGTTCATAGTAAAAGTACATAATCTCCATTGTAGATTGGACCAAAACCATTAAGTAGATTCAGACTAGTGCCACGGTATTTTGTTGTACATTGTCTCATTCATTCATATTCATATTCTAAACAATTTGTTAGGATTGGGAGTCTATATGGAGTCTATATGGGATATCTTTCTAACATAGGATTGAATGGAGGCGGGGCCAGGACCAAATCAACGCATCGACCCTGCGCCAATGCAGGACTAAGGCATTGCGCACGACCAAAGCATTGAGGGGCCCCCCTTTTGAAAAATTAAAGACTCCGGATCAAAGATCAACCGTTTGACCGATCATTTATCATTCATATAGTATATATATTTGCTTCTCTATACCGGGCAGTAGCTAACAGAGTTATCCAAGAGACAATCTCACAGAGACGACAGACGAATCGTATCTTTTGTGGAATGCCCATTGACAACTAACTCTGATTGAATCTATTTTATTGTGTGTTTGTTTTTATTTTTTCATTTTTCGTTTTATGCGTTTTGTGCAAGCCATTTGCAATTGTTTTTGTTTTTATTATTCAACTGTGTCTCTGTGTGTGTGTGTGTGTGTGGGTGTGTGTGTGTGTGGTTTAGTATTTTTTATATTATTTTTATCATTTTTGGTTGTTTATATAGTTTTAAAAGTAGTTAATTTCTTTTGTTCTCTTTCCTTTTTTTGGGGTTTCTTTGCATTTATACAGAAGCGTAGTTTTTTTCATTTTCACTGTTAAAGTTTTCATATTTTGATTTTGTTACTTTTATTTTGTTTTTGGATTTCATTTTTATATATTTATGAAAAAGCGTGTATTAATATATTCGTCTATAAGGATATCACTTGGGCGCAACATTTGAAGCCAAATAGTTAAGCGGCGCTTATATAGTAAAAGCAATTGGATGTTTTTTTTGTTTTTTTTTTATTTTGTTTTTAAATAAAATTTTGTTTTAATTTTTTTGTTGTTTTTTTATGTGCTTGGCAAACATTTGTCGCGTGTCACATGGAAATATTTGGAAATATTTAGAGATAAATATGAAATTGAAGCAAAAGCAGAAACAGAAACAAAAGTTTCGAAAGAATTTTACTTGAGGTAAGGTTGTTGTTGTTGTTGTTGTGTATATACCCTGTGTTACCCAAAATTGTAGGGGGAAGGTGGAGGGGACAGTCCTTTAGCCTTTTCTGTCTTGGAGATTGTAAGACTAATCAGAGTCACCAGATTAAGAATATATAGAATATTGCTTATCCAATATGTGAGAAAATTATGACATCAAACGGAACACAAAAAATGTTTTTAGTAAGCGAGTTATAAATTTTTAGTTAATATCAATTTAGGTACAGGGTATATTAAAGTCGGCAGTTCGACTTTTCATTAAGGTTTTTATCTATATGTATATACTTGGTTCTGGTATAGCAAAACAAATAACTAAAGAGAGTATTGAAAGAAAAAACGATCAACTTTCTGTTGCTAAAAGGTCGCCCATTTTGAGATCTTTTGGGGACTCGGGGACATCGGGTGGGGGGGGTTTTTTGTTTGTTTGGTTTTTTTTCGGTCAGTTCGCTAGACAAAATATTTTTTTGGGCGCAATTTTTGAATTCGTTTTGAATGCAGCAGCAGCAATAATAAAAAATTTTAAGCATCCTTTTTATACTTAGGAAATTCATTCGCATACATACAAAAAAGGGTCATAGGGTTGTTGTTGTTGTTGTGGAGAAGGCGGAGTAAGGGGAGGCGAAGAGAGAGAGAGAGAGAGACAAATTGATGTATGGATAGATTGTTATTTGATAAAAAGGAAGCTCGCTGTTGCATAATGTCAATGTAGTAAAGCATATTTTAAGCCATCTTTTGTATAGTTTTTTCATTTCGATCAGGTTAGCCAAAACTGAACAATCCTTTTTTAGAAATTTCCATTCAAAAATGTTCTCAATTTGGATTTTGATATCAAAACCAGTTTTACTTTTCTTTTGATTTTTGAAATTGTTTGTTTGTTTGTTTTGATTTCGTTTTACTTTTTGTTTCTTCTCAGTGTGTGTTCACGTATGCGCAGTTTTTTCTTTTTCTGTTTACCTTTTTTTTTTTTTGCGAAATTTATGTATATATGTAGATATCAAAATTAATTTATAATAAGGAATATTTTGTTGTAAATAAAGAAATTAATTGATTGTTAAATGAAATTGTATTTGAAACGCCAGTAACAAACAACATTAAGTAGTTAATTATAATTAGTTAAATGGCAAAAATACTTTGGTTAGTTGTAGGCATTTTTGTTTTAAGAAGTGAAGGGAGTTTGCTTAGTTAATTAACACCAATCAACATTAAACATTAGAAAAACAAAAATAAAACAATAAAAAAATAATAAGTATCATAATATTTAGATTACTAATTTTTACAACAATTTTTGACTAACAATTAAGTTAAAAATTATTCAATTACATTTAGTAAAGCAAATGGGAACCCAAAATTCAATGAATCAAAATACAGTAAAATTGCAATCGAGTTGATTTCAGCTGGATCAATGTAACAGATGGTTTATATTATAACAGATTTGTTATACACACTACGCAGTATAACAGTTTCTCTGGATCTATGTAACAGATGGTTTATATTATAACAGATTCGTTATACACACCACTACGCAGTATAACAGTTTCTCTGGATCAATGTAACAGATGGTTTATATTATAACAGATTCGTTATACACACCACTACGCAGTATAACAGTTTCTGTGCTTTGCTGTAGAACAGTCTGAAATAAGGCATACACAACTTGTAAGCATTGTTTATTGTACTTGTAGTTGTATAACAATTGTGGTATAACAGCTGTATGTATAATAGTTTGGTATAGCTGCTGCAGTATAACAGTTTCTGAATACATTATCTGCTGTAAAACAGTCTTAAAAACTCAGAAGTGGAATTATGTATACTACTTGAAAATATCACATTTACGTGTATAACAGTTTACGGCGTAGTATTTAATGTATAACAGTTTGGTATTACAGTTGCAATACAACAGTTTGGCGTTGCAGGATTGCCTTCGAAAAATTCTTAGAAACTCTTTAACTTGCCGAATCTGTATCTATGCCAAATTTAAAGCGATTTTCATGCTTTCCAAAACAATTTTGAATTCGATTGTAAACTACGCTAATTAGCAAGTTAGCTTTTCTAGCGAGACGACAAAAATGTCAACAAAATATATATACATATAGATGTATATTAGTTTGTCCCAGATGCTCATGATGTTCTTATGAGAAGTTTTGGATAAAAACGACTCACTGATAGCAAACTGGATATAATTATATTTATTGTAGTATATCGCCAGATACCTAGTTACATACATGATCGAATGTGTATATGTATTTGCACATTTGAAACAGTTGGAAATCAACTCAAAAAGCTTAAATCAAAAAACACTTGGAATACGTTAAGCACAACAATACGAGTATATTATATGTAGTAGAGTTGCCTATATAATGTTATCTTGAGGTGCACTTGAATATCTTTTGGGTTTATGAATAGAAATTTTGATTTGTATTTTGGCCAATTTAATTCAAATGCATTACAAAAACATTAGATAAGCCCTCAACTCAGTGAACAACAAGAGGTTTATTACAACGAATTGGTTAGATTTTTTGTTTTGTTTTGTATTAGTTGGATTTGGTTTCAGATTTTTCAACATTTTAACAATTTACAATAGAATCACGCATTACGTATACATAAATACGACAGCAAATTAGTAACAATTATTATAATTATTAAGGAGATATAGAGAGAGGCAGACAAAGAGAGATAGATAGAGAGAAAGAGTAAGAGTGAGTGAATCACAGACAGAAAGTAAGACTTTTTACTTTGCAGGGTATATTTATATAGAAAGTTGCATATGTGGATATATGTATAGATATATATAGATATATATATATATAGGAGATACACGCATACAGCAAAAGAGCGTACGGTAAATTGAAGTAGAGGGATTTTTGAAAGTCTTTGTTACGAGAACCTTTGATTTTTTGTTGTTTTTTTTATTGGTTTTTGGGGGGATTTTGAGTTTTGTTTTTTGGCTTTTTTGGTTGGTTTTTGGTAAAGTTTTAGTTAAGAGTTTGTTTTTGTTTTTACTTACCTAAGATGGATAAAATGACAACTACTACATCAAATAAATTCCATGGCTCAATAAAATAGTGATATCGTAAAGCGAATATTTTTAATAGACATTCGGAACTGAAAATAACTACGAATATCGCATTGAGATAGTCAAGGACCGCGTTATACGTGTCTGACGCATCGTAACGATCGAGTGTCATGGTGAACATATTCAAACCAATGAATAACATAATTATTATATCGAATTTTTTATCGGTAACTATTTCAAAGACTATTGCTTGTGGACGCCACTGTAATGGGAGAAGAGAACAAATTGTAAACGATACCGTATAACGAATAACGGTAACGGTTACCCAAAATCAAAAATGATCAATCAATTTTTAACGATCAACGAAACGATAAACAGAAACATCGAAAACGTCGACAATATTGTCAAAATCATAAAGTAAGTGAGAGAAGAGATATAAAAAAAAGAAAATAGAAGAACAGAGTTTGGTATAAGTAAATTTGTTAAACCATTTTGCCTTCATCATCATCATCATCATCATCATCATTATAATTATAATCATAATCATTGTTATTATAGTCAATTCTTAGAGATTCATCTAAAGTAAAGATACTTTTTCTTTTCTTTTATGGTATGAATTCATTTTATAATTTCATTTTTTATATGCATTTATTTATTATTTCGTCTGTTTTGTTTGTTTTTTCATGTTTTTTTTTTTTTTTAAATTATGTTGTTAGATTATATACGTAGTCGAGTTGGATCTGTGCCAATTGCTTTGGTTAGGAGAGCCGGCGTACCTACATAAGTGACAGTTGGTAGTATAACAGTATAACAGATTAAAGTGTTGCAAGATAGAACAGTGAGTCTTTGTGCTATTGGTGGTTAATGTTATACATTATATACATACCTACACACATACATACATGTACATATACTATATGATTCGATTTATGTATGTTTGTATGTATATTATTGATTGTTTTTGAATAGTTAGTTTTAGTATAAAAATTGATGAATATACATAAATTTAGAGAGAGAGAGAGAAAAGTAGTCTATTCAAATTACTGTGACATCATCATCATTATCAATCATCAATCATTTAAACTATTAAACGAGCAAGTTTTATAAGAAACGTGCAAATTATGTTTTGCATTTGCATTTGGCAAGTTTCAGTCAGCCCTTTTAGTCAGTTAGTTTATTTCTCCATCATGCTGGAGGCAAGTCACAAGTCTAACTCTAAGTTAGATCATCATCTAAGACATGCCCAATGAATTTTTTGTTTGCTTTTTTGTGTTTAGAATAAAAAGTTGTAGAAAAGAAATCAGAGTTAAAACATGCATTTTCAAGGTGTATTTTGTATTATACATTCAGAGAATTGAAAGTTAAAGAAATTGAGTTTTTTGTTCTTTTTTTGCAATTTTGTAAATTCCAATTAAATATATATTTTGGTAGACATAAAAATGTTTAAGAACAGACGAACCAAACGGACGAGAATATTTAAATATTTTGTTTTATTTATTAGAAAAATAGATTAGAAACATATACAGAGTATGCGGCATATGCGTTCAGGAGTCGTTCAATGGCAATAGTAGGGAGGAGGGGTTTTCGATAATCGATCATATATACATATATCGCATATAGTATAGATCGTATATAGTCCGCACTGTGGCTATTCCAACGACTCGACTTGCTACGACGTTTTTTTCTTTCTTTGTTTTCATTTTTTTCAGATCCATTTATACAACTTGTCAAAATATTGCTAGAGAACGGGGCCTTCAATTGGGTCAATAGGGTAAAGGGTAATATATATATATACAGTCCGTCTCAAATTCGAATTAAGTATGTCGTTTCGTCATTCAGTGGAAAGAGAATTTGATAAAAAATTGTTTTAGTTTTAGACGATTGGCACAGATTACGCGTTTTGCAATTGTTTATTGATTAATTGATATATGATTTATATAAAAAGGGCAAATCGTTAGTGAGTAAATGAAAAATTTTCGTATTGAAAAATTCCGAAACACTCGTTTAGATATTTGCCCTGTTCAATGGTCTCAAATTGTTTTTTTTTTTTTTTTTTGTTTGTTTATTATTTCATTGTCAGTTCAATTAATTATGTTTTTCTTTTTCTTCATTTGTTACGTTTGTTTTTTTTTTTTTTTAATTTATATTTTATAGAGTTTTTATTATTTGATACGATTTTTTGTTGTTTTTTTTTGAATTTTTTTCTTAGTTAGTATTTTTGTTTTTGTTTTTTGTTGTCTTACCCTTGGTCTTGGAATGGCTTTTAATGGTTTTTTAGAGCCCATCTTTTTCATAGCATTATAGTACTTTTTCTGATCTTCTGTCATGAACATTTCTAATGATCCACCTGCTTTTTTCTTTTGCTCATTAAAATTATCAATGATAACACCAATGAACAGATTGAGTGTGAAAAATGATCCAAATATGATGAAGAATACGAAATATAAATACATATAGATGTTCGTTTCACGAATCGGCTGCTTGTCCACCTGTTTTTTTTTTGTTTTTTCGATTTTTGATTTTTGAAATTTGTTGCATCATCGTCATCATCATCATCATCATTACATCATCATTATCATCATCATCATGAATGGTTGAGATGCAGATTTCGATTGATTTGATTTTATATAAATATTTTTTTTGGAATGGATCATTTTTAGTGTTGCTCGAAGTGTTGTGGTTGTTGTGGTTGTTGTAGTTGTTGTTGTTGTTGTTGTTTGTGGTGTTTATTGTGTCATTGTGGTGTTGTTGTAGTTGATATAGTTTTTGTTGTTGTTGTTGTTGTTGTTGTGGTAAGTATATAAAAAGAGAAAAGTAAATATAGATAAAAGTTATTGGATTAATATTAAAAATTTGTAGATGTTAGAGTTCATTTAGCGCATAACCATAAATAAATATATGAATAAACTATATATATTTGTATTTGTATATGTAGATGGAGTTGTAGTTGTAGTTGTTTTGTATATATATATATAGTTTAATATAGCATATAGTAGTTTGCATTGAATTTGTGTATTAGAATGAACAGATTACCTCTCGTGAATCGATTGCATCGTTCATTATTTGTATCCAGCCTTTGAAGGTGGCCACTTGGAAAAGGCACAGATACGCGTTACCTACATGATCGAAATTCATTGCTGAATTCACCCACGTGTAGTTCTCGCTTTCGCACGCATTGCGATTGGGTATGATCTCGTGGCTGAGCTTCGTGCCGTTAGTGTCTTCGCACTGTCATCGTTATCGGATTGGATTGGATCGGATTGATGGATCGATGGTTTTATTTAATTGAAGAAATGTATGTTTATTTCAAAATTAAATAGACTATACTCAATTTTAATAATAATAATAATAAGTAGAGTAGTTACAACTGACTAAAACTATGTATATATGTATAAGATGCTGTACTAGTTTAGAGACTAAACCAACCACACACATGCGTTGTATGTGGTTGGATTGTGTATATAAGATTAAGTTAGTTAGTGTATTAGTGTGGCAGCTAATTAGCATGATTTTTAGCATTATTCGTTTTTCGAAATTGTTTTTGTCGTTGGCATTTTCGTTCCATTCAATTCATTTATAGTTTACTGATTACTTTGGATGGATATATAAGTTAGATATAGTTTAGTATTCGGAATTCAGTGCAAAAGGCCATTTTACTAGAAAATACTAAAGAGTATTATATGTAGGTATATGCTATATAATTAATATTAATTGTTAAAGCATTTTGATTTTTGATTTTGCATACTTGTCGCGTGGATTTATTTATATTTTATTTGATTTTAATGAGATTATATTCAAACGATTTTGGTTTTTGTATGTACAAGATAATGCATTTCATAGATTTTCTCTCATTCAGCATAATTTTGACTTTGAATGGACATTAGTTTTTGATTTGAAATCAACTATTTACGAAAAATAGATGCAAAGATACGCATTTGATTCATTATTTCCCTTTTTGTTTTTCCTTCATATTTCGATATATTGATTGAATTTGCTAATTTGATAAATGCTGCAATAAATATTAAGAAAAACTAATGCCAAATACTTTTTGTATATGCATATAAAGCTCTGCCACAAGAACAAAAAGGGTAAACAAAATTCAAACTCATTTCCATAACAAAAAAAAAAAGAAGAAAGATCGAATGAAAATTAGTTAAATTTTTGAATAGAATTTTGCAAAGTTATAAGAATCAAAAAACTGTATACATTTGTATTTGATTAGCATTAGTTTTTCTTTAATTTCTTTTCTGTTTTGATTTCTGTATTTGTTTTCTGTTGGTTTTTTGGTTTTGTTTTGAAAAATCATTGGCAACGTACCTTAAAATATTTTCCAGCAAAAAGCTGTACACCCATTATGGCAAAAATTAGCCAAAATATTAGACACACCAATAGCACATTGAAGATGGACGGTATAGCTTGTACCAGCGCATTAACGACGACCTGATATTTTGAAGTGTTTTTCAGATTTTGATTTTGGTTTTTTCAATTCGTTTGGTGGTGGATAGAATTTTGCAGATTTAATATTGAATTGGTCGTCGTTGTTTGTTTTTGTTTTTTTGGTGATAAAAGTCGATGATTTGGTTGGTTTTTTGTTCAATGAGTTCAATGATGATGTTGTTGTTGTTGTTGTTGTTGTTTTAGTTATTGTTTAAGGGATAGAATATAATACAATAAATGCAGAGAGAGAGAGATAGAGAGAGATTTGATTGATTAGACATGTTGGCAATTGAATGTTATAAGATTTGGTCTTATGTAAGTTGAAAGATGATTTGAATTGAATATGATTTTTGGCCCGCAGTTTGTATATATATACATATACATATATGTATATATATATGTATACATAGAGATAGAGAGAGAGAGAGAGAGCTAGAGGCAGTGTGTCAATAGGATTAATGAATATGTAATGTGACTGTGACTAGTTAGTGACTAGTGGTTGGTGTTTGTGAAGTTGAGCTAAATGTGTTGTAGATAATAAAACATGCCAAAGAATTTCATTTAACATTATTAAGCATTCCAAGTTTACATTAACAAATACGCAGCAGTTTCAATTTAATTTTTTTTTGACAAAACGAGATTACAATTACTATCGACTGACAACATTAAACAACGAGTTAATTATAAACTAATCAATTAATTTAATATATATATATATATAAGTTATATTCTAATTGTAAACGATTTTCACATACTTTGTAAACTTTTTTCTTAGTGCTTTGATTGTTATATAGATTGTTTAGGACTAACTAAGTTAGTTAGGCAGGCAAAACGGCATGCGAAAGGCAAGGCAAGGGGTGAAAGAGAGAGGAGAGAGCGAGAGAGAGAGCAGGATAGCAAATGCAAAGAAAATGTGTGCGGGCATGAAAAGTTCTCTTGACATAAAGTATCTTAAAAATGTTCTAATTTTTGTTTTGTTCTTTATTTTTTGATGTATGTATGTATCTAAAAGTTTGTTAATTGGTGGACATGATTATAAATAACTAAGTGATTAAAATAAGCATGAATAATTCTAAAATTCGATTTACGATTTTCATAGAAAAATATATATATTTTGTTGTGTGATAATCAGAATCTAATCGGGGGATGCAGTAAAACTTTAACAAAATCAAATTAACTGCTGCATTTTATAAATATATTTATATTGTTTTTAATAATAAATATATGTTTGATAAACTTGAATTAGTATATATTTATGTAAGTATTTTTTTTTGTGTTTGGATTTGACTAAAATACATAATAAGTTTTTTAAAGGAACAAGGCTTGATGAAGTTATGGTTTATGTATTTTTGAGAGAGAGAAAGTGAGAGAGAGAGAGAGAGAGTTCTATATGTAGAGAGAGAGAGAGAGAGAGACAGAGATGAGCGAAAGAGATAGTGTTGTTTGCTCTGGTTGTTTTACTAAAATTTTGATTGTTGTTTGATTTGGGATTTGTTTTCAGGCCGTTTTGTGAATTCGATTGATATAGTACGATAACGATTATTGATACTGATAATTGATTACTGATTGATGTTTTGTTGAAAGTTTGTTTTGTTTTTGTTTATTAAATAGGGTAGGCGGTGGGGCGGGGGGAAATTAGTTTTGTTTGTTTTGTTTGTTGGTTGATTGTTGGCTGATTTTCGATATCGATTGTTTTGTTGTATGTATGAAAGTACGTACCCTCATGCCCTGCATACGGGACATGGCACGTAGTGGTCTCAGTGCTCTTAACGTTCGCATAGTCTTGAAGGCTTGAATACCACCAGCTCCAACAAGTGAAGCAACGAAGTTGATAAGCGATACCTAGTTTCGATATAGTTTCGAATAGTGTCAAGTTTAGAACAACAATTTCATAAAAGAATATATATATATATATAGTTAGGAATATATATTATGTAGAATGGTTTTTTTGGTTTGTTTTTTGTTTTTTTGCATATATATTAAGTAAAATTGTTTAACGTAATGTTTATTTTTATAAATTTTCTTTTTGCTTGTCTTGTGGTTCAGTTGTTGTCCAGTCGTTTTGGTCACTTTTTTGTTTGTCAAAATGATCGAAATTAGAAAAGGAATTCATTAACGCGTTTTTGTATTTTGTTTATGTACTATATATTTTGTTGTTGTTGTTTTATTTGATTGTTATAATTGTTTGTATATAATACTGTGTTTTAATTTTAGACAACAGGGCAATTACTCAAGGTCAAGGGTTTACTGGGGGTTTTGGTTACGGGTCGGACAGATCCTAACAATATATAGAGAAACTTATATAATTAAATATGCAAATATCTTTGGAATTCTTATGAATATAGCAAGGGTTTGTTCTTCAACACACACACACACACATACGTACAAACACACACACAGACACACCAAACAGGCGCACACATATAGAAACAACAAGTTAGGCGAATAAAGTTTCTTATAAATTTAATCCTATATAGAAAACATATTGTTATAATGTATAATGTATATAATATTTTAAACTCTTAATCAACATTAATAAGGTATGCCTATTTCTTTCTGACAAAAATACATACACATACATAAATAGATAGATAGATGGATAATATAGGAGAGGAGATATGAGTAGTATATAGATATATAGTAGTCGGGTTGGAACACACACATACACACGTAAAAGAAACAGTAACAATGCAAAGGAAGGTTTAGACGAGACGAGCATTGGTAGTTAGAACATTAAACACTAATTACTGAGATTAATATGAGTAACATAGAGATTGAAGTCACAAGATTGGATAGGAAAAAGACCCGCCAAGCCAAGTTCGGCCGTTAATGAGAGAAACAGAGAGTGGGTTTTTGTTTTGCTGCAAAATTTCTTTTCCTTTTCGATCCGAAGGTAAGGAACGGGGATTTGACGTCAAAGGGCTGTGTAAGGATATTTCCAAGTGGTGTCTTGGTCATTGTTAGAGTTGTCCCAGTTACTGGCGTTGTATATTTAGTCATTAGATTAACTGTGTGGACTTGGTGTTGAGGCCAAGAGAGGAAGTTTGGTGAAATTTCGATTCAATGATTTGAGGTACTCTGTTATACATACGTCCTTTTTGGGCCCTATAACTATATATACGGCCGCACAGAAACTCCACAATGGACGAATCTGGCATGCATACACCAGAGATTTCAATGGAGAAAATGGCGAAATGGCGAAATGGCGAAAAATGCTTGAGAGAGGGGATCAACTAGTTTACGTTACGTTACTTGATTAATAAGTTATATATATTTTTTGTTATTATTTACACATTTGTAATTATTGAAAATTTGTGTTTTTCTTTATTCTTCACTTTTTTCTTTCTTTCGTTTTTTGTGGTGTATGCAATACCTTTTGGTCTATTGTGAAGACGTGCGACCTTATCACTAGGTTGGTTTTTAGATCGTTTTGTGGATTTTGGACTTGTCTTTATATTGACACATTTTTGCTCAAACTTTGCTGCCGGACTCGATTTGAATTGGTTGGTAGATTGTTTAATTGGCATGAGAAGATATCACGCGAATATAATTCATACATTTGTTTTGTATTTTTCAAAATTATTATTTATGTATTTCATTGCATAGAATCCTAACTCAGACCAAGCTATTTGCATGCGGCTTGATTTAAAGTAAAACACTGCCACCACTGCGTATGAGCAATTTGTCAAATGCTGTTTGACAACTCCATTTTGTATGCATTAATTGATTGTTGTTGTTTTGGTAGATAAATAGATATAGTACTACATCGAAGAATACAATAGTGGTGCACAGTTCCTTTACATATATATATATAGAACGGTTATATGTATTCATGTATATACATATAGTATATATAAATAGATAGAATTTGGTGCCGCTAAGAATTAAGGGTCATGGGTTTTTGCAGCAGGTCTCAACCGAAGAGGATTCGATTAATAGTTGTTGTGAGTTCATATGGATTTTTGGGAGGTTAGTGTTTTTATAAGTAAAGGGAATTGATAAGGGTCGGGTTAATTGTCTACTATATATAAGAATAAGCTAAATTGATAACTAAACGGGAAAAGGGGCCACTAACGATTCCGAGTGGTGACGGGGGTAGGGAAGAAGTAAGGAGCACCTAGCTCGCATTTACTTTTGAAAACCAAACTACATTTTGTTCTAGTTTCAAATAAGTCAACTAAATATCTATAAATATGTATGTATATGTATGTACGTATTCATGTTGTTATTTACTCTATACTTAAACTACATAATTAACACTAAAAGTAGATATATGTAGGAGTAGGAGTACGACTATTATTAACTTGATTCGATCACAACATGTTTTATATATCAGTTTTGAAGCGTATATGTATGTATGTATATACAATGTATATGTATATATATATATCTATATATATCTGTATTACGATTAATATAAAATATACAAAGCTCAAGCGCCAGATTATAATATAAAAACTTGAACCAATTTCCACTTTATCTCTGCTTACAATATCTAAGCATTTGATATTCAACATACGTAGCACAGTTTGTGATGATTGAAACAATTAAATTAATTGTACACATTGGAACAAAACAAAAGTTGAACAAATATGTTTTAAAACTTATCAGTATAAAATGGTTTTAGCATTTCTACAGAATTTACCCCCGCCCTGCTGAAATTTGCTCCATTTTAAGCACTGCCTTATCGATGCAGATGCGGTTTTTGCTGCGAAACATAGATACAAAATATCGATTAACACACATACATACATAAGTATTGAGCGGAAATTTATTGATATATGCACACACATACAACATACAATAGTGGTAGTAAAAGTAGTAGTAGTAGCAGCGGTAGAACTTGTTCCAAAGGGCCCAGCTAACTTCGTTCGTGTCTTATATATCCTTGCTGTGTTTCTTTTTTTGATTCTCTTTCCGCCCTTACAGGCGTCAAAGTGCAGTCATTGAAAAATCAGTTAAATAGTCAAATATGGCCAATAGATTATAAAAAAACACGTGTGTTTTCAAACTATTGTTTTCCTGAGGAATGTTATATAATGCTCTGTTTTGATCAGGCTCAATTCGTGATATACAATGTCTGCAGTATATGGAGTTTAGTCAGGAAAAGTTTGTGTTGATCTGAACGGACAGATTGGCAATTAAACATCGCTAAACTCATGAATATATACATATGTATATTCTTCATATGGTGGGAAATGCTGCGATTTATGCGTTAATATAGTCCTTCTGCAAAGGGTATAAGTAGTAAGCAATAGAGGAAGTGCTATAGGTAGTAGAAGTAGTAGAAGTAGTAGGAAGTAAAAGGAAGTTGTCGAAGTAGTAGAAGTTGGAAAAGTAGTAGATAGAAGTAGTCGAAGTAGTAGTAGCAGTAGAAGTAGTAGAAATTGTAGAAGTAGTAGAAGTGTAGTAGAAGTGTAGTAGAAGTAGTCAAAGTAGTAGAAGTTTGAAAAGTAGTAGAATAGAAATAGTCGAAGTAGTTGTAGTAGTAGAACTTGCAGTAGTAGTAGAAGTAGTATTGGTAGTGGTAGTAGTAGCAGTAATAGAAGTTTTAGAAGTAGTAGAAATTGTAGAAGTAGTAGAAGTAGTAGGAAGTAATAGGAAGTAGAAGAAGTAGTCGAAGTAGTAGAAGTTCGAAAAGTAGTAGAATAGAAGTAGTCGAAGTAGTTGTAGTAGTAGAAGTTGTAACAGTAGTAGAAGTAGTATTGGTAGTAGTAGCAGTAGTAGAAGTTTTAGAAGTAGTAGAAGTATTAGAAATAGTAGAATCAGTAAAAATAGTAGAAGTATTAGTAGAACTAGTATTAGTAGTATTAGCAGCATTAGTAGAAGTTGTAGTAAACGTAAGAGTAGTATTAGAACTATTCTTCGCTGTAGTCCTTTTATGACAGTTAATTTTGCAATAGCTTCGAGAAGAAAAGAGAGTACGAAAGAGAGGAAATTGAAGATCGACTCACATATTCATACATATATATGTATATATGTATGTAACCATTAGGAATAAGGATTGAATGACAGAGACTCACACACACACACACAGACACATGTTTGTATGTACATTTGCATGACATGTATGTGGGTACATATGTATGTATATAGAGTTCATTACAGTTTTAGAGTCTATTAGTTTAACAAGAATTTATGTTACAGAGAGCTCCACATTTGCTATTTGTTTTTGTATTTAGTTAGTATAACAAGCCACATCAATTCGCACTTGTTTCATAGATAGTTACAACATTTAACGATAATTGAAGTATGTATGAGTGCTCTCCACTAAACCACACACCCACACACACACACACACATACGTATACGCACATATAAATTGATATGTTATAGGCACACATACAGCATATAGAAAACAACAGAGATTTATATATATATATATAGAGAGAGAGAGGAAGATATAGTAAACACACTCACACACACACACACACACACAAAGAAACAGAGAGAGATACAGAGTGACAGAGATCGAGAAAGAAAGAGCGCACTACTTACTTTCATCCCCTCCCAACGCGAAACGGCACGCAATGGCCTCAACGCTCGCAGCGTACGCATCGAGCGGAAGGCGGGCACATCATCGGCACCGGACCAAACGGCGGCCAAATTAATTAGCGACAGCTAAACGACCAATCAGAATTCAGAATTCAGAATTTGCAACTTGATAAGGACTCGCAGAACTCACAAAACTCAAAAAAAAAAAAAAGGCTTAATTTTGAATGGATTTTATGGATATATGTATATATGCGAATTGCAAAGTAAATAACTAGGCTTATTTATAATGCTAAACTATATATATATAAGATATATGTATATAGGGTATATGATATGTATATGAGGATATAAAACTATCAATAACTATGCTAGAATTGTTTATTAGCTAATGGTTTTCTATCTGCAATAAATATGGACAATGGAGGCGGACCGGATTGAATCAAATCGGAAAGGTACAGAACGTTATTGGAATCGAAGACGAATCTAGTGGCTGAAAATGATGAAAAAGTTATAAACTTGTTGAAAACAATAAAAACACTTTTTAAGCCTTTTGCATACTTTAAGGGGTAAACAGCACATTTCAAAAGTGTCAATTGCCAACTAAAGAGAATAAAATTTCATCAATTTTTACATTCTTAGATCCGTCATTGATTGAAAACTGAGATTAACCGGATTACAATGATAATGTAGCTATACAGGGGAGGTATTAGCGGATTATTTGTTTATTTTTTTTTTTTTTTGTTTTTGTATATGTAAGTATCTCAGATTACAGATATAGTACAACAGATACATTATAATACATTGGAAACGATACAAATTGAAACTGAAAATCTCAATATAAAATCATATTCAGCATTTAAGTCCTTTGGTCCTTTGGCATCTTCGGTTCAAAAAGTTTGCAGTATAGTCAGTTAGTTCGTTAGTTAGTTAGTTGGTGTAATTAGTCGGTTTCGTTAACATAAAAGTCGAATTCTATAAAAATTCTCTACATATATTTGTAGTATGTTAATCAGATATGTATTATTTATATATAATATATATATATATTTTTTTTTTTGGATTTTATATACATGGCTAACGGTTTGACTTACCATGACAATAACGAAATCGAGCCAGCACCATGCATTCGTAAAATACACTTTAAAGCCGAGCGCCAACCACTTGATTAACATTTCCAAGAAGAATATAACCGTGAATATTCTGTCCATATAGTATAAAATATCCTGCAGAATGGGTCTTTGTGGCAGATGTACATCTTCTAATGCCTATTTTTTGTTTATTTCATTTGTTTATTATATTTTACGATGCACCAGAGAGACAGAGAGAGAGAGAGCACCATCATCATCATTATCGTCGAGTGGAGTTGGAATGAAGTTTTAGTTATAGAAAGGTTTATAATAGAAATCGAAATACATTTTATATACATATTTAATCCGTATGCATATATATATACACACTATATATATATATATATATATGTATAAAGATGTCGTTAGTAACATTATGATAACTTTGTTGGCAAGGTGTATACGATTATTTGTAGTGTAGTGTAATATATATATATTAAGATATCTAGAAGCAATATAAGAAGCTAAATTTAATTATGTTGTTAGGTTTGTTTTTTTGCTTTTCTTTTTGTTTTGTTGAGCTACCGCTTTAATGGTAGTTTTCACAGTTTTTTTTCTTTGTTTTTTACTTAACATTAAATTATTTATTATTATTATTTTTTGTTGGTTTTGCAAGAATATAGGCAATATTTTGAGTTCATAGTTTACACTTCTTTTTGTCACGGACAAATCAAAGTCAAACGCAATTAAAGAAAAATTTTCAAAGAAATTGAAGACAAAATTCTTGAAATGATATTACGCAATAAAATGCGTCTAACACTAATTAGTAACAGATATACACACAATACAATACTATTTAAATGGCAAAAATAGAGATACCCTAAACATTTGTTTTTTCGTTCTTCATACTGGGCCAACACATTAGGCCCCAGGCACAAATCGTTTGACTGAAATGTGCCTGGGCCTCAATGTGGCCAACAATAATCTACCAAATAGCTATGTAGTATAGGTAATCGAACAACAAAACCAAAACATAAACTGAAAATCAACTCGATTTCAAGGAATTCTAGTTCCAATGATGGCAAATTGTTGCAAAGCCAAAGCAAGTTTGTTGTTGTTTTTGTAAGCATTAAGCAGATTTGCCATCAGTGGCTAAAATAATCAATAATAATATATAAAATATGAAATAAAGAGGAGATTTAATCGAAACCTAGCTAAGCTAATCTAAGCTGAACTAGCCAAGTATATATATGTATATATATATATATATATATATAAGTATGAATAAAAAGAAATCATAATAACTAAGGAAACTCAAAATCAAATTATTTATATATAAAGGCCTAGAAAAATGAAGCAATCAACTTTGGTAAAGTTTAAGCAAGGCTACGTTTAATTCATAAAATTAGTTTGGTGAAATATTCAACGTTTTGTTTTTTTTTTATTATTTTCTTTTGTCAAATTTTAACAAAGCTTTTTTGCAAGTTGCCCTTTTTGAAAAATGATTTTGAATTGTAATGGGTGTGGTTTTTGATTATTCTGATTTTGATTTTGCCTAAAAAAGGCAAATTGCAAATTACGGATTGTGTTTTTCGTTTCAATATTGTTCAAATGGTTTTTGGCTGTTTTTTTTTTTTGATTTTTGATTTTTGAATGTTGGACTTACCAAAGCTAAGCTACTCATTAAAATCATAGTGATAACAGCTGTTTCAAAATATTTATTTTCAATTAATTGAAAAGTTTTCAGTCGTAAATTGCCCCATCCTTGCCAGAACGGCGAATCTTCGTCACCGGCTAAGATTGGAAATTTCTTATAGTATGAATCGGGGCAGCAATCAGCTGGATACTCGTCCAATATATCCTCGTCGTGTGCATGTATTATAATATCACCATCGAGGGGGCCCTCCTCGCATTCGCCCTCCTCGTCTAATTCCTCATCGAGACCTAAATCCTCTTTACTGGCATCGCGCTTCTCCTCGCCCTCCATCGTTTCGGCGCTACCCTTGTGGCTCTCGTCCTTGAATGGTCGATTCTTATGGCTACCATATGAGTTAATGCTGGCAGTGTCGTCGTCCTGTAAGGACAAACCTCTATGGTTTAGCTCGTGTTCCAGTCTATTGTCTTGGTGGTTAATTGAGTTGCCAATCATCTGTATGGTCATTCATATATATATAGTTGATAGATACATATATATATTTAATATTTTTTTTCGTTTTTTTTGTTTGTTTTTTTTTTTTCAACAATATATATTTGGAACGCGATTTCAGTTCAAGAGTTTTCGGGTTCGGTTGGTTTGGTTGGTTGGTTAGTTGGATTGGTTAGTTGAGTTTTTATTTTTTTTTTTGTTTTTGTTGATCGGGTGGAATACACACACACACACATAACAGTACATATTATAGACAGTTATATGTAATCAGAAAGAAAACAAATTAAGGAATGAAATAAAAGAAACGAATGAAACGAATGTAAATCAATTTGTTGTTGTTTGTAGAGTTGTAGTTAAGAAATTAGTTAGCAATTACAATATAAGTAGTAAGCAATGAGGTATAATAGGTACATAAAACAGGAATATTTAAAAGAGGGGGTTGAGGGGATCCAACCCAAAAATAGGGGGGAAACAAACCAAGAAAATCAAAAGTTATATCAATGTGATCATGTTCGTATGTAGTAAGTAGTATGTAATGACAAAAATCAAACCAAAAACATAAACAAATCAACAATAACGAAAAGGTAAAACAATAAACGAGAGTTAATATCGAAAGATATTGTGTTGAAAATTACCGTTGCGTTTTTTAAATATTTGGATTTCTTCGGCTTATTGTTCTTCATATCGCCATGTATCGTGAACTCCATGCCATCGCCAATGGCCACCTCCAGTTGGGTTTGCTCCTTGAGGCCGATGCCCTTTTTAATTAGACCATCGGCGAGTATTTCGTCGTGAGCCAATTCCAGTTCGTTGTCGCCATGTTCTGCAGATATACAACGACAAACGCCTTTGCCTTTCGTATCCGATATTCGATATATATATTTTTCATATATATACATATATGTATATATAAATATATATATACATAGATGTGTGTGTGTTGATATATTACATGAATATATATATATATATGTATATATATACATATATGCAAATGACGAATTTGATATTGGAATTTTTTTTTGTTTGATTTTTTTTTTGGTTGAAATTATAAAACGAAACGAGTTCATACAAAGCAGTTGCCGTTCGCATTAAAGTTGTTGTTGTTGTTATATTTGTTGTTGGTTGTTGGTTGGTTCATATTGATATATATATATATATAATATACAAAATTAGAGTATATATGAATATATATATATACAGATGCAGTATATATAGTTTGGATTTATATGAGAATCGATAGATTCAATCGTTGGTTCGTTACGTTGGCCAATCGAATGCGATTTTGGATTTCGATTTGTTTGTTTTAGATTTTTTGTTTTTGGTTCGGATGTTTTCGATTTGTTTTGAGATTTTCAATGGAAAAAGAATACAAGATAAATAAAATATATGTATTACAATCAATATACATATTCAGTTTCGAATTGGTTTTCGGGTTCGATAAAGACACATACACATACACACACGCACACACATACACACACACACACACACACACACACACACACACACACACACACACATAATATTTTGGAAGACACAACACAACAGCTAACAACGCATATCGCCAAATGCAATGCGAATTATTCAATATACATACTAAGTATATATATATATATGTATGTATATAAATATATGAATATGAATGTATGGTTCAGCTATTTAAATTTAATTAAACAACCGAAAACACATCAAATAGTAACAAATCACTTCATGCAAAGACAACAAGTATGACGTCCATTAATGTTTATATGGAATTTGATATTTGTCTATCCTAAAATACAAGAGCTAAGGATCAAATCAATAATGAAATCGCCAAGTGCCTTATTGCCTATTATGGGGGCTACAGTACTAATAAGGACTTTCTGATGGTTCTGAATAAAGGGTCCTTTCAGTTTTTATACCCTTGCAAAGGGGCACATTTCTTTTTGGTGAGATGTATGTAATGCGAAGAACCAAAATTTAACTTTAACCATATAAGGAATTTATATGTACATACATAAGTGTGTATACATCCTTGGCCCTATTTTTTCTTAAGTCTTAAGTCTTACACCATTGAATCAGATTTCAGTTTCAATTTTCTATATTTCTATATTATAATTTTCATTCTATTAAAGGCGATCGACCCCTTGTGAACTTTATGATAAAATAACATTTGCTCATTTATTTACTGGCGAATGATTTAAAGATCGCGTGCAAGATTCTATGTCGACACGTTGCAAGAATTTGCCAGGAATATGGCAATTAGTTCCAAGTCATAATGAAATAAATGGAATTCGACCAACAAGATGTTTTCTTTAGCCTTCTTAGAAGTTTTGGAAACTAATTTACATAAAAAGACGCAGTGCCTGTAGCAATCTGAACTCGAAATGTAAGTTTTTGGGGTCATAATGCAAACTAGATTGTCACTTTCGAATGTGAAAATGTTCTTTATTTATTTCAAATTTTGTTTTCTAGATCTATCCCTGAATACACTCGTAAATAACAACGACAAATTTAGTCCAGATCGAAATGAAACATTCCAACGGACAATATGCCTGCTAAGGACTTTCTTAAAATCAGTTGATTATGTAGCACAAATTTCTATGTTTTATAGTTTTGGAGTCATTGCTTTAGTGTCGATATTGGATAGGAAACGATTTGGTGTCTTTGCATGATAAAAACACAAAACTAAATACTGAAATTGTGAACAATGAATGAAACGAAAAAAGAATGCACTACAATGTAAATTACATACATAGTTATTATAGTTATACAAACAGTAAATGAAAAAATGTAACAACACAAAACACAATAGGCAACAGGATTAAAAGGATACAGTCTACAATTCTATGAAGGATCTAATCCACTGTTTTACTTTCAATTTATATAAGATTTTTGATTGTTTTTCATTTGTTTTGTAATGGGAATCTAGTTATTATCGATTTTGTCTTTTTATTATTCGTATTTCTGGTTTAATGACAGAGCTAGACTATTATATATATATGTATATATATATATATAAATATATACATATATGTATATACTAATGTATTTATATACTAAAGTTAAGGTACATATGGAAATGGAATTCAAAATTTTTTTTTAAATGTAAAATGTACAAAGGGATGCTAAATTTTGTTTAAAAACGAAGTGGGGAAGAGGGGGCATACATATATATACATATGTATATGTATATGTATATATATATAGAGAGAGAGAGATAGTGAAAGATAGAGACAGAGAGAGAGAGAGAGAGTTGATATGGCAAATGGAAATTGAAAGTAAATTGAATTTAAACAACGATTGGGAAAGAGGTTGAGATGTGAATAGAACTAGAGTTTGATTTAATATTGTTATTAAAACTATAGTTTACACAACGGTAAGAGAATGTTACATACTAACTAGCTAATGCTATGCATGTATGTATGTAAGTAGTATTAATGATTAAATTTGTTTTCTAATTGGAACAGGGATTGTTTTTTTTTTTTTGTTTGCTTGGTATATTTATTATTGGCACACAGTTCATAGAACAACAACAATTATGTTGAAATCGAACGGAAACCGAAAATCAGAAGAAATAGCTACAAAATCGAATTGATTGAAATTGATTGAAAAGTGGTTTATTTTTTGTAGTTCGGATTATTTGTTTTCGAATATTAATATTAATGTATTGTTCAGATTCTAAACTAACTAAGTTATAATACGAAAATAATTGTTGCCAAATTTGTAGCTAAGAAAACGTTTTTAATCATTTCGTTTTGTTTTACATAATACGAATAGAAAATAGATTATATATATAGTATACGAACTCGGGTTTGAATTTGATTTGTTTCAAGGGAAATTTGCAATTGCCAATTCGTTTGAGGCCAATTCGTTAATTTTTGTTTGGTTTGGTTCTTTTGATATAATTGAAGTTAACGTTAACGTATTTATCATATACGAGTATACGAATATATATTGAGAGTTAAATGTAATTATTTTAATATATGTATATATAATTCGAGATAAAAACAAGTGGATAAAAACCTTCGCTCCAAATCCAACTGATCTGGTTGGTCCTCTCACCTGATGGTTGATCACTTATTTGATTTGTCAATTTGTTACGTATTAACTTGAAACACCCAGCAACATTACGTTTAACCCAACTCTTAAAACGGCCAATACGATTAAAGGCCTCGGCAATTTTGTTGGTATCATTATCGGCAGTCGGTGCTGATAGACTAGATGAGCCAAAATTGGACAAAAGCAAGGCTAAGAAGAGGTTAAGTACCTGTATATGAAAACGATATGGATATCAATTAGAAGCATGGATCAATGAAATTCCAATCTTTAGTTAATTGCTTACCACAAGATTGCCGATAACAACGGTGGCCAAAAAGAATGGAATGCATGAGACATCACCCACATACATGCAATCCCACATGGATTCAATCCATTCACCACATAGCACTCGGAACACGATCATAAAGCTGTGCATGAAATCGGTGAAATTCCATCGTGGCAGATCGCCATCCGGAAAGCGATCTTTGTGATCTAATTATATAGAACAGAGAAGTAAAACATATAGAAGAATACATAAACATACATTAGTTTTAATAAAAATAAAAAAAAAAAAACTAAAAGATAGTTCGGTCTGTGTATCTGTTTGGGTTAAAGTTCGTTTAAATTAATTTCATATTCGGTATTTTTCTTCTATTCTTTTTTTCTGTATCTAAAGCCACTTTTTAAAAGCAAGTGCAAAAAGGTTGAACAGCGCAATTCGCATTGGCATTGGCACGATTCACAAAACAGTGTTGTAAAATGGTATATAAAACAAATTATAATCAAAAATCGAACAGTTTGCTCTCTCTTAAGCCACAAAAAAGTGTAGCTAATTGTTATGGTGTTTCAAAAAAAAACTCTAAGTTTAAAAAAAAGAGATTGAGGATAAAAATTGTTAAAATTGTTACGTAGGATGTGAAAGAGACACTTGCAATAGTATTAGTAGTAATAATGGTAGATAATTCCGCAGCCAATGGCTGCAAGTACTTACAGAAACAGAAAGGACGAGAGCAAGACCGAGACCGGAATCGAGTCAAATTAAGTTTGTTTATTTTAATCGACAAAGTGTTCCCTTTTTTTTGGATTTATTAAAACGGATTTAAAGGCTGTCTTAGCCATTTAATAGAATTTGGAATATTTAATTTTTAACAGACGCGATTTATTGATCATGTCGATGGGGCTAAGAGGTGTGCAAAATGCTTACTAAATGGACAGGATCGCTCAAATCTCAACGGACTTTTATTAAAACCAATTTTTAGGAACTGTGAAAAATTAAACTATGAGGTTTGATGATTGAAAACAGTGAAACATGTAATAATAATAACAAACGAAACATTTAAGGTACATCAACTTTAAATAGTTAGGCTCGAGTTCATAAAATGGAGCAAACATAGATGATTTTGCTAACTCAACTGTAGAATTGTAATGCCATATTACTTCTTTGAAGCCCTAAACCAGTTGGGAATTCCAACTAGCTGAAGCGAAAAGCGGTGTACAGCTTACAACCCCAAAGTGCACCTTATGTTTGCACGACCCACGTAAATCCACGTAAATGTATTCCAATTCATTTACGGGACTGAAAATGAGTCCATACTACAAACATACATACACACCTAGAGATGCCACATCTCTAGTATGTATATCGATATACAGTTTTAGTTTTTAGTTATCGTTTAGCACTATCAAAACTCGTAGTGTGAAATGCGAAATGTGGGTATGTGGGTTTAACACAACTAACTTTTAAACGAAACATACAAATTACATTAAATATAAATATCGAGAAGAAATAAAGTTAACAGACATCGATTATAAGTAATCACAATATGATAATGATTCAAAATTCACACCAAATACAAATATATCGAAGTATGCAGAGTGTGCTGTCAATAATTGTGTGAGTGAGTGTTTCGAGTATATTCATTTCACTTTCTTCTTTTTGTTGTTGTTGTTGCTGTTGTTTAAAGTTTGAGTTTTGAGTTTTGTCGATCTCATATTATTGAACTTACCGTGATAATTCTTTCCAAACAGTTGCATTCCCATCACGGCAAAGATGAAGATGATAATGCAAAGTACAAATGTCAGATTACCCAAAGCGCCCATTGTGCGTCCCATAATCGAAATGAGTAAATTGAGTGTTGGCCATGACTTTGCCAATTTGAATACACGCAGCTGCATTCAATTCAATTGTTTTGCAAGTTTTTGTAAATTTGTTTTTATAGGGTTTTATTCAAAAGTTTCATTCAGAGGGATATTGCATCGTTTCGAATCGTTTTGGTTTTTGATTTTTGTTAAGCCGGGCAAAGCATAGGAAATATTATAAAATGACAAAAAGTAGATACAAATTGAAAAAGTTATGTTTTGAAAATCAAGCAGCATTGTTAATGGTAAGGTTAATTGGATTCTCTTGTGCCTAAGACTTAAATGATAGACTAGTTTAATGCCTAGTTATAGTTATATATAGGTAGGTACTATAAGTTTTTTCATTTATTGTTTGGCCAAATAGTGTTGTTTTTTAAGTAGTTGTAGAAGAAGAGGAAGAAGTTTAAGCAGCACATTCGTAATGTATATATTTATTTGTATAAACAAAAAATGTTATGAAAAAATAACCGTGCCCAAAAGCAATTGCCATTTCTTTTAGATTTCAGTTCTTTTTCTTTGTTCCAAATTGTATTGTAGGCTGTAATAGGCTAAGTATTTGAAACAGGAATATTAACAAAATATTGCATACATACATACATATATCGGATATCTGAATATATATATATGTATGTACATATGTATGCATAGCTCTAGATATTATCATTAAAATAAAACAAAAATGAAATCATTTCGTTAGTAGTGAAAAAATTGTAAGGGTTGGCAGATTTTTTGTTATTTTTTATATTTTTATTTTGGAGTGGTTAAAAGTGATTAGAGATTTTTGGTTCTTGTAGTTGTAATAAGTAGTTCTAGTTATTGTTGTTGTTGTTCTTGTTATTGTTGTTGTTGTTGTTGTTGTTGTTGGTCAGAGCCCGTATACCTGTATAGTTTTTGCCAAAGAGCTGCATGCCCATTACAGCAAATATGAAGATAATAATGCATAAGACGAAAGTTAGATTGCCCAGAGCTCCGACCGTACGACCCATTATCGATATGAGTAAATTTAAAGTTGGCCATGATTTGGCTAATTTGAAAACACGCAGCTGTAAGAGGCGAAATGGGGTTTGATGGACGGATAGTGGATAGTGGAAGTGTATTATGGAAGAAGATTGAAGGAGACATTTACATATTTGTTATGTATCAAGAAATTATTGAACGCGTTAGTTAGATTTGTATTGCATTGTAAGGAGATAACTTAGGTCTAGACTATCAACTTAACTAAAATCTACTAATGATGAATCTCAATGTTATATATGTATAGATCTGAATTCTGACATGGGATAGAATGTGTAGATATGACGCTCTTACCAAACGAAATGAACGCAAAACGGATAGACCTTGGACACCCTCGAGACCCAGCTCTAGCAATGAGAGCGCCACAATGATGAAATCGAAAATGTTCCAGCCTTCTTGGAAATAATATTTGGGACTCATTGCGCATAGTTTCATGGTGGCCTCAATGGCAAAAGTGGCCGTAAAGAACTATTGAAATGTTTTGGAAACAATTAATATAAGTTAATTTAATTGGTTAGACATATTAATTGTACTCACGTAGTTGCCACTCTTAAGAACACGTTCCATTTCTTTGTTCATATCATGATGATCCATGGCCATGAACATTGTATTCACCACAATGCACAATGTGATAAAGAGCTCAACGAATGGATCAAAGACGATTAGGGAGACCCATTCCTGAAATTTCAACCAAACCCAGCAACAGTCCCACACACAAAACACATCAATGCCCTTTAGTATCGCTTCGAGTGCCTTATCCTTAAATGTTGGCCCATCTTCGTCATCGTCCTCTGTTGGAAAATAGTAAACGGAGACTGAACCATACAAAGATTTGTTATTAGTTGTGATTTGACCAACTTTGACTCAGCCAGATTTTTGGTTTTACTATATTCTTTTACTTTTTTTCCTTTCTTTCTTTTTTTTCTCTTTTTGCAAATTTTTTTTTATTATGTTTATTTAATTTTCTTTGTCTTTACTTTTAAAACGAAGCTTGCTTTGCATTGGATATTATTCGTTAAGGTTTTTGCTTACTGCTTATTTTTTTGTGGCTTTTGTGTGTTTAGTTTTTAATTTGGAATTTTTTCTTCTCAATATGTAAACAATTTAATTGAAACAAATGTTTTCTAACTATTACTAAATGGTGCTAACAAGAAAAAAAAGAATTACAAAACAGAGAGAAAGATACATAGAGAGAGGCTTGATTTGCATTTAAGAATTAAGGTGAACAGATTTATTATTTGTCTGCGATTAATCTACTGGCTCCCCTTTAATGTATTTGTATATGAGTATCTACTGGCAATGAGTTGAATGAATTTCTATTTAAAAATTGTCCAACATGTTTGATTTCTGTGTCAAGGTAACAACCATGAAAAGTACCTAAAGCTGAGAGTCTATTAAAAAACTTCCTTAGCAAACGATTAATATATGACTATATAACCATTATCGATATACATGGCATAGTATTGACAGTAAGAATGGACCACAACCAGAACTTGTCTGATTATAATAAATATAAATAAACATGAATGTGTATGTAGGAATGCTAATCTATTGGACTAGCAACTAAAGTATTGTATTCACAGGAGACCTTCTTGTTCATCGATTGTATAGTGTTTTATCAAAGGTTCGAATGTAATTAGTTATAGATATTTTATCGAATTTTAATATCCTTTGGTTTTGATCGAAAAAGATTGGAAACCAAGATTTAAGTATAGCTGCCCTTCCACGCCTATTCTCAAACAAAATATTGGAATTTGCTGCTCAATGGCTGAATAGTAATAAATAGCGAAAAGTCATTGATCTTCGTACTCTTAACGTTAAAACCTATTAAGCATTAGAGCTCTTCAGTTGCTTAACTATTATAATATTGTTCACATGTTTGTAACGCAGAAAAGCTGACATTTCCGAGTCCCTAAAGTATACAAAGTCGATAGCTCCATGTCTGTTTGTCCGCCTGTGCGAATTTTGCCTAATTTCATAAACTAGATTGTAGTCGAAAAAACATTTTTGACTGAAAAGTGCACCTGTAGTTACAATTCTTTACTTAAAGTCAACTACTTGAATATATGTAGATACAGTATACTGATATAAATGTTGGCTAACTAACGAATTCTTGACGTCAAAACTATACTAACTGTAGTCTTATTTAATTTAAGTTAATTGAAGAAAGTTGGCCAAGTGGAGAAAGGACAAAAGCTTTCCAAATCGAATTGTCATCCAATACAAATGTTAAGCGTTCATTTTGAATAAATGCAAGTAAATAGATTTTCATTTGTTTTTTGTTTTTTAAGTTATTTTGTATACTACATATGTACATACATAAAGATATATACACATACATATGTACATATATATGTACATACATACATACATACATATGTGTACATTCATATACATATCTAAGTATATGTCATATGTCTATGTATGTATGTACTATTTCACTTGGCGATTGTTTAAATTCTAGTTAATTGAAGATGAATAATAATTGAACTATATCATTGTACGTTTTTCTTTGTGTTGTCGGTGGTGGTGGTGGTTGTAGTGGTGGTGGTGGTTGTAGTGGTGGTGGTGGTGGTAGTGATATGTATGTAGTATGTATATTTGTGTTGTTAGACTATAGAAAAAACTTTTCTACAAACGATAAAACAAAACAAAAAGATATAACTAAAATAAATAGAAAGAGTCATAGAGAGAGAGAGAGAGCAAATAGAATTTAAGCATGCTATTTAATTTGATTTATTTATTATGAACTATATGTAGGTTTAAATTAATTACAAAATGTTCTATTAATAGTAACAGAAGAGCTGAAATGCATATTTCAAAATTTCAAACTACGACAATATTTATTAGGATTCTTAAGTAATTAACTATTAATTTCTACGCAACAGACATGCTGTAAATGGGGAGAAAAATAAAAATTCAATTGGTAACGGCAATCACAAGCAAATAAAAAATCATAAATAAATACAAATAACAAAAATAAAAAAAAGGATAAGAAAGGCAAGAAAACTAGAGGCGATAAGTCAAAAAGTATAAGAGACTGCAAATTTTTGTATTCAATTGAGCCCATTTCTGTTTTCAGCTTTAACTACTATCCGTGTGTGTGTGTGTGTGTGTGTCTTGTGTACTGTTAGGCACAGTAGCAAAGTGCTGTGAGCAGCAGCAATAAATGTCTCTCTGTCTGTGTTTTGGGTGTGTTTTGGGTGTAAAGTAGATCTATAGAAAAAGAAACCCGTAAGTTATACTTTTTGTTGCCTACTATTTGGGGCAAGAGAAATTGTTCGTATCTGTGAGTGTGGGTGTGTGTTGCGTATGCGTGTGTGTGTGTGTGTCTGTGTAACTATTTAAGTATCTGTGAGTGAGTTAAGTGATAAACTTTCGCTTGCTGGTTTGCGTTTTGTTTTTCTTTTTTGGAAAATTATTTTTGTTTTTTTTTTAATTGTATATTTTTTTTGTTTCTTTTTCTTTTTTTTTTGGTTTTTTTTGTTTTTGGCTTTCTTCTGTTAGCATCAAATGGCAATTAAATAAAATGGACGAGTCAAAGAAGTCATTCATTTGAGTATATATAGGTATATTTATATATATATATATAAATGTTTAAATGTATGTTTATATCAATGAAAGGACAATAAAAAACAAACAAAAATGATATGCAAAAGTGATTAGACAACAATTGAAATAAAAATTTATTAAAGGGAAACAACTTTTTCAAGTTGCAAATTTTGTTGTTTATTAATTTGATGCACAGGCTCTAAATGCTCCACATGCAGCAAACACAAAAAAAAAACAGAAACTCAAAATTCAAACCGAAATGTTAATTCATTATCAATGTTATTTATCATAATCATAATCATCATCATCTTCATCACATCATCACATGGCATAATATTTACATAAAAGAATGTTCAATAGAGAAGACAAAACAATAGAATCAAGAAAAATATGAAAATGACGGAAACGCATAAAATTTCGAATTGACAATAAAATATAATATTTGATATAGAGATATGTATGTATATAAAAAGAGAGTTAGAGTTAGGAGACCAAGGGACAGACAGTTGTCATTGGCTCTATGCAAAATGTACAAAAATGAAACAGTATGCATAAACATACCAAAGTATGCAATTTTTATATGTTTATGTACTATGTATGTATATGTATAGATGCAAAATATATATCGATCAATGGTTAATATTCGAATTGGTTTTTGTTGTCGTTGTTGTTTTTTTTTCGGTTTGAACAAAATGATAGTTAGCTTTGAGTTAAGATCAAGTGACTTACCACCTCGATCGCTAGCTCGACTATGCCGACCTGCGGCTTGTTCAATTATATCATTCAGAACCATAACATCTGAAAAGAAGAAATATTTTTCTAGTGAAAATGCGAATATGTATGTTTGACTCTACAAATCAAAGAAACTTCTTCCAATAAAATGGAAGTCGATTGAAAGCTGATTGAAGTTCACAAAGTTCATTGATGAATCGTTTGTAACCTACGTATATGTTATATATGTAACCTATATGAGTTTACCTTTCATGTCGACCACCGTTTGTGTCTGGACGGGCTCGATAAAAGGATTGTCATGATGTTTAATCTTGCCAGCTTCGTCCGTGCACTCCAGACCAATTTCCTATTTACAAATAGATGGAGAAATTGAGAGATTTAATAAACAAAATGCCGAGAAGAGTATTCAACGTATTCCAACTTACATAGTCTCGATGCTCGAGTTTATGATTGGTATCCATGCAGGTGGTGGCACCATTTGTGGCCCCCACTGATTGATTGCGTGAATTGCGATTACGCAATTTACTCTCTTTGGTCATTGTGCTGACGCCCATGACGGCCATGCCGCCCAAAAGATCGCCATGTGAGGTATACGATATTCTGGACTGATGCGAGGTATACGATGAGTGTCTAGAGCCTATAGAGATGGGAATACAACAAAATATATAACGATCGATTGATTAATCAAAGCCATCGCGACCTTACCTAGATTGCCATAATAGACGGGCACAATAATGGCCCCATTTTCTTCTGACATGGGCGTCACCGCATTCGAGTCATCGGCATAGGGCAAGTGTTGCTGTGCATCCTGATATGTTGATAGTACCAACGGCTTACGATCGCTCCCCGGTATACCGAAACGGCCACGTCCATTCCGTATCGTGTACTGCGATTGGGCGGGGCAGTTAATTTAAATTGTTGATTACAAAATAAACATATACATAAATGCATGTACACACATACATACATATGTTGATGTATACATATATATTTATGGACGCACACACTGCTAAAGTTAGTTAGGGCTAATAAAAATTAGATTAACTTATATGGGCTCCATTTATGATGAAATTATAAGACCTTTATTTATGTGATATGATCAGAACCAAAAGCGACAAAAACATCAAAGTAAATATTTAGATGACACAACAGAAATTACAAAAAAATAAAAAATAACAAATACAGTTAAATCAATAATTTTCATAGATCTTTTTTTTTCGTGTACATGAAGAAGAGTGCACACCAACAACAGACATTTCAGACGGACAGTAAGTACGTGGGACACAGTACAGTAGAGTACAAAACATTTAGCCAGAGGTTGCATTGCATTAATCGTATTTGATCATTGTTTATCTCTCTAAATGAGTGCAAGGACACTTTGTTAAATAACCAAAAGACGAGATCGGTATGAGAAGAGAAGTAAATAAAAAGTCAAAAGAACAAAATGACAATAGAATATGTACATATACATACATATATATTCTATATAGTTATATATAAGTTTATTATTTTTGTATGTATGTATGTATGTATGGGTTACACAATATAATCACACGAAGCGACATGATTACATACATTTATTATCCTGGAAAAAAACTAAAACTGATAAAAGAAATTCAAAAATCAAATACGAAGACTACTGTAAATACAAAACTTAATAAACAAAAGCCAAATACATTGACAACATGACGGTGACAAGTGACAAGTGACAGACGCAGTTTATTATAATTGGTGTGTGAGTGTGTCGATGTGTGTGTGTGTGTGTGTGTGTGTGAGAATTATCCCGTTTTTACATCATGATTATTGAATTGATAAGATGAACCATTTCAAAAATTTCCTTGGTTCATGAAAGACTGACTTTGAAATACTCTTTCTTTCTTTTATAAATATTTTTCAACACAAAAACTCTTGTCAAAAACAAATTTAGACCTCTCCTCCCTGCCTTAAGTATTTGCTTGGGTTTCATTTAGAAAATATGGATTTTGATGGCTTTAAACTCGTTTAATAAGAGTGAAGATCTAAGATAGATTTAGTTCTAAAAGAAATACTAAAAAATTATTAAACATACATCGAAATCTTATTGTGAGGATCATAGACTTTGAGTTACCCAGTAGTTTTGGTGTTTATTGTGAGTAAATGGATAGACCAGATACGTAGGTATATACAATATAATAGACAATTAGGTTAACAGATTATATGGTATTATAGACGATTATGATTATATGAATAGCATGACAAATAAAAATAAAATAAATCAAGGAAAACTGTAAAAACATAGACAAATCAATAGTTATAGTAAGACCAACATGATATTTGAATATGAAAGATGATTGTAACCAACTATGTACCTACTCATTTGAGTTTAACTATAATTAGAATTTTATTGCTATTGCTTTTGTTGTTGGTAATGTATATGTATATAATTGTGTGTGTGTACAATTTCTGCCAAAGTCAAGTAGACTACTTTATAATTATATCATTAAATACTGCCTACTAATGATCATTTGATAAAATCTAGAGACTGTGAGATCTATGTCTAGATATGTATCTAAATGAGAAGGATTTAAAAAGTTGAAGAAAGTACAAGTGTCTGTGTGTGAGAGTGAGTGAGTGTGTGTGTTGGGCGCTTACCTTGTGAGAACTACGTGATCCCCTGCGTATGTTAAACGGTGAACCAGGTAAGGATAAGGATGTCTAAGTTTTGTTGAATACATAGTTTTTTTTTTACAAATAAAATTTTAAATAGAAGAAGAAAAAGAAAAATTGAATCAAATAACATATATATATATTAGTATATATATATATATATATATATATATATATATATATATATATATGTATATATTCCTCATTTCAAATGTAGATTATATGTAAATAAATACTTCGATTTTATGTTCTACTATTTGAAAGCAAAATATGTTGAAATGGAGGTTTATTTACTTAAATATATGTGTGTATCTTTGTGTGTGTGTTTGTGTGTGTCTATGTGTGTGGTTTTTAAATATTTAATTCGTGTGTGTGTACTTTTGTATGTTTGTCTATTGTATACTACAGCTTAGCATTTCATTGATAAATAAAGGGAGGAAAAAATGTTAATTTAATTTAAATTCTTCGCTTATATTTGTTACTAAAGGTGGAGAGCAGGGAGATGTTATATATATACAGTATACCAACCAACTATATACAAAAACAATATGAAAATTTGAATTAAAAACCAAAAACAGAAACAAAACTTAAATGAGACAAACAAATCCATCAATCAAAAGCTCCCATCAACCAGAAAAATAGGATTATTGATTTTTTCTTATTGATATTTTCAATAGCATTGTAATTTTCTACCGACCAAATCTCTATTGAACAATATATTTAAAGTTATCTAATATATATACACATATATATGTATATATGTATATAGGTATATATGAATACGGATGCAAAGAATCTAAGTTATGCTACGCTTTTCCTATTAACAGAAAAAAAAAACCAAATAACAAAAAAAACTCAAAGAAACAGTAGTTTACTATCTATCTATCTATTCCCCTTCTCAGCACTTGGCACTATTTTTTTTGTGTATTCTTGTTGTTTTCAGTGTATTTTTTTTGAAAGGTTTATAGTTAGATTTTCAGAGAGAGAGAGACAGATTGAGAGATAATGAAAGTAAAACCTACCTGAGTTTGAATTGAAATTCTGTAAATTTACTTTTTTTGCAGAGCAAATGATGAACAAATATAAGAACTAGCTACATAGCCAGCGAGTAGCTTGTAGCGAATAGAAAATTAGCGAGTCAGCGAGCGAGCGAGCAAGAGCCACACAGCGAGAATAATTATTGGATAAATAATATGCCATAAAGTTGAAAACTTTTTGCCTGTTTAATGTTCGTTCCCTTATAAATGAATCTTTCTTTTGTGTTTTGCAATTTTGAAATATGCCTAAGCTATATTTTCTTGAATATATCTGAAATCTAAATCGATCTTGCAGTGATTTGACATGCACTTTATATACTTATATGTATGTATGTATGTATGTATGGATAATACTCGTGCATTTGGATTCTCGTACAAGTTGTTCTTGCAGTTTTCAAAGTGTCTCCATGAAACAAACAAGTTTAAGGCCTTTGGCGCTTAATATGTTTGATTTGTTTGTATGTTTGTATACAATATTTGATCAATATTTTAAGTTTTATTCGCCAGCAAAAGAGCGAGATAGATATAATGAGGCAAACAAACAAAAACAAAAAAAAAAAAAAAAAGAAAACTAAGAAAAAATAGGGGCACAAATAAAAAAATTCTATATATTATGGCTTATATACACATACATATGTATGTGTATATTATAAATATTATGTAGATGGCGGTGAGCAATGCATTGCCTTGTAAAAACGCCTTGGAAAATTAGAGTGTGAGCAATAGCAATAATTGATTGGGTGTAGAAATACTAAATATGTAAGTATATAAATCTATATGTACAATTGGCACTTTGGCTAGCTACAGTTACTGAATCAATCGTTTCTATGATTTCCAGATGCCTTGCCCAGTTGCCTTTAAGTTGGTGGATTTCCTCTTCATTTCAATTTAGAGTTTTTCAAGGCAACTTGGTTCCCACATTTTCTCTTATACAAATTATTAATCATTTATATTGTTGGTTGGAAGAAGTATTAAAAATGCTAAATGCTAAACTTATTATTAAATACACATGCAAATAATGCAATCAATAATGTAATAGATTAACTAAAATAGCACAAGCAATAGTTATAAATATTTAGAGAGCGAGCGATAGGTTGAAATAACTTTTAATAATTAAACAAAAATGGGAGAGAAGGAGGAGGTAGAAAATAAAAAACCAAAATAAAATATTATGGATTATACAAATCAAAGACTGAAAGTACTTAAAGAAAGCTGTCAACTTGTTGTTGTTTTTGTTGCTATTAATAATAAAATTTTAGTTTTCTTCTCGGTTGTTATTGTTGTTGCGGTTGTTGTTAAGCAAAAGGCAAAAATTACTAGCCATAAAAGGCGAAGAAATCCTTAATTTGATTTTACTTTTGCTGGTGTATAATTTGCAATTTGGCAAATCATAATAGAAATGTTTTTATGTATGCATGTATACATGTAGGTACATATACATATATACATATCTATATATATGTATATATATATACATATGTATATAGAAGTATATACAGTAAGCATGTATATTGTTGAATTGTTTAACTAATTTGTATATATATATATAGAGAAAAAATATAAATTTAGTCACCTAAAGCATTCCGAGCAAAATGGAAATTGGAAATTGACCCGAATTCAAATCGAAACAATCGAAATGGAAATCATTAAAAATTATTTAGAAAGCATCAAAGAAAAATGAAACTCAAGTTGTTAACTATTTTTAACCACGCACAACCAGTGACACGCACGCACACACACACACACACACACATACATAGAAAAATACATGCACTAATCATTAATAGTCATGGGCCAATCAAAATGACTCTCTCATGAAAGTTTCTACTAAATAAGTACATAAGAGAGATAATATAATCCATCAATCGAAAATCAATATCCAAAGAGTTGATTACAAGTTAAGTTCTATATAGAGATACATATATATATATATATCATATATATGTGTGTATGTATGTGTATATATAAAGCCATAAAACTGAAAGAAAATGGAACTCTCACACACACACACACACACACAATTACACATTGAAAAACGAAAACTGAATTAGAAATGAGGAAAAAAAAAGTCTAAAGAATTCGAACCCGGAGGGAGGTTAAGGCTAATTATTCACTTTGATACGAAGTCAAACGGAACGGAACAAGACCCCACACAATATATATAATACTAGTTTGTAGTACTATGATTGATGCAATGCAAACTAAATTAACACAAAAAAAAACAAACTAAAAAACTTAAAAAACAAACTCAAAACATAACACAATTCATTTTTTGTTGATTTTTTTGTGGGCTTGCTCTTTGAATTATGCCTGGATTTATACACATGCATACACATACATACAAACATACATTTGTATATATATAGATATGCATGTATGTAAGTACCTACATGTAATTATGTATGTATGCGAATATATTTTTCTTCTAAACGCTCAAATCAATGCCGAGGAAAAAATAAATAGAAATCATATCGAAAAGAACACAGAAATTGCAATTAATAGAGAGAAGAAAAAACTTAAATATATAAGGGAAAAAACTGCAAAAACGAACTGAGATCAGACGGAAAACAAATATAAGAAAAACAAAACATATGCTGCGCTCGGAATACTTACCGTGCTCACTTTACGAACTTTGGTAGCTTGGTGTGCTGTAGTAGGTGCTGGTTGTCTTTGTATAACGCTCACCGACTCCGACTCCACTTCGACGCTGCGTATGGACATTTTCTCCTTGTTGTTATCATCGTTGCCCTTCTCGCCACCCACAAACAGCTCATAGCTAATGCACGAATAGGTTGGACTCTTGGCCATTTCCGGATGAAGAGCTGCCTCCTCGGCGGCAGCAGCATCGGCAGCGGCTTGTGCCTGGGCATTGGCTCTTTCCTCTAATTTTGCTGCCTTGGCAGCTGCCGCTTCTTCTGCTTCCTATAATAATGAAATTTTCGGTTTTCGAGAGACACACAGAGAAAGAAAGAGAAAGAGAGAGAGAGAGAGAGAAAGAAAGAGAAGCAGAGAGAGAAAGAGAGAGAGAGAGAGATGGAGAGAGAAAGGGAAAGAGAAAGAAAGGGGGATATGGAGGGCGATCACATCAAATATTACATTACACCAAATATGCATGTTTAAGTAAGTATATATATATATATATAGGTATATATTTATGTAGATATGTAAAAAATGTATATATTTATATGGAACACGACACGGGAAGACAAGGATGTAGGAGTAGCAGTGTCAATGGTTAGTGGAAGAAGGAAGAAAACGAGTACACCAAATTACTTATAGTCCATGCCACTTTCCATACGTTTCTAGAAATGTCCTGTAATACCCTTCAATAAAACGTATGTTTCATTTGGTGTGCAACACCGAAGGCATCTTCTCCGACTACATTAATAATGTATATGTTGTATTTACTCTTGCTCAACAAGACGAATCAAGCTATATTAGCTATATCCGCTCTTTCATCTAGATCATTATAAAAACCTACTGATATGTACTGCAGGCATTATAAAAAATTTATATTTTGTAATTTATATTTAGTTATTAATAACTGTGCCAAATATTATCACGATTGTTTAACTATGTCATATAGTTTGAAGTTCTCATGAAATCTTTCTTAGCAAAGTTCGTTAATATAGCTGAGTTGTTTTTGAAAAGGCTTTTTCATAAGCTTCAATTTGAGTTTGTAGTTTGACTCTATTTTCTGAAAGGCTGATACACTTTGCTTAGAGATTGGTGACAAGGTGCAAGATAAGGATTAAGGATGTTGGATAGGAGATGAATGGTTAATCTATATATTTATTTTTATATATGTATATAAATGTATTACAGATAGATTTATTATACAGTGCTGTGCAATAGAATAACTTGAGTATGTATTTGCAGATAGATCAGTGAATTTAAATATTTGGTAAAAATATTTCCCTCAATTATGGTGTTAGTTGTTCTCTTCGTTTTCCCTCTACCGACCCATTAAACCCATTAGCCAGTAATGCTTAATTGAAACTGTGTCTCATTTAATTTTGTGTTCTGCAATTCTCAATTTAAGTCAAAACTAGCTTTGGTAAGACAGAGAGAAGGCCAGTTCTAGGCCAAAATATCTAAAAACGTATTAACTAAAGATTGTAACACTTTGAAATTATTAGAAGAATCTTGAGTTCTGCAATCGGAACATTTTGAGGTCAATTAATGCACTCGAACTCGAAATTTGAATTAAATTTACCATTTAAGTTAGTAACCTCAATTAACTCTGAAGTGAACATTTATGTTGAATGCAATAAACAATAAATTTGAAACATTTTAGCTGGCATACTGTGCGTATATGTTATTATTGGCTAAACGACGAGAGGTAATCAAAAAATATATGGAAAGTAGTTCACCCAGCTGATTTGCCAATGTGTACATAAATTCTAAGATAGACGACAACTTGCTATGTATATATATTCATACATTTGTAGTCGATTCGTTGGGTCATGTCTTCGTATACTCATCTACTTTCACTTTAAACATTTTTTTCGTTTTACGTTTTTGTTACGTTTGTATATAAGTATAAAAAGGATTTTTTTTTTTTTTGGTTTAATAAAGGATTGAGATGTGCAATAAAGCCAAAATGCGAGGGTCACTAAGCATAATTTGAGTCTTTCCCGATAATTTTTGAAAATAAACTTCTAGAAACGCCTCAATCCATTAACTGCTGATAAAAATGCCAAAGTCATGAAATGATAACATTTCTTTTCGAATGAAAGAATTGCTTTCGTTCAGTGATTGTGATGGAAAAACAGACTCAAATTTGAACTATGTATGTATATAGTGGCCCTCGTATGCAGAATAAAACGATTTGTGAATGCATAGACCAAATTGACATTTATAGGAAAAAATTCTAACTATGATTATTATCGACGGTGTCATATAGTATTTATATTGTATATAACTGTATATTTTATGCATATTATTGATGTATGTATATAAGTATCTATATATACGAATGCAAGGATATACGATGCCAGTGGTTAGATATAGTATTTGTGATTGGCATAGCAACTACACGATTTTATATTGCTTGAGGATAAGTACATATATATGTGAATGGGTATTGTACACATATGTATATGTATGTATGTATATATATTTGAGTAGGGGAACAGGGGGCAAAGCACATAGAGAACGAGAGCAACAGAGACATAGAGATACATAGAGAGAAACAGAAACAGAGAGAGAGAGAGAGAGAGAGAGGGAAAGTGAAATATAGTGATAGATAGTGACAGAGAGACATCTAAGTGTGTAATACATATATACATACGAATACAGATACAGATACAGATACAGACACAGATACGGATACAGATACGGATCTAGTTTAGTAGTTTGAATTAATATTGTTGTTTGATATTGAAGAAAAGGAACTCTGTTATTGGCTGCTGACAAGTAAATATTTTCAATACTCAATTGGCCCACAATTGAAATTGAAATTATCTACTCAGTTTTATGGCGGATGGCGGGATGGGGGGGATTTCTTTTTTTTATTATTTATCTGTTTTTTTTTTTTTTTTTTTTTTTTTTTTTTTTTTTTTGTTCCAGGCCCGCCTTTTTGGTTTTCTACTTACACGTATTGCCTCCTCTTCGGCAGCCTCTTCTTCTTCGGCCTTCTTTTGCAATTCGTCATATGACATGGCAACAATGGCCAAAATCAAATTCACAAGATAGAATGAACCTAGGAAGATGATGACTATAAAGAACAGCATATGCCAGGGTCCAGCGGCACGCAACACCAGCTGATACAGATCCTCCCAAAAGTCCTGGGTCATCAAACGGAAGGCAGACAGAAACGCCCAGCCGAACGAATCGAAACTGGTATAGCCATAATTTGGATTCGGACCGAATCCTTGCAGACACACTAATCGTCATCACATTGGCTAAAGAAGATAAATATATGTAGCAATCAAATTTGAATACTTTTCAATAATTCTTAAACATAAAACCCCATTATTACTAACTCAATCAATCAATCAAGAAATGTATTAATGATTTACTGAAACTTACCCAGCTCCAGATATATTGCCGCATAGGGGAAACGATATACCCTCATCTTCTGAATACCAATTCGAACTGTTCCGATTATGATAGTCCCAATTCTCGTCCGTTAAATTACCCCATGAGCCATCCAATGGAAATTTCTTGATGCATTTCTGCGTTAGAACGCCCATATAAATTTGTAGGCCCATTAGGGCGAACACCGATAAGGAGAACATTGTCAAAATTATCACATCGCGTAGATTTTTCACAGATTCAATGACAGCGCCGACAATGGTTTTCAAGCCTAAACACAGTGGAGTATATCAACAACGATACAAATGGAGGAGTGAATGATAGATAGATAAATGATTTTAGTAACTTGTTTATACAGTTAATAACTGTGTATATGCATTTATGGGGTTGATCTAGTCTCAACATATCATACCTGGCACAATAGCTACGGTTTTCAGAGCACGCAGCACTCGAAACGTTCTTAAGGCTGCTAGATTACCTAAATCTATACCCATCGTCACATAACTGATCCACAAATAAACGAGCGAGTAAAGTTATCGAGATCATCAATAGAGTTGTTTGGTATCGTTGTTGATGATGTCAGCGAAATGGTATTTATGGTATGTACATATTGGGAAATTGTCATCAAGTATTAGTAATTACATATCGAAATAAACAATCAAACTACATCGTATACACACAGATATCTATACAAATATATTGTATATATATCTATATATATATTTATATATAAATTGTATAGATAAAATTGTATTTATGTGTGTATATATAATGCATTCATATTCATAATGCATATATGTTTATTAATTACAAATGTTTGTGTACTTGTGTGTGTGTGTGTGTGTGTGAAGGCATAAATCATAACAAAATCAAATGCGTAAATCAATAAAGTATCAAAAGGAATTAACCTAAGCCATTAAAGAGTTTATATATATTGTATATATCATAAGTATTCTTGAGGGTTTTCGACTGCCAAAGATTTATAGAGATAGAGATTCCAATTTGTTAATTTTTTTGAGCGTCATTGGTCATTGCACAGCGGGAGCCCATAAAATATTTGGGCACGCCAAATATACTTATCGACAACTGTCCAAGCCCAAAAACAAGAGCAGGACCCAGACCCAGATGTGTATGTATGGAGCTGCTGGCAAGCAGGGTTACCGAATTGTAACAAAAATTGTCCAGTTTGTATTCATACGTCATCCTTTGGGAATTTAACATTTTTTCTTTCCTTTTGTTTGGTTCGCCCATTTATTTTTCATGAATATTTATCGATTTGCCTATTGGCCTATTCCCACACCAACCAACCTACGAACCAACCAATCCCTCCTGCACCCACCAACGGCCATTGCGTGCAATGAGAATGCTGTCATTTATATGTACTTCCATGGCAAGGCCTTAAATTGCCCTGCATTCTAATTTACCCCTCTTTGAGGGCGCCAAACCCCTCTCCTTTCCGCAATTCTCCTCACACCCGGCCACCACCACTCCACCATGCGCCTTCGCTCCGTACCGCCCCGCAACAACAAACAAAAGAAAAGGGAATTCAAGTTAGGCGCCTAAAAGTGAGCTTTAAAAAACAAAACCCCAAGGCTGGTCGACTTAATGGCGCCGCCTGCCGCCAACTGCCTGCACGAAAAGCCAACAAGAAACAAGAAAGGGAGAAAAAATAAGAGAAACGAAATACAACAAAAACAAGAAAAAAAGGGCAAATAGACAGCCCACCCAATAAATGGTTAAAACGAAGCACACAAAAAGCAATGAAATGAAATTGTCACGAAACAAAGAATAAAATACCAAAAAATTTGTTTATGGTTTTGCTGTCTGTGTGTAAGAGTTGGTAGTGGATATTTGTTTTTGGTATTTCAAATAATCATAGAAAATCCTCTACTTTGTGCCTGTGTGTATGTATTTGTGTGTGTGTGTGTGTGCGAGTGTGTGTTGGGCGCGTCATTAGCAAGAAGAAAAAACACACACACTTATATACAAATATACACAAGAAAAATAAATCAATAAAAATGCTCAACTAGCGCGACTTTTTGTGCCAGCTCTTTGGCTTACATACATGGCGTATGTGTAATTTTAGCTGCCGTGACATTTCATCATGTTTGCATGTGTATGTTGCCCTATGGCCGTGTATGTGTGTATGCGGACATTATTAAATACATATTTATACATACGTATATGTATGTTTGTATGTACATTGTGTCCATTCTTACTTCCATGTCGAAATCAAAGTAAAATATACTGTAACTCGACAATTTCTAGAATTTCAAGCATTTTTTTAAATGCATTAATGAAACGTGAGAAAAAAATAAACATAATTTTCAACAGGATACAGGATACAAGTGGCGTAATTTCACACGACATGACGTCTGCATAATTTAAAGTTAATTGGCTACTGTCAATTAACTAAATACTTGTCGAATGGTAGTCACATTTAACTTGATGAGCCAAAATAGAACTGGCTGCATAAAGAAGAGGGCCGAAAGAGAAGATTTGGGTCTCATTTTTGTAGATATAACAGATCTGAGTATGAACGAAAGTGCAAATGAATATTTGAAGTATTCTTTCCAACTTGTAAGAAAGTGGAAATCAAGTTTCCTGCCTTTTGTTCTAAAGACTTTCTTGGCCAAGAAGGAACTTTCCCCTGGATCCGTTTCACCTTGGTATATATGTATGTACATATATTTGCTTAATTTATTTATTACTTACTAATTATGCGCCGCTACACACACATCAACACACAGACACAAATTAGCGAGAAATGTACATATGTATAGGTGTAATTAAAAAATAAAATGTGTTTTTTAATGTTTTTATGTATTATGTAGTATGTGGCAAGTAAAAGTGATTTTAATATCCCGTAATTTGTTAAATATTGTTTGTGTTTTATCAAAAATTAATCAAATAATTAGTCAGCTAATTTAGTAATTGAGAGAAACGAAATGTTTATAGTAAAATGCAGGATTATTAATAAGTGAGTAAATAGTGAAAGGAAGTTAATGGATATAGTATGTTAAATAGCTACAGCAACTCGCTTGACTTGGCCCAGTTTAGTGAATTGAGTTGGGGCGGGGCCAAAGCAAATTGGGTGAGTAAGTAAATAAATATTCAAATCAAATTAATAATTAATTGAAATAGATAGATCATTATTTAGTTAATTCATATTAACTCACGCTAAAGCTATTACTACGAAGTCCAGCCAATTCCATGCATCTCTAAGATACGTAAACGGGCATAAAATGAAACCTCGTGCCATCACTTTAACAGCTGATTCAAATGTGTAGATTCCGGTGAATATCACCCTAAAAACGAATTAAAGCGAAATCGCATCGAATTGGAATTGCCTTCATATTCATATTCATATTCATATTCATATTCATATTCATATTCATATTCATATTCATATTCATATTCATATTCATATTCATATTCATATTCATATTCATATTCATATTCATATTCATATTCATATTCATATTCATATTCATATTCATATTCATATTCATATTCATATTCATATTCATATTCATATTCATATTCATATTCATATTCATATTCATATTCATATTCATATTCATATTGTTATAAGGCCAATTTGTTGTATTTAGAAGAATAATAGATTTTAGATAGAATTTGTCTGATTTTAAAATTTCAATGTTACCATTAAAACAAACAACAAAAAAATGTACACACATACATACATGGGAGTATGAGTGTGTATGCAGCAGTATGAATGAACATATATATGTAGCTATATAGTAATTTATATAAGTACATATAGTGGAGTATTAAAGAGTCGTCAAAGAATGAAAGATCTGCTTAGATACATACATACATGTATTTGTTATGGCTAATCAAATTAATTTGGTGATTTTGTTTGATTTTAAATTAGTTTTCTTTTCTTATCTAACTTACAACTTAACTTACTTAGAACATACATACAATATGTATGCATATTGGTTGGTGATTAAACTAATCTCACTTAATATTTGTTTAAAAGATTAACTTTGTGATCCTTGTATTCCTACATTCTCGCATAAGAAACCATCTGTCTCTCTATGTATAGACTCAAAGAGAAAACCAAGACGTATTCACACAGTACATTTGGAAAGAGTATTCATGATATCGTTTTTTATGAGTTGCGTGATGATAAATTAAGATATCGGATTCAGCGTTATTATGCAATAATCTTCGGCAATAGTTCCGGTTCAGCAAATGGCATTTAGAATGAGTTGTTAATTAGGTAGTCCATATATGTATGTAGGTAAATAAGTACATATCTTAGGGATTAGCCATTTATGTGCTGTTTGCTGTTTGCCCTAAGATGAATAGCGGTTACATCCAAATGCACTTGGCCAAGATGAAGATAGACAGAGGAGCATACAGGCGGACAGGCACCTGAACGAGCAGGCAGACAGTCAGTCTTAGGCAATCGAACATGGCATCGCTTAGACAATTGTCAATGTCAATAATGGTTAATACTTAACCTGCCTGATGCCTCAGGCTGATGTCGATGCTGGTGGGTGTCAGATCAATATAACGACCTTCATTCACTTCTTTGTGTATGTGGTTGGCCATTTGACTGATTTAAGCCAGGCCAAGTAAAAGTAAAGCAAGGGCTGGCTTATGGACAGGCGAATCGACAGCCCGATTGACGAACAAAAAGAAGAACCAAAAAGCCTTTTACTACGCAAGTCCGAGCATTCGGAAAGCGATAATTTTTTAGGTCAGGATGTCATTAAGAAAATTATGAATTTTTTTAAAATTCTATTGTAATTAAATAAAGAAAAAGAGGGCATTTTCATGTCGACGCCGTCCACAGGTTTAAGGATATTCATTTTTCTTTTTGTGTCTTGTGGGTATTCTTCTTCTTCCAAGTGCAACTAGTTCAAAGTCATCGTCGCTAGCTGAACGGCCAAGGGGGGGTATTAGGAGAAGGAGCGGAGGCATTGTGACAAAGATGTGGGTGAGCTATGGCGTTTGACCTAGGCCTCAATGCCTGTGAAGGACACTTGAGATGTGTTTTAATTGCAGGTATTATGTGCTCCTTCTCCTCCTTCTACCCGGCGTCACACCACTGGCGACACATACAAACAAACAGCATATACATAGATAAGATTCCACTCAATCGCATAAAAGAGAGCCGTCTGACGCTCTTGCTTTGTATCTCTCTCCAGGCAAAGTCGTGAAGAGAGTATAAAGTAAAGTTGATAGAGCTTTTACTCTCGACGATAACACTTCGGCAATGGCTCGGCTCGTAACTGTGTAGTAGCCGATTAAAATGTACGCCCATATAAAGTTACGTTTGTAAGGGGTCGAAGCTGATAGAATGACCATTTGGATTTTTCTTTTCGCTTGAATTATTGCCTACCATGGACCGCTCCTGCCTAATAGGCTTCAGTCTTAGATTTCTCTGAGTAGACGTAAATGTTTAGATGTCTATGTGTGTGTGACACTGTCTTGGTATGCAGATCTTTATGTCTTTGGCTTGAGCTATTTTCTATTACAATTTTTCTTCGTTTCTCTCCTTCTATCTCTCGCTCTCTTTTAAATACATCTTACCTAACGCTGTCTCTCTCTCTGTGTCTGTCTCTCTCTCTCTCTCTCTTTCTCTCTCTGTATCTTTACATTGAGGGTTTTCATTCTGATACCAAATCTGCGACAATATTTTTGATATCAGCTAAAAAAATGACGTTACTCTTTTCACTTTCTTTATGGTAATTGTGTTTTCGCAATTTGCTCGCTTTCAACTAGATTTACCGTTATACATTTTACCATTAGCTAAACAAATCTATAATATATTTATGTATATATATGTATATATGAATGTACCTATATGCACCTATTAAATATGTATATATATATCAACAAATAGTCTATCTACCCCTGTGATATACTGTGAACTAATTATGTACGGTTTTTTGACTATTTTAATACAAAAAGAAAACTAAACTAGAACTAGTCGTCAGAGTTCTATAACAATTGGAATGTTATGTGGTAGTTCTATACATTCTATATTTTTGCTACTATATATTCATATATGTAAGAGACATACATATAGAGATATTCTCTATGAAGATGAAACACTGTTGTATTTAAAATTATTGTATCTTACAAATTTTAAAAATCTCGATCTGTGTAAATTTCCAATACAGCATTGTTAGATTCATGATAAAGAACAAACGATATCTGTATACATACATACATATGTGAATATAGTCGAATACCCAGTTTGTATTTGTTTTACTTTACTTTACTCCAAATTGAATAATGAGAGACAGATTTGTAATGGAATCTAAGCCCGATAAAGGGAAAATGTATTTAGGAACGGGGGACAAAACTAAATGATTCAAAGTACTAGAAATACAAAAAAAGTACCCAGTTATACGACCTACTATTGTTTATATATATGTAAGGATGTATATATGTATAATTATAAATTACATTGGTATTCTTAATTTCTTTTGGCGGGGGTTTTTGGCTTAGCATTTTAATTTGCAATAAATTCTACTTATATATTACCAATTATAAGTATATACACTAAAATTACTCGGAAACGATGTACGAGAAATATTGCTTAACGCCTTTTTATACAATTGGCATGTATGGAATATGCTTTACAATATATTGAAAACATTTTTATAAAAATCTCAGAATAGTTATTCCCATAAGGAAATCAAACGATCATGGACATGGAATAATACTTACAAAAGAAAACAATGAATTGGGAAGATGATTAACTCAATCGTTTTTCGTTTCCGAGTTTAGAAGGATAATTTTTTTAATCGCTAACGCCAATGTAAACTAAAAAAAAAAAATTCTATTTATGTTATAATTCTATGTATAATGTTCTAGTTATAAATACATTAAGCTACAATAATTTATTACAATTTTCGTATAGAGATTATGTAGATACTTAAATCCTACTTACTACAATGTTTAAGGTATGTAGATAAATACTAAAGATATATGGATTCTATAATTTTACTGTTTACTATGTATTTTTTTTTTTTTTTTTAAATTTTCTATTTACTCGTTTTTCATTTTCATCTTTTAATTTGTGAACAAACCAAAATCAAACTGGTCACGAAATTGGGAAAAGTGTTTGTTATTCGATTCGATTTGATTTGATATTTCGCAAATGCATTTACAATGGATTTGGAAAAGCATGTGAATATATTTGGATGTGAAAAGATTTTATAGATTCTTTAATTGTTACGAAAATGTTTTTATAAATTGTTGAATTTATAGTTGATGCGCTGTATTGAATTCAACGCTAGATCAAGTGAATATTTTTACAACTACTTTTTATTCAATTAGAATGGAATTACAATTTTCTGTACAAAATACACAAATCCTTGGACTCGAAAGTATTATATAGAAACATTTATCGATATTGGTTTTTGTTTTTATCGATTTGGCCCTTAAGTTTGTTGTTGGTTGTTTGTTTTGGTTTTCTTTGTTGTTGTTCTTGATTTGGAAATATAAGTATATATATTTGAAATATAAAAAAAAGTATATTTTTGTGGAAGTAAGTTTTGACCTAAATACACATCTGCATTAATATCGTAAATGAAAAAAAAACGGTATTACATTTAAATGTAGGTAATAATTGGAGATAATATATAAGTAAGTAATAGTTGAATCGGATACATATATGTAAGTATATATAGGTATATATCTTTGAATATATTTGGCTGCTTAAAAAAAGATAGAATCAAAAATAACATAAAGTCCAAAGTGTTAACTAAAGAATTTCATTTGTTGTCTTTGCTCGATTTTTGGCCACATTTCTGATTATATTAATTAAATATTGAAACTTATAGCTAAAGATATAATATGAAGGTATATATATCTTTCACATTCATACAATATCTTTGAGCTGATAAGCATTTCGGATACTATTGGACAAACAGTTATCTTTGGATACTTACTCAGTGGACTCAACCGTCGGCGTTGTCGGCATTATCATCAATATGCAGTTCACGAGAATAGTGGTTATGATAAATAACGAAAATAATGGATGCACTAAAATATAAATGGCCACACGACGTATCGGATTGAATGGATCGAGCAGCCACATTGCTTTTGATGCAGAAAAGCGAAAAATATCTTTTCCTTTGCTTACAACTACGAATGTCTGTGGATAGATAGATCAAGACATCGATATCATCGATGTAGTTACATTCGTACATCCACTTATCGCTGATGACAATTGATGGTGATGAATCGCCGTCACTTACCAATACATTGCTGTAGTAGGGATCGATATCCTCGAGAGGAGTGGAGGCCAATTCCGGCGGGAAGCTGCCCTGCAATCGAACAGGTATTGGCACACCCTGTTCAAGTGTAGGATCCGGTTGTGGACCTTCATCCTCGTCCTCGTCATCATATCGGATCTGTTGTTTGTTCAGTTCAATGTCAAAGTGGTCACAGTGGTCAAGTTGAATTTAGATATCGTAAGTGATTGTAATTTGGGAATAGAAATTGAAGCAACAATTTATAGATTAGCCTTACATCCAAATAGATTTCAATGTCTATTTGGTATTTAGGTAGTATATATAGATAGGGTATTAGAATTTTACAGTCAGTTTGCTAGAATTTTCTATGTAGAGATCTACGGTAGCACAAATTAAAAAAAAAAATAAATAAATAAAAAACATTAACACAAGAGTAAAATAAAAAATCTCACAATAAAAAGTAAATGAAAAAAAGACAACATGTAAATTTTTGACAATTTATTTGTATGTGAATTATATTTTTGCATATCATATATAAAGAGATATATATATAGTGTAGTGTACAGATTCGGAGAGGGCAACATTGGAGGGCAAAGGTCAACATTTGCATGTTGTATTTAGTAGTAAGAAGAAGGGGAAGGGGGGGAGTGGGTTTAATTTGCAGTGTTTTTAGTTTTCTTTTATACTCTTGCATAGATAATGAGGTAATTGAGAAATACGGTGATAGGGAAAGGGAGATCTCATTGTGAGATTGATATCGGAACTGGTCAGAACAGAATCTTTCATTGCTAAAGAAATTAAGGAACAACATGAATGTTACAATCATGAGAAGTAAGATTAATGAAATAGAATCATATTGATTTCAAAACGAACAACCATTCTAAAGCTTGGCAAGTGTATAAAAAATTCGGTGTACCGAAATTAAATAGAAAACCAATCTCATTTATTGCTTTCCTTTGCAAGAGTGTGGTATGCAAAATTGAAGTTAAAAAACTCTTATTGCAGTTTTCTTCTTCTTTTTCTTTTGGGGGTTTTCTGATTCATCAACATTATTGTTTGGAAAGAAAGAAAATAAGGTTGCTGGAAAAGTTGGAATAAGAGAATAGAAATAAAGCGAAAATATCGAAGTAATTAATAGAAAATGAAGAAGAAAATCGGACATGCCAAAAAATTAATTATTTTTTACAAAACAGTGTGGGAAAACGGTTGTTTTTGTAAGTAAGTAAGTGTTAGTAAGTCTAAGTGAATGTTACAGTGTTGAAAAGCATTTAAAAGTAAGAAACTATGTAATTGAATGTTCAAGTTTACAGCCATGCAGAGACATTCATTCTTTGGTTGCCCAATCAATTTTACTTAATACACACACACACACACACACATATATACGGACTCGCACACACTCACGCACACATATCGAAAGTAGTTTTTACTTTCAGCATGCAATGCCCAAAAGTAAAGGCAAAAAGCCAAACAAAAGAACAGAAAAGAAAAGCAAAAATGTCTAACGTCATTTTATGTTCAACTTTGTAGGTCTTATATACCACATAGAAGTCTGTATCTATGTGTGTGTGTAAAAAATAACAAAAATTCCATAAAAGTTGGCTGGCTTGGCTTGGCTTGGCGTGACAATTAGATTGTAAATATATATATATGTCATTGTGTGTGTGTGAGTGTTGACTTTGACGCAATTGCGAGCGCTGAAAAAGGAACCCTGTAGTTGGTTCCAGTGTCCTGGCTCTGATGGTGGCGCGTTGGTCTATATTTAAACTAATAAAAGGCGAACCACACACTCAAAGACACACTCCCACACACACACAAACACACACACACACACTAAAACACAGCTGGTTTCAGCCGGACAAAAAAGATGCTTCTAGTATGGCCTTCGCTTCTTGATTACAAAATTTTTGACGCATTTCAAACGAATGACAAAGGCATGCAGAATTCCTAACCCATAACCACCCACCCACCCACACACACACACACGCGAACAGATTAGCACATTTGCACACACACACACACACAATTTCGTACTAATTTTACATAGTAACATATGCATATGTATTTAACACTAAAAAAACACTACAAAATATTTCAACTGATTAACAAACTAATAAAAAAATGTTCAACTACCATCTGAAAATGCAATTATTATCGCAACTAATCAATTGATCAATTAATTATAATGGTAAATATAATTTTCGATCTATGTACATAAATTCTTATCGTAATTTTATCAAAGAGTAATCGAGCATTTTGGAACGAGAAGTTTCAGGAGGTCACCGTGATTAGTCTCTTGCGAGGCCTCTTGTTACTAAACAAATGAATATTTATCTCCATGATTAAAAGGAGGCCTTCAAATTATTCCTTCATCTTGTTTAAAGTACAAAACTATAATATACGGCTATCACCGTGTTTTAAAAAGTTTGACTCTAAAACTAGTCGAAACTGATTAAATGAAGGCGACATAAGCAACACATCAAGAGAAGTCGTGGCTAAGGTGCCATTATCTCCCAATATATGAGCCGTTTTTGATCTGAACACAAGCCTTTTTACGACTATTTTAAAGTGCGTTCGAAAAAGATTTGTGTATGATAAGAAATTTGAGAAACTATCTAATACAGATGGTCTTAGTCTCAAATAAGACATCGATATAGTATCTATATAGTCCTTTACCGATAATCTATAACCTTTGCGATATTAATTGCATTTTCTGATCTTATGTTTGTTTGTACTACAACCTAATTTTATCATTGAATCAAAGATGCCAAAAAGGTTCTCTTCTATAAATTAGAAGCCAAAAAGAGAAAGAAAATCAAAGTTAAAAAAAAAAATGATTTAAACGAAAAACCCGCATTAACAAACTTTCTCGTTGTAGTTGCTGTTGTTTTTCTAGTTTTTGATTAAAAATTTCAAAATTTTGTTGTCCATCTTAGTGTTTAAGCTTTTTGTTGTGTTTGTCCACTTACTCTTTGCCATTTTAGTTTCATTTTTTATTTGTACCATTTAAAAACACTTACAATACAAAGCTGGATTTAAATTCACCTTTCGAAGCAGTTGTGGGTTATTTCTTTTGTTTGTTTTTGTATTTTATTTTTTCATTTAGATGAAAGCAATAGTTAAATTTGCTAGAGCAAATTTTTGACAAATTGCTAACTTTATGTTATTTTTGTCGTTGTTTTCTTTTTCATTTTGAGTTAATCGTTTTGTTTTGTTTTTGCAAATCATCAGACAACTGCATAGTATGGTCAAAAGAAATAAATGACCCTAAAAACTAAACCTTTGCCTACATACATACATAGATCTATATCAAAAATTGCCTACATTCTGCGTTAGTTTTTTTTAGATCATAGTCATTAGACACAACAAAAAGAACATTAATATATACATATATAGGTATATAAGTTTCGACATCTAAAACACACTCACACATAAAGAGACACACATAGAAATTGGTTACACGAAAACATAATAGTTAGTATTAGTTAGCAAAAAGGTAATATAACATAATACACACACTCGCACGCAACAAAAAGGGGCTTAGAATTGGCTCACAGATTACATACAGGGTATAGATCAGTATTAGCGATAAGGAAGTAGTGAAATTTATCAAGTAATTACAATACTTATATGTAGTTAGAGTAGTAGTAGAAGCCAAAGTTGAAGTTAGCATAGGTTAGAATAATTTAGGCGAGGGGTTAGCTAAAATAAGTAAAGCCAAAAGGTTTAAATATAAAACAAGCTGGCAGCCTATTCTCTTTGGGAAGTATACAAATTGTTCTTGCCACTGGATTAACAATAGTTAACGGAAATCATTCTAAACTTAAATGTCTGCTTTTAGTTTCAAATACATATTGGAACTGACTGAAGGAACAAAAAGGTTTCAAACAAGAACGAAACCTGCAGCAAATTGATCGATAAAAGAATAATTTGTTCCCAGGTATTAAATGCTGATTCATTTACTATTTTAATATAGGGCTTTGCTTCTTATTTGGTTTATAAAACTCCTCAAAACTTTCAGCACTTGTGAATATATTGGAGATACATATAAAAGCTATATACAATTGATTGTTTGTTGTTTTGCTTGCAAAGAAGGAGCGAAAAATAAATAGGTAATAGAAATCGGCGAAAATATACGATTTACATTTACATATACATAATATGCATATGCTGAGATATAAAAACTACTTTGTTTAGTACAATATAGCAAGAAGATAAATGTGGTTTGTTTTTGACTAAGTTAGTTAGTAGGGGTGGTAAGTAAGTATAATTGGTATTAAGTATTTAAGGCATTTACAAATGAAACTAAAAAGTGGGAAAAAAAACATGGAAAAAACTAAAAATGAAATGAATACAGAAAACAAAAAGAAAGTAAATATATATTTAATTTATATGTTAGAATATATATTCACTTAAAAAAATAGAGAAAAAAAACTAAAATTTCATTACAATAAATTATTGTAATTGTTTTTTTTTTTTTTTTTAGTTTTGTTTGCTATTATTTGGTTTTTTGTTTTTGTTTTAAGGTTTTTGAGTTTAAGTCAAGTTTCTTTTGTTGTTGTGGATTGGAATTTTTTGTTTTTTGGTTTATCTGTTCTGAGCAAAAATCTTACTTCTTTTGTTTTTTCTTGCGACCATATTGCGGCTGAAAGAAGATTTTGGTAATAGATTTGGGTTTTTGGTTTTGGTTTTGATTTGAAGTATCGTAAAGAAAAAAAAAGTAGTAGAAGAAGTAGAAGAGAAATGTTGTTTTTTGGTTGTTTTTTTTTTTTTTTTTTGTTTAATATAAATATTGTAGTTAAGTTGTTGATGTTGCAAGCGCCAAATTCGCATTCATAATTGATTATTCATTTATTCATTATACGATTTATAGTTATTAAAATGTATTTGTATTTTTTGTGTTATTGATTATTTTTGTTTCCAGTCAGCAGCGCGCAAAAGGATCATTTGAGAGCGTTCAAAAAGGTAGAGAAAAAGTTGTAAATAAAACGGGAAAAATTACACGAATGAAAAGTGGAAAAAAAAAAAACAAAATATATAACAATATACATATGTATATATAATATTTGTTACACATACATATGTATGTATGTATTTGAATATATTTGAATATATATGTATGTATATATTTATAGATTGCAAGTTATATTGTATATATGAAATTGATAATTATGATTTGAATTGATTCTTAAGAACCGACGACACTCTCATAGTCAATATATACGATTAATTTATACTAAAAAAATGTTCTATTTTTTTATTTTATTTTTTTTTTTAAGCGCTATATAGAGATGATTTTTAAAGGACAGTTTAACGATTCTTATAAATTTAGGACATAGACAGATGATAGCAAGAGCAAGAGAAAGAGACAGAAACAGAGATAGATATATAGAGAGACAGACAGAGAGAGAGAGAGAGAGAGAGCAAGAGCGAAACAGGTATAGGTAAAGACGTGGGAAACAGTGAACTAAGATTTGTTGGTGCACGCATGATATGATCCACTATATATACATATATATATATATATACCTATACCCTTGCAGATTCTTTTGAGAAAGAAAAGCGAATAACAATATAATGAATAGATATTGTATATTTCACATTTAAAGTCCTTAAGAGATATCAGAGAGAATTTGAATTAACTTGGAACTTGCGTTTTCATATTCAATAAACGTCAATTGATAATAGGGCTAAGTCGTAGACACTGTAGTTTGTACTTATATTGTTTGGCTTAGGTTGAGCTGGTTGAGCTTTTCAGAGGTCTTTCATAGACCGATTATAATGCCTAGTAGGATCTCTAGGGGGTATTTATATCTGTTAGGATAGATGGCATAAGCCAGAAATTAATAGCTTGTCTGTTCAAGTCGCATACTGAAGGGAGCTCGCATTTTATCTTATATTTTCTGCAACTGAAGGCAATTTAAAGGGTTAAATGTGTTTGCCATCCGGCTGATTTGCCTGTGAGTAGCCAACGGTTAAGACCTACGTAAGGTAAGTCATTTGCCAGAATGAAAACTGCTAATTTCTAATCTTATAAATAAAAACCTATCAAATCACTGGACAGATATCTGCAAGAGTATATATTTATATATATGTTCTTTGGTGTGCCATGGTTTTGGATTCAAATTAGTTTATTTTTCGTAATGAATTTGAGTGTTTCATTTCATTTTGTTCACTGGTTCAAATGAATCGCAATAATATACACAATGAATTTTCGCCAACAGTATTTTATTTTTCAAGGGAGAAGGGAATTTCAGATTTTCATTTCAATGTTGATTTTTGATTGTTAGATCTCTAGAATGCATTTGTTTTGTTTCTTGTATTTCGTTTCATTGGTTTGGCGATCTATTTACACGGAAATTCGTTTCTTGTTGTGGTATGTTCAGATGTGTGCACTGAGAGGTGTGCCCTTTGACCCACACAGACAGATGTCAAGTCGAATTCAGGTCGACAAACCCAAACAGAAAAGAAAGTGATGGAACCAAAAATTAAACAAAACACAAATGATCGAAATAAAGAGAGACAGAAACTATAGCAAATAGTAAACCAATGGAAAATATTATCATTTTCTTGATTTTGCCTTATTTTGGTTTTTTTTTTGTTTTTTTTTTCTTTTGTAAACGGTAAAGGTATAGAATTAATTACAGATATTACAGAAAATACAATTAGAACACGATTACGAAGCCAATAGAATACACATTTTTGTTACTTTTTATCAATTGAAACAAACAAACAAACATACAACAATTATGTCAGGAAAATGTTGGATAATAAATACGATTACGGCGATTATAGGAATAGAGAGGGAAGTAGGGAATACAATGCAGAATAGAAGAGAAACGAAAAAGAAACCTAAAATATATAAATTTTAGAAACGGAAAAAAAAACAACGTTTTACATTTTTTTGGAATTTTGAAAAATGAAAACGCACATTGAAAAATTAAAACAAAACTCAACATATACATAATAATAAAAAGTATTGAGACAGATAAATATGTATACATATAGAGAGACAGAGAGAAAGAGAGAGAGAGAGAGAGACAGAGAAGAGTGGTGAGTGGTGGAAGGGGGGGGTCAATATTGTGCTAGTGCTGAATATATGGGAGAATGTTCTGCCATGATCATAAAGGGACAAGCTCACAGTAGATGATTGATTCCGATTCAGATTCTATTTCTGATTAATATTATATTATTATTAGCTACTTATATCGATTATACAATATGGTAAACCAGTGTGTGTATAGTGGCTGATTGAGGGATCGATATGCATAGATACATATGGAAATATTTGTTCGGAATCTTTAAGATATGATACTTCTTTGATGAATAGATATTTGAATATATATTGAGTGTATGGGAAACTATGGAGAATATATAGAACAGAAATAAATTGATGAGGTAATACAGAAGATAAGTCCTTATTAATTGTATAGCTTAGATTTTTTGTATGGGGTTCGATTATATACATAGACGCATAATATAGACATAGATATAAATATAGGTAGGATAGGTAGGATAACATAGATTTATACGAGATATCGTACAATAAGTGGTTAATGTCTTTTCTGGGATTATGTAGGCGTATGTAAGTATATATTTGTATGTAAATATTGTATATCTTTGTATTTGTATCTGATATGTATGTACAGCATATAAGTATGCAAAATGTTAAGGTATTGGGGGTATAATTATTATTATTGTTAATATAATTAGACATTTTTTCAAGAAAGTTTTGCTTGAAGCACAAACAGAAGCTTATATAGTTAATAGTAGCATTAATCGATAAACCTATACTATGTATTTATGTATATGTATGTACGCATGTACATAAGTATGTATTCGTAGATTTGATTGTTGCATTTAAAAGCATATAGAAATACATATATACATATGTAGGTACATACATACATATACCGACAGTCATTGGGGGGAGGGGGGAAAGTTGAAGATACACATAATTGTTTACATACATTGAGCGCATAATAATAATACATATAATATTATATCTAAACGAAAAACAAAAACAAAAAAATATACAATAATGTAAGAGAGATATCGATATATGTATATATATATATTTGACAATAAATTAAAGATAAATTTTATATAATTTGAAGAAAAATGAGAGTCAAAAATAAGGATGGACAAATATAGAAACGTAAAAAGCATTCAGTTATAAATAATTACCACCTCTCCCTCGGCTCTCTTTCTTTCCAGCTCCTTTTGCTTTTCATGTTCAGCGGCAATGCGTTGTTCAATTTGCACCAATGATTCGCGGGTAAAGGGACGGAACAAACTGCGTTCTTCCTCAGATATCGAGTCGGAATCTTCTGTCATTGTCTATGCGGCCAACGATGAGAGCCTTAGATTTCCAAGGCCTGTAAAAAATATGCGATAGAAGGATCCAAAAAAAAAAAAAAAAAAGAAACCGAAAAGAAAAAAAAACAACAAAAAAATGTTCATATTCATTTCACAGACTCCCAATTTATCGAAAATGACCCATTCGCGACATATATGGTCACATATTAGATACATTTATATGTAATAACTGATAGGGAAAGAAAATAAATTTGATTCTACTTACATGAGGCACATGGATGTCGCCTGCTACATTAAAGCTACAACTATATCCGAGGCGCCATGTTCGAGTAGCGCCCACCACTTAGCACAATTCTAAAAGTATATCAAAATTGAGGGAAACACGTTAATATTACAGTTCAATATATGAATATCACCCAACCCATTGGTGCTTTAGATATACACAATATTCCATGTGCTCTATTTGTATAGATTTTGAGTAGGAGAAATAGTTAATTAGAAAGTAAATTTAATGTTTTAAAGCGTCTCGAGAAGTTTCTTTCGTACGCAAAAGGGTGAGAAATCAGTTTAGTCATCAGGAGAGTGCTAAAGAACCATTATAGTTATATATACAATTGTCATGGCTCTGTTTAACTTAAGCAACCACTTGAACCAAATACATATATACATACATACATATATGTCTGTAGATGCTTCTAGAAATATTTATTAATTGGATTTGGTATCCAGCAGCTAAAAGAAGATTGCCAAGGGAATGATCATGTTTAAGGTCTGGGATAAGTATTTTAAAGTTATTCAATATTTCCAACTGGCTTTATTGATGTGATTGAGAGTATTTAGTAGTTTTGTGTTGCCTACTTTTAGGCAAAACACAAATGCAAGATGGAAAGAGCATAATGTCTTACTTTCATAGTTTACTGTCACAAACGAGTAATTAAATTAGCGGCAGATAATTTGACGATTCCCGGTAACCGATAAAATCAATAAAAATAAAAAAGAATCGAGAAAGTTAATTAAAACGCTAAATCAAAGATAGGTAATTAAAACAAGACAACAAGAGCAATAAAACAGAGAAAAGGCAAAATCAGTTAGTGGAACCAGTTCTCAATATTCTCTCTAGCCCCTCTCTTACCACAACTCAGTGTCTCTATCTCTCTCTTTTTTGTCTATCTATCTCTCTCTCTCACTGGTTTTCGCTCTCTCTCTCTCTCTCTCTCACTCTTATATAAGCAGCCTCCGCTAAGGTCAAAGCACTCTTTCAGTTGCTTTTTGGCATGCCTGTGCGTGTGTGAGTATGTGTGTAAGTAGGTCAGTTCGATATTTCGCCTCTACATAACCAAATATATGTATTTTATATATTACATATATATCAATTTGTATGTGTGTGTGTGTGTGTGTGTGCTCGTATTTGTTGTTTCATTCAACATTATGTGGATATTAATGTACAAATTACAAATCAAATTTCATTGTTGTTCGCGTTTGGTTGTTGTTTTCTTTTCGCCAAAATGATGACTCATTTTTACAAAAACTCACACACGCCGAGAAACCAAAAAGCCAGAGGCAGCAAAAGGACACGAAGGTTGAGGAGTGAGAGAAGCCAATAAAACAAAATCCAGAAATATTGAAAAATTTGAAAAATTGTTTGAAAAATTCCAAACGTAACGGAATTGAATGAAATTCTTCTTGCTGGTCAATGAATTTTACATTTTACAAGAGAAATGATTCTGCCTGTCTTGCGTTTCCTCTTTACCACTCTAGCTCTCTTGCTCTCTCACCCACTCTCTCTCTCTCTTTTTCTCTCTCTGCCCTGACTGTCCAATATTTCTCTGGCTGTTTCGGTTACTTTTTCTGCCTGCGCTGTGAGAGAGAATCAAAGCTCGCTCTCTTTGTCTTTGAATCCCGCTAGCCCTGTCTATGCCTGTGTAACGACAATGTAATATTGTGTGTGTGTGTGTGTGTTTGTGAAATGTTTCCTTCTTTTAACGAAACTATGGTCTTTGTGTAACTGTGTGTGTGTGTGTGTGTGTTAAGGAATTTAAGTTGTTGAGTGGCTGCTAGAACTGTGAAAGTTTGCCCTCCAAAATATCATCAGAAAAGTCACAAAAAAAGGTAGAAAAAGCAAGAAATAAAAACGTTAAAAAGAGAGAACGCAACATAAAAATCATATAGAAACTGATGTAAACTATTAAAAGAATTCATTTTTATTGCCTTACATCTCAGTTTGTAGCAAGTAGTACTTACTATAAATGTCCTCCAACAGTTCTCGATTTGTTCTATGTATTGCTTAATATATTCAAATTGAGGAGCTTCAAAAGTTTCTGATATGCTTCAATTGCCTTCTCTATATTGACTTGCAGTATTTTAGAAATATTGACTTGAATTTAATATGATTTCAAGGAAAATCACTTTGAAACGGAGATACAGAGAGCCAAATAAGTTTAGAACGTTGTATGATATTGAATATTGATTAAAACGCATTATAAAATCCGAAATGTGATCCCTGCTTCACCTAATCTGACCACATCCAATTTATCTTCATGAACATCTAAAAGTTTTGTTAGCTTAATGAAATTTTATATTGTTAGATTTGGATGTTTTTTAGATAGTTTCTCATTAAACTAAAAATTGGTTTTTAATGAAATGAATTCACTAATTTCCATGTTAAATATATATTTTTGTCTCCATTTTTCTTAGAAGCGTTTAAATATTTAGCTTTAGCCCTTCTCATATCTCATTCCATAGATCGAATTTATGGCTAATAAAGTGACTAAGACTGAAATGAAAACTAATGCAATTTTTCGAATACTTTGTTTAATCAAAGATTAAGATTTATGTAAGATTTTTAAGAAATGTGTTTAAAAATGAAGGAAATTTCCCCCCTGAAGAACTTATAGACCATTTGTAAGGGTATTTAGTGCACGAACTGTTAATAACTGATGTTAAATACTTATATAATTATAGATTCAATTTACTTTTGACTAAAGAAACTTACCGTTAATCGATGTTAATCGATGTTGCGTCTTGCTGCTTGCCTCTTTAACAATTATTTTGTTTAATTTTGTTTTAATTGCCGATGTTGCTATTGCTGTTGTTGTTGTTGTTGTTGTGTTGTTCTTGTTGTTGTTGTTGTTGTTGCTCACACATTTACATGCACCAACACACACGCGAGACACACACACACATACGGAGACGGAATGAAGTAAAATTGAAGCAGAAAATGTTGATATAGTTGTTGTTGCTGTAGCTGTTGGCTTTTGTTTTTGCTGTTGCAGTTGCTGTTGTTGCTGTAGTTGGGGCTATTGATGTTGTTGCTATTGTTTGCTATTATTATACTTATTTTTTTGTTTTAATTATCTTTGCTTTAAATCTGAAGACGTTGCGACGCGTTGCAATTAGGTTAGTTGCTGTTGCTGTTTATGGATTGTTTGGGGTTTTGTTTTTAGTTAAAGTTTTATTATTGATTTTGAATTTTATTATTCATTATTATTATTGAGTTTTATTTTCATTAAATTCTACGTTTCTTGATTTGCTTTGATTTTTATACTTAATGATTCTTTTGTTTTTTGACTTATTTTAACTTAGCAAACGTCGCCTGCAATTACACGAATAATTTGCTTAACTAAAGGTCATAAAACTGCTTATTTTTTTGTCTAATGGACAAAGAAAAAATAACAAGTGCGATTGGCAAGTGAATTTCTTCCTTTTCCCTTTAGTAAGACCCAGCACATGGGCAAAAACTAGAAAGGATCTTTGGATTCAGGTGTAAAACATGAGTAAAATTATATAATCTTGTGCATAAATATTTATGCATTTGTCGTGTTACTCAAATTGTTACTAAGCTTTGAAATAATTTCACAAGTTCATGTTCTTTTGTTTGCCTTTGCGGCGGAAAAAGGAAACCAACTAACATTGTAACAAGAAAAAAAAACACTTAACTTTCGCGAAAACTCAAACATTGAATAAATCAGACATGGGACAAACAGTTTTCTGAGTGAAATGAAAAACATTAGCAATAAAGGAAAAGTGTTTTTTGGTGTTCGTTGTTGCTAGTTTTCGTTTCACTAGGGCCGGCTAATCAATGCCTTTTCGAATATTTCATAGTTATTTGCTGTTCATAATCCTTGATGATGGGGGGTTTTTTTTTTTTTTTAATTTTATTAATTATTATCTTTGTTCATCACATTAATGTTTTTTCATTTCACTTTTGTATTTTGGATTTTTAGCACAAGAAAAAAAAGAAAATGTGAAATTTTGTTGTTGGTGTAAAAATCGTAGAATAATTTCGCGCGCACGTGAAATTTCACACAACCACAGGCAACGGAGAAAGAGAGAGAGAAAGAGGGAGAAAGCGAGAGAAAGGCAAAACGAGATTGTGGCAGATTGGAGGACAGTGTACGCGAGAGAGAGAGAGAGAGGGAGCGAAGGAGAGCAAACGGAAACCAAAATCAACCGACGGGACAAAAAAAAAACTAGAAAAGGCTGCACCAATTTGCTGAATTCGCCGCAAAACCAACAAGCAAATGCTACGCTATCCTCCACCCTTTATTCCTATCCTTCCATTAACCAACCAAACGCCTCGCGCACCCTTTGTGCTGTTCCACCCTGCCCTGTACTCTATTACTCGTTGTCAACACAACTTTTGTTGTGCCACTTTTGCCTTTGCTTTGGCTTTGGCTATTTTTAGGTCATCATTTGAAAAACAAAAAATAAAAAAGCTAAACAAAAAAACAAAAAAACACATACAACAAAACATTAACAAAACAGCAATAAAAATTGACAACAACGAAAAAAAAATCAAATATAATAGAACTGCATACAATTTGTTGCCTACTTTTGCGGGCAGTTTTGCCTTAGCTCAATTGTACTTTCTGTTCCTTGTTGTTGTTTTGCGGTCATTTTAATGTTTGAGGAATGCCGTTATACATATGAATATGTATAGAAATATGCTGATCATTGTGACGATTCGTATTGACCTACTTTATTTGTCTGGCGCATAGTTTAAAGTTGAACAATTTTGTTCAATCGCTATTAAATTTTACACGTCCTTTCACAAATACTTTCCACATTCTTCTTTACGTGTGCTGGTTGGGGCGGGGGTGGTGGGAATGCGTCTTCTGTATGTGAGTGTAAATGTGTATTTCTGATACTTTTCGTATGCGTAATTTAATAAGTTATTTATAAAGCAATTTGGGTTATGTAAATTTCTCTATTGAGACAACAATCAAATGTACAAACAAATGGCCAGAAATAAATGGAGTATTGCGTGGTATAGTCGTCCTAAACGGGGTGGGGTGGGGTGGTAAAGGACATTAGGCAGGAGCTGGAGTAAGTCTAAGAGAAAGTGCGACGATCAACTTTAAAATTTGCTTCAACAGAATGAACATTGCACAATATTCTTCAGTATTTGTTTTAGTTCATTTGTTCCTATATATACACACACACACACATACATATATAAGATATAAATTATTTTTTTTTCATTCGTTTTTTGTTCTTGTTGTAAGCGCCAAGGCAATTTGCTTGTTGTCCCTTTTTGAGTCTCGTTTGGTGGCCTCGTCCGCATGCCCCATTCCCGCAGTCCCCTTTCCACCCAATTTGCTTCCTTTGGCCCCTAATACTCATGCCATTCGTTTCGTTTGTCGTTGTCTTTGTAGTTGTAGTTGTCGTCGTCGTTCGCTTATATTCGCGCACCAAACACGAATCGAAACGAAAGGAAACGAAACACGCGCGACGCTTAGCCAGTTAGCAAGGCGCCAGCTCTGACTAGGACAGTGCACCTATCCCCGTAACCCGTAACCCCTATCCCCGAAACACGAACCTCCTCGACGTAGTCATGCCACCTCCTTCCATGCCGCCAAGCTACTGCTGCTGCTTCACAAATGTTTGCTGTTGTTGTTGTTGTTCGAGTTGAGTTAAGTTGAATTGTGTTGAGTTGAATTTTCGTGCCAGCGCAGACGCTCCTTTGGCAACAGAAAAAAGAAGAAAAAAAAGGCAGCCAGCAAGAAAAGGGAAAAGGACATGCCAGATACACATAACCTAAACAGCAGGCGAATGCCGCAGCAACAGCAACAACAACAACAACAATAAAGGACAAACCAAGTCACGAAAAATCGAAAGTCCACAAGACACACACACACACGCACAAACACTTAATACATATATTTGTATGGAGTATACATATATATCTTTATACATATATATACAACTCCACTTCGTTTAGCCATTCCATGTGTGGACTTTGCTCAACTCCCTACCCCAATCTTTGACTCGCTCCTTTCTCCGTTCTCCTTTCTCTCCCCCCTCTCTCTCTCTCACTCTCTCGTTTCTCTCTCCCCTTTTGTAAAGCGCAATCTTTTTTCTTGCGTTTATTTTGTTGGTGGAAAAAAATCGTTGCCTACTTTTGCGGGCTGTTAATATTTTTCCTGCTTTTCCTAGGTATTTTCTTTTTTTCGTTTTGTTCCTCAATTTGTTCAATTCTGATAAACACATGGTGTGTGACGCACACTCAGGAATACACACATACTCGCACACAGATATATATATACATTTATATATGTATATTTATCTATATATATATATATGTACATACATATGAACTAGGCGTATACGCAACATCCACATAAAGTATACGCCAATCTTTGTATTAAAAAAAAAAAAAAAAAAAAAAATGAGGAAAAACCAAAAGCACACACATATATACATATAGGAAGGATATTCATATATATATTTATATATGTGAATATTTCTCAACATTCTTGGCGCTTTTTAACACTTTTCATTTGTTTCGTTGGTTGGTTTCGATCACTATTAAAGCAGAAAAAAAATTAATTTGTTTGACAAACATTAAAAAAAATGCAATGAAAAAAAACACCAAATTTTTGTGAGAGAAACTTATATAAAACTTTCTGCTTTGCGTTTCTCTCATTTTTGTTAGTTGGATTCGGGTTTTTTGCACTGCCAAACATATATCTGCTTATATGTGTGTAGCTCTCTGTATGGAATATCTGCATCTAAATATATTGTAGATTTATTCTGATGTTGTTTTATATTCGTATTCTTTTGATTTGATTTTCATTTCTCCTTTTTGTTGTTTGTTATATTTTTCATGCGGATTGCTCAACTAAACTGAAGTTTTTTTTGTTTGCTATTTTTTTTTTCATTTCTTTTCTTTTCTGTTCTGTTGTCTGATGTTGATGTTGGCTGCTAGCTACTGCTTTTCGTTACCCGTAATCCGTTCGTCTCCGTGGTTTACTGAAACTGCCAGCTGCCGCAGCGCGTGTGTCTACGCAGAGCGTGACTTTCGTTCAGTTGGACTTCGGCTTTTTGGAGGGAGCTTCGTTGCGGGCATTCGTGTGCTAGTGTGCCAGTTTTTTGTTCACTTGGCTCCTGCCACAGACCTCGTGCATACACACGCACACACACACACACACACACGGAGAGAAAAAGCGACAGAGAGAGAGAGAGAGTGAGACAATAAGAGCCGAATATGACAGAGACTCGGTCATTGGGACAGGCCCAACAAACAGCAGCAGTAACAGCAACAGCAACAAGGCTAAGGCTGCAAAAAGGACACGAACAAACGTTTCAGTTCTCGAATCCTGCAAAAGAGAGAACCCAAGCCAGGGCAAGTCAGGCCAGGACAAGACGAAGCGATGAAAAACGAAAAGAAAAAATAAAAAGGAGAGAAAAAAAGCATGGCATACGTCAAGGCGAAAAAAGCACACACAAGCCAAAGACAAACTCTGAATGTAGTAAAGCTAAAAACCCAAAAGCAAAAGCATTTCATTTGCAAAGTCATTAGCAACAATCTAAGTGCACCAGCACCTAAGCAATCCAGCTCTTTGCCTTCGGCCTGGCTATTCAGGCGTAATTAGCTATCAAATTGATTCCAACGTCAAATAATCAAATTAAACAACTCCAAAATAAAAGGAATATATTCAACAAAGTGAATACATTATTCGTTTTACAACCTTAGAACCTTAGGGTTAGGTTAGGTTTCTACTTTCGTTTAATTCGTTTCATATAAAAAGTAATACCATAGATTAATCACGAAGGCTTTCTTACTATGATGTTAATACACAAGACTATCGTGTAGTTAATACAAAAGGTAGCTGTTGGTTTTAAAGTATAATAACATTTGCTTACTCTTGACTAATGGGTATCTAAAAAAGAGCTTGCAAATTCATTTCACTACTTAATTTGAATGATTTCAAATACATAAATCTGGCCATATAAGATTTAGGCGGACTTAGGGCTGTAAAATGTGGAACTTTGCCCCATAAAGTATGCAATAGTGTTCAAATAAGGAACTTTTCGTACGACTTGTAACTAAAAAATGATCAATAAATAATATTTACTTCAAGGACTGGTTTTTTTTCCACAAGGCATCCTAAAATATCTTGAATTCTCCATACATTAGGGGCCAAAGTTTTAACCAATTTATCTTCCATGCTAAATTAAATTAAACGATCAAGAATTTATTGTTATAATCGTAAATGTAGTGTACATGAAATATTAAGGGGCAATGGACTATTACTTAAATTAAACAAGCTAAAGCTTGAGTATAAAAACATTACCAATATTTCATAATTTATTATTATGAAATATTAAAAATAACCCGAAGTATTTCTGAATTGCAACCAAAAAGTTGGAGAATGTTGTCCTCACAAATTTAGTGTGGTGAAATTTGATCATTTAGGTTTCATTAAGTAGAAGATTCTCTCGATGGTGATGCAAATTCAGATAATGTGTGTTTTGTCTCACATATGATAGAACGTGTACAGAACGTTTTTAACTTTTTGCATGGGTTCAATTGATATTGGATTTTCAAGCATTTTAAATGTCTTAACAATAACAACAACAACAACACCAACGCCCACGTTATTAGGTACCATGTGCTTGTATGTATGTACATATATGTATACAGATATATACATATATATATATGCATAGCTTTGGATGATGTCAGAGATTCTCTGTGAGTATTTGTGTGTGTGTGTCATATGCTGCAGCAGCAGCAGAAACGCACGTACGTCTTCACTATGTCCTCCTGTGACATACACACACACACACACACACACACACATACATATTTCAGTTAGCACTCCTTTTTGCCACTCTGCATTTCCTTTTTTCTCCCTTTCCATTATCCTCTCTGTCTCTCACTCACTCACTTACTCACTCTCGCACTCTCCCTCTCTCTCTTTCGCACACTCTGTCCGTCTTCAGGGTTCTGTTTCTAGTGCTAGTTTTCTGTTTTCTTTCGCTTATTCTTCTCCTTTTTCCAATTTATATTCCCCCCCCACCCTGCCATACTCCCTCTCGCCCCACTCACTCTCTCCGCACTGCCGTTTCATTTTGCGGCCATTGCGGTCTTTGTTGCTGTTGGGTAAAAAATAAGCAAAAGAAATATATAAGTGAAAAAAAAACACAAGAAAAAACGGCAAAAAGAAAAAAAAAAAAAAAGGTGAACATTTCATGAATGAACAATGACGACATTTTGACAACGGCACCGTTTACCCTACCAGCTGGAGCAAGGAAGGGAGTGCGGAGGGGGAGGCGTGGAGAGGGGCGGGCCGGTATGCGGGTGGGCCGGCAGCAAGGTAATGCAACGGTATTTGTTGTCCATCACCTTGTTAAATGCGACTAAAATTCCACACCTTTTTAAACACAGACACACACATCCAGAGAAAGGGAAAGGAAGGGAGAGGAGAGCCTGATCACAATTTCTTTGTAACCTTATTCAAACTAGATATAGTCACATAAGTTAATCAGTTAATTGTAACTTATGTTATCATAATTACCAATTAAACATAAACTCGCCACTAGATGGCGCCAATGAGCTTAGGTGCTAAAGCCATTGAGTGTAAAAATTCAAGAAGTTGTGACGAATTTCCTTCAAGTGAAAGTCTTAACTTGAGCTTATTGAAAGATTATAAATCACTTGTGAGTTTCACTTTCTTTAATATGTTTGTATGTATTTATACAGAAATGTTTGTTTGATTGTGTGTGTGTGTGCGTGTGTGTGTGTACGAGTGTATATTACTTCTTCAGCTGCCTCCTACTTCATGACACGTAACATAACCTTACATTATTCAGCAGTGCGTTTCCTTTATACTGGTTAAAATAGAAAGAGAGAGAGAGAGAGAGAGCGAGACAGCATGAAGGTGGAAGAAGCAGATGAAGCACAATGATGATAATGGTGAAGAAGGTATGTAAGAAGGTATGTAGAAACTGGAGGGCAAACAGAATTTGCATAAATTTGGTTTATGAGACGAGCGCGTGTTGCGCTCCGTCTGCTGCGGCTGTTCTTTACGTGCTGACAGTTAAAGGACTATTCGACATTGCCATAATATACTACCAGGGCACACACACACACACACACACACACACCAACTTATGCAACAGCAAAAACAACAAGAAACAACAACGCTAATTATGCCGCCATCATAATTGCGCATAATATTGAAGTACCTACAAAATTACATGCCCAAGTGTTTGTATGTTTGTCTGTGTGTGTGTGTGTGTGTGTGCATATGTGTGTTAATTTATTTTCATATCCAAGGCAAAGGCAACAACTAAACCAAAAAATTGTCGCTGGACAGTTGGCAAGGAGGAGTATAATGTAACCCAATTGCAACTTTTGCTCTATTACCGTTACAGTTACAGTTACACTTACCTCTTACACACACACACACTCTCTCTCTCTCTCTCTCTCTCCCTCTCTCTTTCTCTCTCTCTCTCTCTCTCTCTCTCTCTTTCTCTCTCTCTCTCTTCCTCTTGTGTGGTTTTGTTTCGTTTCTTCTTTTTTTTCTTTTAGCCATTTCACTTTTGTTGCTGTGGCAACCGACAAAGACGACGACAAGCGACTTTACCATTAAAATGTGAGCCAAGCACGCGATTAAACTTAGTGGCTAGTCGCCCATGGATTGCGGCGGTAGTGGATCGGTGGAGGGATAGGAGAGGAGAGATGGGAGATGGGAGACCGGCCAGGAAATAAGCAGAAATCATCCAAATGCCACGCAAATGCCACAAAACGAAAACCAAAAAAATGCTTTGCCTTTGCCGACAGAAAGAAAGAGGGAGAGTGAGAGAGAGGGGGTGCAAAGTATTTTATATGTGTCCATTTAAATGTTTGCTTGTATGTTTGCGAAATGTAAGCAATTGTTATACACTGCGCCAAATTGTTTTATACGATCAAATGCCCAATAAACTAGTAAGAACGAAATTAACATTGTTTTTCTTGTTTTTGTTCATATGTAGCAACTCCTGCAGAGTGACAATGCATTTTGTTTTTTTGTGTGTGTGCCCCCATGAAAATCCTGTGAGCAACTGATTTTATTTCATTACGCTCTTAGTCTCAGTGATCACTTCGGCAAAACGTTCGGGACATTTCGGCATTTGCTTGTTATAGTGCACTTGCACTGCAAATTGAGAACTACATAAAACTAGGAGGACCACCACTGAGTGGTGGGAGACTATGGTGAGTTGAGTGGGGATGGTTATTTGGCAAAGAGGCTAAATGGAGCACACAAATTGTAGGCCAGTGGAGCCATTTGCTTCACTGTTTTATTCCTTATATTTTTCGGGGTTAACTGCATTGCGCAGCCGATTAGCAGAAGGAGATGTTGTGGTGCCTCGTGTGGTGGCGGAAAAAGATTTAAAAGACTCTATATACATATGCATACCACGTTGTATGTATGTGGATATATTACAATGTGTGGGGCAAACCTATCAAACATCAACATTTTGAGAAATGTTTTCTTTGCGACTTTAACTGCAACCTAATTCAGTACACAATTCATCGATCGATTACATTGTGTGTGAGTAAATACCAATTAATGGTATTTACTATGATTTAATTATGGATTAGTCTACACATAGTTGGTTTCTTTTGGAACTTGCGGACTTACCCTCGTATTGAGTTTTATCCGTCCATCACTCACTCAAATTTGTTAGTGGCACAAACTTTTAAATAAATTTGTTTTCAATTACTCAGTTTTTGCTTTTCTACTACATATACTTGTATAATTCATGCATGTATATTTTTATGCATCATTTACACACACACCAACATACATAGATATGCACATACATATGTATGTATATAAATTTCAGCTATGGCCATAAAAATCCTTGAATGCATACATACATACTACTTAAAAATGCATTTTGCAATTGCCATAAGCCCATGACTTAATGTATAAGTGGCCGGAATGATGAATCTGTACAAAATAACACTTAAGAATGATGGAGAACCACCCGTCTATACTAGCCTACATAGTATACTATTCTATACACTATGTAGACCACATGCTACACAAAACGTTCACTTGAAGTATTCCTAGATAGGAGGGGGTCGGTCTTGAATTGTGGTGCACCACAGAGTTTCATCATTTCCATCAATGAGAGGACCAGCTGGTGGGCGGTATTCGGTATGACACGGGGCGGTGCTATTGCCAATGTCTATGGCAGTGGCAATGGATATACATGGCTATGGGTAAGGGTAAGGGTATGGGTTTGCGTTTGGGTACATGTGTATGGGCGTGGATAAAGTCAAAACTAGCAAACAACAAATTCAATCAATGACAAAACAGCTTGGGGGCATTGAATTGAAACGTTTCTGAGGTAAAGTAAAAAACAAAATGTTAAAGACAAAAAGTGTATACGACTGATTGCGAGATTGATTTAGAAAAATTTAGATACGTACACTTGGCGATATAAAGATTAAAGTAAGTTTTAAAGACAATACTGACAAAACTTAAGACATGACAATCCTGTCTAATTACATCTAGTTATACTTAAAATGAACTCCAAAATTTCCCTAAAATGGATTAAGAAATAAAAACTTTGTTGCATACTTTTCAGGGATGCACTAATTTGCTCCATGATAGATCAAGGGATGTGGAATGGAAAAATGTTGGTGCGCCTTAGATTATGCAGTACACAATACACACCTCTAGCTGAACAAATTGTTCATAGGCAGAACACACTGTTTGTATATTCCATAAGTTGTTTCTAGTTTTCTTGGACTGTAAATTGCATATTTTAAGTGAAATGCTTTAGTTTTTGAAGATTTCAAAACGACATTTCTCTACTTTTTGTTTATCGTAAGGAGTCAACTGAATTAGTAACGGATTTTTATACTTTGTTTTCTTGGTTTTCAGTTTTTTCATTTAATATGAATGATGAACAATGGAAAAAAATCGGTAAAAACTGAATTTTGTGAGTATTTAAGTAAATAACTTTAGGTTCATAACTCACACGGAATATCTGTTTTTTTTTTCTTTCTTGTTTTGTATGTATAAACTCTATACATTATTTAATATGTGGGCTAATTGTCCTTTATATATGTATGTACCTACATATTTGTATGTATGTATGTGTGTATATGTTTATTGGCCTCATAACGGTTAGCTGTTAACGGTAAATGGTAACAGATGACGAAAACAAAACACAAAGAACTAACAATTACCCAACAACAACAGGCGCAAACAACACGAAAAACAAACAAGAAAACGCTAAAGAAAGAAAGAGAGAGAGAGCGCGAAAGAGAAACGTCAGACAGAAAAAGAAAAGGCAAAAACCAAACCAAACCAACGACAATAACAACAACAACAGGAACAAGTCCTGGAAAAATGTATTTATAACCAAATGGCAAGAATAATGCGTCCGTTAGTTGACCAGAAGCGGCAGCGCCACACACATACACACACACACACACTCCTACACACACACGCGCTCATTTCTTTTTATATCTCCTTTTGTATATGTGTGTGTGTGTGTGTGGCGTAATTGGCAGCCTGCATCGTATACTGATGACATCATGCACCAACGTTCCCTGTGTGCGTGCCTCTGTATGCCTTTACTTGTGTGTGGGTTTGCTCCAATTGGCCCTGTTACTCGGCCAAACATACGCACACACACACACACTGATGAATACTTACATATACATATATGTATGTAGTGACCAGCAACAAAGCAGCAAAAGCATTTACATACATACATATACATATATATGTACATATGTATGTACATATTTATTTTCCCTCGTTTACGGCTTTTCAACAATCAACCGCTTGTAAGTAAAGGAAAGAGAGAGGGAATAACGGGAGAAGGACTAGTTTTTTAAAAATAAAAAAAAACACACACACACGCACATACTTACTTGTATCCATTGATCTAAACTTCCATTAGGCTGGTTTTATTCTATGATTTTACATTAGGAACAGAGTCAATTAATTTACTTTACTTCGATTATTTTATTATTATTATTTCGAAAAATTCCAAAAAACACTAAAATTTGCGGATTCTGCATAATGGACAGAATCTGTGACTTAATTTGAAAGATTTATTTAAACTGTTTCGGTACTTTTGTTATTTTCATTAAAACTCGGAGTGCAGTTTTTTTTTGTTTTGTAACTTTTCTACATTTGTTTTATAAGTTTTATGTACCATTATTTAGACCATTACTTAGATTAGTATCTAGTATCCGCAATGTTTGATTCAAAGTCACTTGGCATTTTAACATGTTTATCCAAAGGTCATCATCTGTAATCGATAATTTACCAATTTTTTCCCACATTATTGGAATACCAAATTTCTACTCAATTCCCAGAGAGCGACCATTTCGACCATTTTGAAATCAGACTTGCTCCACAAAGTATGCAACAATTTTGTGTACTAACTTTGCTTACAAAAACGTTAAGTAACCTTTAAAGCAATTCATTTATTCGCCGAACTCTGTACCAAAATCGTATGGACACTAAACATTAGTGGTTTTCAATTAATTCTAAATAAAATATAAACACAAACAAATTTCTTAGAATTTTCCCAAAAAAGAAAATCGGCAACAACACTCAAATTTATGACTTACGCCAAAATCAGAAAATCGTCCAATGTGCAATGGAATAGCAATATTAATAAATTAGAAAGTTTTAATCATTTCAATTGAATCTCTGAACTATCATTCGAAATACGTGACACCATAGCCTTAACTGGGTCCAATATCCATAAACACTCTGCACAATATGGCGTATGCGTAATTTTGGAATGACAGCATTAGACTATGCTCTCAATTAATGTCGCATTGAGGCAGTGCGGTCCCTGTAGCAATCCAAAGCTTTCCAGATTGTATTTTCTCCAATTTCTAACCGATTTCAAAATGTTATGCATATTTTAAAAAGGATATTTGGATATTTGAATTTGGAAAAAAATGAAGTAAGTTAGTCGTCTCGCCGACTTAGGTATACAACAAATGCATTTAGGTTTTTTTTTTAAATTCTTTTTACAAGCATATCTCAGTATCTCGCCCACTCAATCATACGAGCACCCTAGCGCCCCAACCAGCCCTCGGCCAACTGGAAAAAGTTTATATGCATAACTTGGCTATTTTTAGTCAGATTTTTATCAAATTTGGTATTTTGCTGGTAGAAGGTAAAAAACTAAGGGAGATAATTAAGTTTTTCAAATTTGGGGGGTGGAAAGAGCGTGGCAAAATCTTTATACATGCAAAATGGGCGCATTTATTAAGCAAATATACATACCAAATATGGTGTCTCTAGCTACAATAGTTTTTGAAATAAACTTTTTGTTTAAATTGTGGAGGCGGAAAGGGGCGTGGCAAAAATTTAAAATAAACTTGATCACTCTACATACTACATGAGCCTACATACCAAAATTGGTGGCTCTATCTCTTATAGTCTCCGAGATCTACGCGTTCATACGGACGGACGGACGGACATGGCTAGATCGACTTGGCTGTTGATACTGATCAAGAATACTTTATGGGCTCGGAAAAGCTTCCTTCTGCCTGTTACATACATTTTGGCGACTTTAATACACCATTTCACCCTATGGGTGTAAGGTATAAAAATGTTGTTAAAATATTAATGCGGAATGAAAGACATAATTCTAGCATACAAATTTTTGATGAAGTTTTTATTAAGATCTGTCGTGGGACAATAATTAATATTTGTTGCAGTTCATGATGGGCTGTATTAAGTAAACTTATGTTTCTTTTTTTGACAATGATATTAGCCCAGGATTCTAGCATAAAAATAAAGACGTGAACTTTTCAAACACTCCAAAAACTGTCTAAATGAAGATTTATTGGAAGACTTTGATATTCGTTGACATTTTATAATTTGCGTGATTTTCAATTTAATTCAAAATTGTATTTAGAAATATTCAAATGAGATACTATTTTTGAAAATCGTCTAAAATTTGGCAAAGTTACAAATTCCAAAGTATATTTTGGTAAATGCAAAAGCATTGAATCAATTTTTAAGTGATCAAAAATCTAAGTACAAATCTTTGTATAGCTACCGATACGATTATGAATTTACAAGGCTTCGTTTTAGCCAGCCAGTGGAATTTAAGCATTAACGTTTTCTTATGAGGTTATCGCTGAAAGGCGTCCGCGAGTAATTTTTTTTATTTACTTATCTTTTCATTTACCAACTCAGTGATTCTTTGGTACTGTAGGTATTTTTATATATTTCTTATCTATATACATATATGCTAATTCCTAAGTAGTTATATGCAAACGGGTTGGGTCTAAGCTATCGGAAGTGATTGATTCAAGGCCGCTGATAGACCGTTTCGTCATGCTCGGCCAGCAGACGCTTGTGATCGAAGCCATCGTCATCTTGTCTTACGTTCCAGCCGAAACAACGTCGCACCACATAGAGCACAACGACCAGGAGCAGAGAGAGCAATGATGAGGCAATGGGGACGACTAGCACCAGATCCATTTGAGGCTGTTCCAAACGGCTGGATTGGAGTAAAACAATCGGCATTGTCATATTAAGAACACTCGTCTCAATGGCCAATGTCAGCGCGTCGGTGGGCGAGCGACAAAGAAGCTTGGACAACAGATAAGTGGCCATATATCCGGCTATAGGCAGACATAAAGCGGCAACCAATACCTACAAAATAAATGGTTACAAATGTTCAGCAGAGTATTAGGTAGGCTTAACTCACCTGCCAGCTGAATTCAGCAAATACGAACCAATTGAGGCCCACTGTCAAACCCACTAGACACAAACTGAGGACCACAGATAAGGGCTTGAGGAAACGGAAAATGAAGCGCGTGGTCTTGGGTACACACAGACGCAAGATCATGCCCAGGGCTAGGCACACAACTAGAGCTACAGTTCCACCAGATAGCTGACCGAATGGCACCATTAACTGATCATCATCATAGACATACCGCGCCATTACCATAATCCACAGTGGTAGAAAGGCCAGGGCCAGCAAACTATTGATGGTGGTTGTAGCCACCGAAAGATTCACATTGCCCTTTAGGAAAACGGCACAGACATTGGCCAACCCGCCACTGGGTGCCAGAGCTGTGTAGAACAAGGCCAATTGCAGGGACTGCTCATTTGCGGAGGACGATGACCACAAGGCTCGTCCCAGACCAAAGGCCAAGGCTGGCATCATTACAAAACGACTGACAATGCCCACTACGGGACCAATGGGACGACATATGATGCCCTGCAAACGCTGCAGATCAAGCACTGTACCCAAATTGAGGAACATCAGCAAGGCCAAAGCGGCTGACACATAAGTTGTGATCCTCTCATCTACCACCCGGTCACGCAGCACGGCAATGGGCAGCTCCTGACTTGATCTCTCTATGTTCGATGGTGCCAGTTGACTGTGCAGTTCCACTATTAGCTGAGCATATCCGAAACGTTTACCCTGCACGGTTACCGCCCCCTGCCAGCTTCCATTTGCGGCAAACTCCTCGAACTGAATGATATGATTCGCCTCGACCCTCACTGTGTCCAACGTACGGATTACAAAATACAAATCACTGCCGTCTCCATTGCGGGGTTGGACGCCATCAATTCGCACTAATGGCTCTAATGCTTCATTGCTCAGCAAACGCAATTCCGCTTGGCCATAATCAACTAGCCAATTGCCAGCCAAATCGCCATACTCCGAGCGTACGGATCGGAATACCCAGCCAAATCCCAAAAAAATTACCAAGAGGAACGTTAAAAAGTTGGCCATTCTGCCCTCAACTCGTTAAACTGACTGAACTGACCATGGCACACAATGGCTTGACATTTGTGAGTGGATTTTGAGGTGCTACTTATCGGGCAACCCATTGATGAGATACAGGTGCTAGACGAGATACGAGATAGGTAGCTGGCTAGTCATAACTATGCCCGAGTCTCTTATCTAGGCTAGAAAAGGGCCCAGTAGGGGCGTTCCCAGTCATATAAATTTTGATTTATACATGTATTAGAATTGTAATAAAATGTTCCAATTGTGTCTGCGAGTTAAGCTCAACTTGTTCCCATTCCCTCAATTCTATTCTAGATCAATTCCCTCATTAGATCTATTTTTGAATACTTTTTTCAAGCGATTTGTTTGCGTTTTTGTCTTTGTGATTCCTTTGTTTGACCTACATAGTATATAAAATATGGCACTTTATTTTTAAGCGCATAAACAAAAAAGAGAATGAAAAACAATTTCAAATTCTCCTACTGATTACAGCCATCAACAAATTGAGTTTTTAGAGAGTCAACAAAAAATACTTGGCACAAACAATATGCAATAGCCCATTGAATTGGTTTATATGCATTTGCTATTATTATTATTACTCTTGATGGTTTTATTATTCCATCGGGCCATTAGGAAAGAAAAGATCTCGAACTGATGATCAGAAAATTCAAAATGCTCCGATGCACTTTCAAAATTGGATACGGATTTTAAATAAGTCCGCAAAGTATATTCATTTCTTTCAATCTGGTTTATATCTATGTAATATTGACACTAACAAATTGTAGTACACAAAAAAAAAAAAAAACACACACAAACACACACACAAAATGGGAAGACAAACTTTAAAAAATTTATATACGTTTTATATATACTGTTTGCATTATGTTACTATAATTTCCTTTACGAATTGATTTAATTGAAATGCTTGAGTTTATCATACATTTGGGATCAGCTCTCTTTCTCTCTGTTTAGTTTCTGTTTTATTTTTAATTAGTTTGTTTTCGTGGAGCAGCATTAAAGTTAAGTTAGGACCAGAAGATGTTTCAGATTTGGATTTCTGTTGAATTAATTTGGCAGTTACTCGATAACCTGAACGTATGTATCTGTCTCTTATAGATGAAGAACTTGGAATCTTGGCAGTGGTATTCCCTTCTCGCTCTAATTAGTGAAAGTTTCTACTTCAAGGACGATTTAAAATCGATTTACGTGATTTTACTCTGCATATGCGTGTTTTTGTAAAAATTCTAATTATTAATAATAGTTAGATAATAGTATTTAGTTTACATAATTTATAAAGGCATTTTACACTTTAAGCGTACACAAAAAAAAAAAAAATAATATTAAAGGGATAAATGAAATACATAAGCAAAAGAAAGTGGTTGGAGAAATTATAAATTGGTAGTAACGGGGAAAAACTAAATGGTAACTGGACCCAAATATATTAATTAATTCATCAGCAACATACACACACACGTACGCATACAAAAATAATCTTAAAGGCTAGGCAAATGATGCTATTGTTCATCTTTAACACCAGAAAAATGCTACTTCTGCTGCTCCCGCTGCTTCTTCACCTAATTCACAGACTCTCGTCTCGTCGACGTTTTCCCTTTTTCTTTCTTGCTGCATTAATGGCTGATCTTTTGCACTTTCTGTAACACTTTCAGACCCTGCTCTTGATATTCCTGCTTCGACATCCAGAACGCATCGCGATCCTTTGTGACCTCGGCCAAGACAGCACCACCAATGAAGACCATATCCTTTCGTCGTGGGGGATCCTCAATGCGTATTTTGAATTTCTGCAAATAATTGAGAAAACAAATGTTCAATTCACTCACTCACTCTACTGCTCTCTGTCGCACTTACCGCCAGTTTTTCCGTATCGTTTTTAAGCACTCGCTCCAAATATAATTGCTTAATCTCACGTTCCAGCCGACTGGGCAGACCCGGATACATGGTCGAACCGCCAGATAACACTATATGCTTATATAATTCCGGACGTATATCAATATCGGCCGCCTGTATGGTATTGAAGGCCAATTCCGCTATGCCTGCTCCCTCAACGTTAATTAAATGCGGCTGGAATAGAGCTTCGGGCGCCTCAAATCTTTCGCCGCCCACTTTAATGACACGCCCATCGGGTAATGTATACGATTCCACAAGCACTGTCGTCTCCAAAGCCAAGCGCTGCTCCATCTCAATGTCATAGCCAATATAACAGAGTTTCTCTTTCATAATGCGTACCGTTTCAAAGTCGGCGGAATGATTGAAAGCATAACCACGTAGTAAAAGTAGCTAAAAATTTGAAATAAATTTACATCAGAAGCACAAGGCAATTCAATTTGTATGGCATATTCACCTTAATCAAATAACGCGTTATATCCCGACCGGCAATATCCAAGCGGCGCGTTAAATGGGGCAAAGCAAACTCCTCGTATACGGGACAAATGTGTGTCACACCATCTCCCGAATCAATGACCACGCCAGAAATGAGACCCTGAGCAAACAGCGTGAGTACAGCCTGTATGGCAATATATGTTGAATCGAAGCCATATTTCTCAAACATCACCTGGCAATGAGGAGGGGAGGACGAGAAGAAGTAAACATTTAGTGATTTAAAACCAAATATATATTCGCAGACGTACGTACTTCAATCATCTTCTCCCGGTTCTTTGTGGGATTCATGGGCGGCTCTGTTAATAAGATTTTTGTATTTGTCGGATCGATATCCATTTTCTTGGGCCCAAATGTATAGTCCCATACATGACACATGTCTTCCCAATTCCGGACAACGCCATTCTCCATGGGATACGAGACTTCCAAAAGTGATCTTAGCTGTGAAGCCTCATCGCCGACCATTAGATCCTGTAAGAGTTTTCAGAGTGTTGATTTCAATTTTGGTTTGGCATTGTTAGTTTCTTTTGTTCTTTCTCTTTTAGATTCTTTTAGGTTAGCTGTTTGATAGTACACGAAATAAGAACGGGGAGAAAAACAACTCGACAACGATCACTCGAACACATACACACGCACACGCACACACATACACAAAATAACTAAAATATCAACGAGTAATTGTAACGAGCAACAAATGGAACTGCAACGATTTGGATAAGAAGCAAAACGAAAAGCGTGCAACAAAATAGAACAGAAAAACATGCAAAAATTAAGCCAAAACATATTTACATGAGAAAGAAAAAACAAACAATACATTCAATAATTACAATTATTAAGAACAACAACATTAAATATTAACAGAAACATATTTTCAATAATTTTAAACATTAAAAATTTCGAAAACGAAAAAAAGTTGAATAACAAAAATGAGAATATCGAAAAATTCTAGCTCTTTTTTTTTGTTTCAAATTATTATTTACAAGTATATATTGTTATATTAATAACAAAATAGTTAAAGAAGTCGGCCAAGTCAAACTAGGCCAATACAAAAGGATCAATGTTTGCGTTTATAACAAAAATGTGGCAGTGCTTTAAATTTTTATATTTAGTGTTCACAGAGAATAAGTTAAAGTTATACATTGATCGCTCGAAAATACAGAAAACTTGATTCTTAGAACAATTTGCAATGTCAATTCTTTGACTTGATATTAAAATTAATAATTATAGAGGCATATTTTCTGTATTTTGGGATAAAGTTTCGTTTTTCTGAGTATTGAATGTATGAACTTAATTCATGAATTTAGCGTGTGTAGCCTTTTTATTATTTAACTTTTTAGGTTTCCAAAATATTTATATTTATAGTTACAAAGAGAAAATTGTAAAATTGTTTGCTTTTTAAATCGTTTAATGCAATAAAAACTATAAAAATAACTTGACTTACATCGACATGTAAATCCTGTAAAATATATATATATAAATGTAAAAAAAGAACAGAAAAATTTATAAGAATATTTATTGAAAAAAAACAGAAAGATTTTTGGTTTTTTGTGTTTGGCACCTATGAGTTTTGTTTGTTGTTGTCTTGTTTTTTGGCTCTAGACTAAATGTAATAACTAGATTAATTTGGAATATGTACATACATATATATCTATGAATATATATATATATATACATCATTTAGATCAATTATGAAACTACATATGTATATGAATAATAAAAAAAACGAGACTGAATGATCTAAGATGTTTTCTGATTTTAAATCATCATATACTATGTATGTATATTCCTTACAAAACACAATACGGCACACGTCGGGGTCACCACCTAAACCATTATAACCAAGTAAATTAATGTAAAATGTTTGTTGTGAAATAAATATGTAGGACTTTTACGAATGTTATTATATTATGAGATGCCAAAAACCAAAAAAACCTTAAAAAGTGAATCCAGCACAGAAATCAATGGGTAAAATGCAATAAAATAAAAACTAAGTGATAACGATTGGCGAGTGGCGACTAACGAGTGACGAGTAGCGAATAGAGTACGTGTGTTTCCACTACAGTTTGTAGTTGTGTGTTTAACAAATAAATATATTATAAATGAATGGTTTTCTTTGTATTATGCGCTCTCTATATATGTATGTACATATATGCATATGTTTTGACGAATGCTACATAGAGTACTCTATATATGCGAATATATATATGTATATATATGTTTATGTATAAGATCATAGGCTATCTTTTGTATAATGTTAAGTATGGAATATGGAATGTATATATCTTGTATTTTTGTTTCGCATCCAATTGGCTATAACGAGATCATCATACCTTCACTTCAATGTCACCAATTTTATTCACGGCTCGTATAATAGGACGTCCAACCATTGACGGGAAAATGTGAGCGGGGAAATTGCTACCAGCATAGCCGCATTTAACAAACTGCAAAATAAAGATTCACATAATTAGTAGAGAAATTTCAATAATATCGCAATATGGCTTAATTATTTTAGTCATTCAACTCTCAAATCAAGTTTCCCCGAGATGTGGGTGGTGGTTCTGTAATCTTAAATTGTAACGGCCGGAAACAACTGCAACAACATGACGTCACATACAAATGTGATAAAATTGCAATACTCTCTTAGTTTAGGGTATTCAAATCTCTGTATATGCGAGAGAGCGGCTCTAGGTGGGCTATCGGAAGCATTATCGCCGATAACTCAAGGCGTCGTAATCACAAACAAAAACAAAATTACGAATGAAAAAAAATGAAACCAAATTTCTCGAGCTCTACGATAAGAAAAAAAAATTATGATTGAAAATACATTTTTGTTGTTGTTGTTAGTTAGTTACCGCTCTTTTTGGCGAATTGGGCGTGTTGTTTGTGTGTGTGTTTGTGTGAGAGTATGTATGTGGGTATGCGTAACATTTTTTTGTTTTTGGATGAGTAATATCAAGCGATCGCTTGTAACAATGACTAAAAAACGTTGATTATGAAGAAGAAGAATCATCATCAGCAGCAGCGGAGTTGATGGAAGAAGAAGAAGCAGCAGCGGACCCCCCGAAGAGCTGCAACAGCAAAAAAACGTCTAGAAAGAGGGGGAAAGAGAAAAATGTTGCTGCTGCTGCTCCGCTGCCAATACAAAGTGTGTCATTTCTTTGCAGCTTATCTATGTATGTATGTATGTATAGATATGTTTGTATGTGTGTGTGTATCTATAGGTGTGTACTTACCCCTGTACCGTTATCACAAACAATGACATTTCGTCCCTTGCTATCCATTTCGGCAGTGTGTGTGCTATTGGTCTTCTTCGGCTTTTTCTTCTAGTTGGGATTTAAGTGGGTGCTCCAATTCCAATAACTGCTAATGCTGCTGCTACCGTCTGTGGGTGTTGGTTGACTTCTTAACGGCTTATACACGTTGCTTGTTTGTCACACTTTTTCCAGTTGGATTTTTAGCAGGAATAATTGTTATATGTGTGTATGTGTTTATGTTTGTGTATGGCGAGCGTCCTGCTGGCACAGCCGTTGCTTTAATACTACTCTACCGTTGAATGATTGTATGTTTCTTGCGGCAACAGAACGGAGCGTTGGACGCACTTAATCACAATCAACAGCAAAACACACTCACACAGACGCAAGCAATCGGTACTTCATTCAGCACTTCTTAGCAATATCGCTCGCTTTCTCTCCCACTCTCTTATATCTAGCAATCACTCTTTGTATTCGTGTAGTATTTGCCACAATTTTTTAACTTTTATGAATAATTATTAAAGTTTTTGTTGATTTTCCAAATCTTTCTTTTTGGTTAATTCAGTTTTTTTTTCGGCGGCATACAAAAACACTCTCCCACACACACACACACACACACATGCATTCGAATACGGTTTGCATTAGCGAGAGAGAGAGAGAGCATTAATGTGTGACCATACTTTTTAATCGGGGTTTCGAACTGCGGCCACACTGGCGTCAGTGCACCTGTGCTCAGTGGCGTCACCTTTCGTTAGATAACTGCAATTTTTAGTGTGCTATAGTGCTAAGGTCTACGTAAAAAGTCCTAAGGTCGAACCGGAAGTTCTAAGCTCTGAGTCAGTTGGCTGGGCGGGCACATTTAAAAAACAAAAAGCGTACTCTTTGCCAGTTGTGGTTTTTGTTGCTATACCGCCCATTAAAAAGATTACCCTTACGGCCAAGCAGCAAGTCGAGAAAGAACAGCATCGAGGATACAACAAAAACCTGAATTTTTGTTTGGTTTTTTATTGTTTCATATAATATGTATATTGTAAATATAATAATAAACATTACTCATTTGTTATCTTTATAATTGCTTTAAGAGGCGAAATGTCTTAAGTTGTAAGTACCCATGCCTGTTACTGTTTCTGTGTCTGTCCCATCCTGTCCTGTTCCCGGTCATCTGTCGTTGTTGTTTGTCGTCTTTGGTAACTTTGTTCTTTCTTTGCCTTTTTGTTTGTTTGTTTTATTTGTTGGTATCTTGTAACTATTTTCAAATTTTATCTCACGCTGTTTGCTTTTGATTCTGAGTATTTTATGAGTAGAGTTAGTATATAGAGGCATATGTATGCAAGTATGTATGTAAGTATGTATGTGTATGTATGTAAGAAGGTACATATGTACCATATATGGTCTTGTTCGATCGATACACTTATCAAAATCTAGGCATAATGAAATTGTTTAGTTCTTGTTTTTTCATTTCTTTCTTTTTGGTTTGTTTAGAGTTAAAGCGGTGGAGAAAATCATATATGTATTATATATATATCTATATATATAAACATATGTATTATGTCAAGTATAAAAATTTGATAGGATCCGAAGCAAAATGCCAAAACTGTTATACGAACAAAACAGATTAGTTGCGTTTTGTTGTTGTTTATTTACCTTTTTGTCACATTTTTTCTCCTTTTTAATTTTGTCCTTTTTTTTCTGGTAGCTATAATACTTTTTGTGTTTTCTTTATTTTTATATTTAACTATTGGGAGTTGCTTTTTTTGGTTTTTGTTAATTTGTTGTTTCAATACTAACTAAATTTGTATTATTATTTTTGGTTTTGCTTTATAATTATTTTACTTTATTTTATTTATTTATTATTAGTATTATTTTTTTTTGTATAACAGTTTCAACAATTGTCTATTTATAGATATGGAACAACAAAAAAAAAACGTAAGAATTCTAGCAAATATTTCTTCGTCTTAATTTTTCTTTTTGTTTTGGTTTTTTCTTCTTTTTTTGTTTTTTGTTGTTTTTTTTTTTTTGTTTTTGTTATAAAAGCTAAGATTCCGTTTTTGGTTTTGTTTTTAAATATAATTTTAATAATTTATTTTGTATTATTATTTATACGATCGATACGTTTATGTGCATAGTCCGCTAAGTTTATAATTAAAAAACTAACGTTTGAATTGGTTTCAACTTTATAATAGTTTAATAATTGTTAATATTTTGTTTAGTTTTTGTTGTTTTTTTTGGTATTTTTTTTAAAGCAAATTACAAATTACAGCAGTTTAGGGCATGTAAAACTAAGGGAAAAAACGATTCGTTTAACAATGACGAAGAAGGCATTTTGTTTTTTAAATAATTTTGCAATATTCTGTGTGCGGGAAGAAAAATCATAGATTCCAATGGGAGTGGGATGTCTGACTGTGTGTGTGTGTGTGTGTGTGTGTGTGTAAGTGTGGTTGGTCAAGGGGTCGAAGGGGAATGAACTTTGATTGCCATCTCTCAATTTTGGAAATTGAACATCGTGTTCCATTCCATATTCCATAATACATATCGAGTAAATTGTTTAACCTTTTTTATTTGTTTAATACTTACTTAAATACATATCTCATTTTGTTTTGTTGTGTTGTTGTCTTTAACAATAGGTAACAAATAATAAAAACAGAGAAAGAAACATGAAGAAGAAATAACAATTTGTATTTTGCATAGTGTCTCTCTTTAATGCATAATCAACAACAAAAAACCAAAGAGAAGAGTGGTAAACATAACCTACAAAAAGCTTGGTCAAAGTTACAAAAAGAAAGAAGAAAAATCCCTTGCAAATATTTTAAAGATCGTTTCAATACCTCAAGATCTGTTCACTGTCATAAGATCTTATCAATCTACACAGTCAATTAGCGAGTAAGTCATGAATATCCTTTGAATCTAATGAAATGTATTCACTCGGTTTACTCGGAGTAGACAATGGAGGATCTACTTAGTTCAATGAATTTTGGTTAATTGTTTGAATGATTAAGTACAAAAATATCCTTAGCACATAAATTAGGTTAAGATACATGTTTGACTGCATTATCTTAAGTCAATTGCTGAGATGATATTTGTTAAATCATTGGCAAATGATACAAAAACTTGTCTTTTTCCTTTTGTATATTAAATGTGTGCAATTAAAGGATCGAAAATCGTTTTCCCCAATTTCTGGGAATAGAAAGGACTTCGAGGAGGTGAAAACTATTTGCAAGGGTCTTAAGAAGGAATGGAAATTAATATATAGAAGAGTTCAACAGTTGAAAATTGTGTGGAAATAGTTAATGTTTTACATATTCTCATCGACTGTATATATACGTAGATATATAATTTCATTAGTTTTAGTACTTGTTTTTGTTTTGTTTTTGGTTTTGTTTTAAATAGTTTTAAATACATATTTGATTTGCTATTTAAATTGTTGTTGGAGAAGGAGGTTCTTATGATATTTGGTTGATGTTTTCCAAATCGATTATTTAAAATGCAATAACTTATTAACTAGTGTATGTTTTTTATCTAAGCAAACAATAAAACGCGCGCACACTCACTCACACTCGCACATACACACACACACACTCACCCTCATGTAGATATACATATATATTTTAAGTCCATATAAAGTTAAGCAACAATTATTCAGTTAAAGAATAATCACAAAAAAAAAAAACAAACAATAAAATTTCAAAATATTAAAGTCGCATGTTAACCGACTTCTCGTTACTCGTTACTCGCTCATAACCAATGCAAAATGACTTGCTAAAAAAAAAAATACAAGTTCATTCTAATTTTTTGTTTTTTTTTTTAATTAGCCAAAAATTGTTGCTAGAATTTTGCTATAAATGCATCATTACACTATTTATAAATATATCTAATCTAAGACTTCGGAAAGACTTTACCGTTTTCTGTTCAAAATTTCTTTGTTTTGTGTTTTGTTTTGTCTTTGTGAGTAACGAGTATTTATTAATGTATGTACCATATAATTATGTTAATATATATATATATATATTTATAGATTTGTTTTTTGTTCTTTTCATATCTGTTTTTGCGTTTGGAAAGTTATTATTTTTTAAATCTTTTTTGTTTTTTTTGGGGGGAGTTTTCAACATGGAACAAGATATTTTTTTTTGTCCGCCAGCAAACGACAAAAGTTACCCAAATAAGGCAAAAGGTACGAAAAAGGTTCGAAAGGAATCTAAATTAAATTTAGGAACTTTTCAATTATTCCTCAACCGATGTACAACCAGAAAGTCCAAGAAAACTTAAAACTCTCACAGGATAACTAAACAAAACTGATTAGAAATTCAGTGTAGAAATCGTTCAAACCAAAATAAAATGTTTCGAAAACGTTTTATCATTGGGATCATTACAATGATGAATTAGTTGATGTTTCAAAACCGAATAAATTTCATGGAAAACATCTAGGAATAAATTTTCCAACGTTATGGCGTGTTCTACTCCATGATCGATCAGTTTGCCAACAGAATTTACAACAAAGTTGGGCTAAATAAACACTACATACAAATTTGAGTTAAAAAAAAAACAAACTAAAAAGTACTCAGCTTAATCAACTGTGCTGCACAGTGTTTTACCAATTAAACAAAAAACAAATAAATGAAACATGTTTAAAAGGAAGGAATTATATTGGTTACGTATTCATCAAGTTTTACTTAATAAACCTTTTACCTTATTTTGGTAAATTTTTGTTTTTAGTGTGGGGTTTGGTTTTTGCCTCTCTTTTGCGTTTTGTTAATGTATTTATGTTCTCATTAAACAATTTGTTAATTAATTATATTATTTTTTTGTTTTGTTTTTATCTTTTTATGTATATGTGTATATGCATGTATAAGGAACATTTATGGACTATTGCGGCACATACTGCAAAATATGTTTTGTATTTTCTCCAAGATATTGAAATGTTTAATTTGTATATATGTATATATTTATAATATTAATATGTAGTAATAAAAAGATTGCACAATTTGTTTTGTTCTGCAAGTGTTTTGTGTTTTTTTTCTTTTTTGCTTTTGGCGCTGCTAAAAATGTTTACAACATATTAGTGCTTTTTCTTTTACTTAAGTTTCAAATTGTTTTCCATTTCTTTTTAATTTTCAACTTAAAATTTAACATTTGAGGCTGTATTGAAACTTCGATTCCGTACAATTCAATTCAATTGTAAAATAATTTCTATACGCATGGGAAGGTGGAGGGAAGAGATATGCTCTCAAATTGCGATTCGAAATTCCATTGAAGATTTCAAAATCGATTCATTTTGTTTTTGAGTTTGTAAGCGTTTCGTTTCTCAGGCCATATATATATATGTATATGGATATATAAATTTGATTTTGGTTTGGAAATGACAAAGTGTTGTTGTTTCTTGCGAACCGAAATTCAGAACAATAATTAAAGATAGATATACAACTGACGGAATCGGAATTTAAAACAGTGTTGGTTGGGGAGAGGCCCTTAAAAGTATGCCACATAATATTCCACGAGCCTGGAATTGTTTTTCTTTTTCATTTTTGTTTTGGAATTTTCCATTCAATAATATATTCAAATACGTTTCAATTTCATGCTGCTTATAGAATTATTATAGAACATGTTGGTAGTTATTGTATATAATTTTTCTGTTTTTTTTTTTTCTTCATTTGTTTGTTTTTTATATAAGTTTTTAAGTTGTTAATCTGCCACATTTAAGCTTAAAGGTTAAAGGTTGCTGCTACTGGCTGCAACTGCTGCTGCTGCTGCTGGGGTTGTTGATGGTTTACCCATGCGCCGACCCATTGTTGCCTTGATTTGAATGATCGCTGGTCGTTGACGTCGTCGTCGTCGGCTGCTGCTGTTGATCCCGCCGCGGCGGCATCCTTTCATTAACCGCATCTAGGCCCTTGGCCTCCGCAAATGAGGTAATCTTGTGGTTGGGCGAAAAGCCCTGCATGGCATTCTTAAGAGACTGCTTGCCACCGGATAGGGCACCCAGAGGCAAGGCTCCTGTTGGCGTCAGACCTTTGAGTTGCAGCACTGACTCCGATTCCTCGCGCAGAACCGAGAAGACGCGTGCCATTTTGCCAATGGCTCGAATCTTATTCCTAATGACCTCCTTGCGCAGGGCGGCCTCATCATCAGACAATGGCTCTTCGCTCTCTTCGGTCATTAGCTCATCGTCGGAGCATATGTTCAAGACATTCACCAGCATCTCGGTGACCTTTTCGCCCACAAATGGCAGCGACCAGGTAAACACATCCATGAAATTGGGCAACCAATAGGGATGTGGAGAGCAATTGAATTGTCGTATGTTCATCACATTATTCTCATATTTAAGGACGGCGGCCTTATTGTTATAGACATCCAAATAGTTGGGGGCCGAGAATATTGTAATTAATGATGGAAAGCCGGTGGTTTGGCTCTTTCGATACATACGATAGCCGGCGTCTTGAGCCTCATGGGCACGGATGATGGACAACAGATTGTTGTTCTGGAGGAAGTCACAGCAGGCGGCGTAGCTATAGAAATACGAACAGCCGCGCACTGAATTGTGCGTATAGAAATCGGAATTTTTCTCATTACCAAAATCTTCGAGCGGATCGGACCACAGTAGATCGCACATGGGCCCAAACGCTGGCGGCTCTTTAAATCTATCTAAACGACGTATATCCTCCAGTTCGTGTATCTCCGGCGAGAGGCCGCCATGGACACAGAGAAATTGCTGATTCATTAGAGCGGCCAATGGGAGACAATCGAAGGCATCCATGCAGGCATCATAGACCCGTTCCGAGTACTTAATTTTGCATTCCTGTTTAAATGTGAAATATTCAGTTAAATGGCGGCACTCGTGATTCCCGCGCAGCAGGAACAGAGTTTGCGGATAGGTGATCTTTAATGACCACAAGTACAGGACACACTCGATGCTGAAATAGCCTCGATCCACATAATCGCCCAGGAAGAGATATTTGGTGGTGGCCGGTGAGCCGCCCACTTCGAATAGCTTCATGAGATCATAAAATTGGCCATGAATGTCACCGCAGACTGTCACCGGAGCCTCAATATCAATCATTGTCTTCTCCTGGCGCAGCAAGGCGGCTCCCTCTTGTATTATCTTAAGGGCTGGTGCCTCCTCGATTCGTCCCTCCAATATGAAATGCTGCTTGAGGAGATCATGATTGGGTTTTCCTGTGCGCGGATCAAACACCTCGGCCAAAGTTAATTTGTGGCTGGGCGGGAATGGGACACTGTCCACCACACGCTCTTTGGTGTTGACTGCCGTATGACCGCCATGCGGTTTGCCCTGTGAAGGGGGGGGACTGGGATTTGAGTTGGCGTTAGAGTTGGAGTTGGTGGAGGCGGCAGCAGCATCTGTGGTGGCATTGCTCTTGCCACTTGGGGGAGAGGTGGCGTTTGGGGCACTTGTTGCCCCACTGGTTTGATTATTCGAAGACATAATTAATAATATTTATAATTTTTTTTTCGGTTCCTTTTTTTATTTGGAGAGAAGTTGGAGTTGCTCCTGGGAGCTGGAGCTCTCTCTCTCTCACACACACACACACACAACTCTCTCACACTCGCTTGCTTGCTTTCACTAAGTCTTTGCTGTCTCTTTCACCCACACACTTGCACGTTGTTGCTTTATCTTTTTTTTTCTTTTTCGTTTTCTTTTTTTTTTTGTTCTTTTTTTTTGCCTTTGCTGTTTAATATTTTTCTTTGCTTTTCGCTTTGTTCTTTAGTTTTTTCGCTATGTATTTCTCTTTGATTTGTCTCTCTCACTACTCTTCGTTCGTTTGCTTTCTATACTTTTCCTTTCTTTTTTTTCTGCGCAGAGGGAATCAACGAAAATTTCAAATTGATTTTCTTTTTTCCATTCACAAGCTTTTAATTTTGGCAATAGGCACCAGTCCGCGACTAGCCATTTAGTTGTACTCCACTACCTCCTCAGTTGTTGTCCTTAGTGTCAATCGTTGCAAATATTTTTCAAACGAATTAAATTAGCTTTTTTAATTATAATTTGCACAAGCAATTTTCTAAGAGTGTGTGACGGCAACATGTATTGTTTTTGATATTTTTTCGTTTTTCCTTTTCTCGACTATCGATACAACCCATCCCTAATTGTACAAAACACACAGTGTTGCCATACGGGTAAGCTTGGCAATTATCTACGTGCGTAGATAAACAATACGAGTCCAATTGGATTTTTAAATAAGTTTATTTTTGAAAATTTTAAATCGTAATACATCCAATTGGAATTGCATTATTCTTTTACCTTCGTATATCAGAAGTTAGTGTGGCCGTTGCTGGAAAAATATTTATTTATTCAATACGCTTTTGCAGCGTGACTTCAAATTGCCGCTAAGTATTACTTCATATATTAAATAATTAGAAAATCTGAATAATTAAGAAATTGTTTTATATCTATTATCATTACTACAAAGGAAGTCCTTGTCGTAAAATTTATTCAATATTAAAATGATTTTTATAAATTACAAAGAGGTGTCCTGGAATATGTAAATGTTGTCTATGATTGCGGCTATGGGGACTATTTACGGTATTCCGAAAGATCTGATATATATGTGTAACCATTGCAATCAATATACATTTGATTTGGATACCATTAACACAATCCATAACCAACACCCGTCCATTCCTCAACCCATATCCCCCTAAACTGCAGAAAAATATATTTATAAAATATATTTTACTGCACCTTTGAGGGATATAGGTGAAGGCAAGGATAGGTGTTGGTTATGGTGTTGTGCAGTAAAATATATTTAGTAAAATATATTTTACTGCACCTTTGGTGAAGGCAAGGGCAGGTGTTGGTTATGGATTCTGTTAATGATATCAAAATCAAATGTTAAAGTAATCTTTCGGATGACTTAGTCTTTTGTCAACTGGGCTATATGGGTCAACTATTGGCGTGTAGTGGACCACAATTGTCTTCTGAACGGACTAAATTAAAATCTGGGATGATGTGGTACTCTCTAATACTCTTCGCAGTCAAATTTTGTGCCGAACAAAGTGTTGCAAACATTTACGGCCAGATTGCGGCGAGCAATCTTCTTGGATCGGCCAGTGTCTGTGAACTCCTGATTATCCACAGTAACGCTCAGACTTTGCAGAACATTTGGCTTCTCGCCGCAGCATCCATTGTCCACATATGTAATGCCCGGACGCATCTGTAGGAATGAGCAGAAATAACATGGCAATTAGGCACTCATTGTTGGGCTTATTGCTATTCGCCTGTCACTTACAATGCATAGCAAGGTAGCCGGATGCATGGATTCCCAATTTGGCGGCAATTCATTGCGCATTGGCGGCTTCTTGGGCTCTTTGGGAGCCGTTGGAGGAGTGTTGCACATGGCTGTGGCAGCGGCATTTGGGTCCATCTGTTGGATCATTGCATTGGCCGCACTTGGATGCATTTCGGGTACCACATAACCCTGACGCTCCCATTCGGCGAATAATTTATAAATGGCAAACGAAGCCAAATTCAACATGGGCAACTCATCTTCAGGTGACTCAATTCCTGCTTCATTTTCGCCCTCTTCGTAATCATCGGCATTATCAGTGGTGTCCATGGCTTCAGCTATTATGGCCGGAGGTGGTTGCACCGGCTCCGACGACTGTGGCGGCTGTTTTTGCTTGAATCTTTTCGGCTTGGGAGTCATCTTTGCTATGATATAATCACGCAAGGCCTTCTCGCAGGCTAAATTCTTAGCAGCCATCTTGGATTGTCCCTTGCCCTCGTATTGATTGGAATTAACAGTGACAATGGCGGTGAAGCCTCCATCCGCATTGCTATTGATGGTAAAATCACTAATATTAATGCCCTTGACCTCATTGAGGGCCATTAACGCGTTTTTCGGTAAAATCGATTTGCGTAATTGGCGATTCTGTCGCTGTTTTTTGTCTCGAGTGCGTTCTAGAGGACGGAGTGGGGGAAATATTTACAGAATGTGGTGAATTTAATGACAAAATTAATTCATTGACTATATTTAGACTAATCGTCTCTCTCCATAGAGTAGCAATGAGATTCTTTCCTAGCTTACCCGATGACTTCTTGCGCTTCTGGAAGATTTTCTTGAATGGAATTTTGCCGCCATCCATCTCACTGATGTAATCAGATACAGATACACTATCAACATTGGTCAACGGCATGACCTCATCCCTTATTGGCTCTTCCTTGACCATGATAAATGGCTTGGGCATTGGGGTATCATCGTGCTGCTGCTGCTGTTGGGTCTTCTTGGCTGTTGCTGTTGGGACCGCAACTGGTGATGGAATTTCCTGGTGGACAACAGCCTGTCCGATTGGCTGTTGAATTAACGGCTTTTGCGTAGCATTGGGATTCTAAATTGTTGATTTTTTATTTTGGTGTTTTTATAGGATTGGAAAAATTGACATTTAGCGCATTGAACAACATACAAATAATAAATTGATAGAAATAGAGGAGAGACAGAGAGAGAGAGAGAGAGAGAGAGAGAGAGACAGAAAAATATAAGGATATATAATTATAAAACAGATTCTCAATTATTCTAATTGAGAATGAGGTTTCCGAGAGAAGAGTTATCGTGTTTCATCTGGTCTTATCCCTCTATGTGTAAGTGTCTCGGCCGGCATACACGGGATCCTACTAAAAACTATAGTTCAGGAATTAGCTATGACCATTCCTACAACCAAAGTGCCCCAAACGAATCAACGAGCATTCAAAAATAGAAAACGCAAAAAGGAGACAAAAAAGAAAAGCAAAAGGGGGGTAAAACAAAGACATAAAAAATACCATTCATATCAAAGTATATATAGAGGTCACTAAATCAAGATCCTGTTTGAGTTCATGTGCCCCGTGTGCCATTTGTGTTTCTATACCCTCGTAATAATGATTCGATTCAATGAGTTTAATCCATCCTTCGAAACAGGTGATCATGATCGTGATCAGTTCAGTGAATCTCGCAGTCCTTTTCATAATTCCTGCTGACTTCACTTTCTTCATGGAATTGCTTAGGCAACATACAGACTCGTTTAGTTAGTGATAATCAGTTCCTATTCTAATTGTCTTTTCGAGGGTATAAAAACACACTCTCTGGGCCTAGGGGGAAAAAGGGCGGCTGGTTTCAGTGTATGGTGAAATAGAATGGATTGGATTGGTACTTTGGTGCTTGGTGTTGTGTCTCGTTTTGGGGTTGCACTTTAAGTGAAGTAAATGAGCATTGCTATCTAACGCAAAACTAATAATTTTTGGTTACAATTTTGTGTGAATGAATTTTCAGTAGCCATAAAAGTAAGCGATAATCGTAAATCATAATTCCCATTTGGCTATAGCCAAAAACAAGGCAAACAGAATTCATTAATATTGGTATGCAAAGAAGAGAGAGAGAGAGATATTGAGAATAAGGTTATACTACTACTTGGATAATATATAAATTGATTGGTTATTCTTTTGCGCTTTTGGCCAACTTTTGTCGGGCTACTGCACTTGCGATTAACCCATTTTTTATTGGCTATTGCAAATAAATTCACAATTGGGGGGGACAGATCAGGGGGTTGGTCGCTTTTTACACACATTTTATTCATTGATATTTTTTTGTGCGCTGTAAATTATATAAATGAAACAAAAAAAAAAGAGTTTGTATTACCGTTAATTGCAGACAAAAAACTGTTATTGGTTTATCTCTTAATGCATATGTGTGTATGTGTTTGTGTGTGAGGGTGTGAGTGTGCATGAACACATGTACATATGTATGCATGTATGAAATAAAATTGTGAGACAAAAAAAAAAAAAGACGCCAATTGCGAATTAAAATGTATCTTCTCTTCTTATTTGATATTAAACACAACAGGAAATTTGAAGTCACTTACATATATTCCACCAGAAACAAATGATTTGCTATTGTTGGCTGCTGCATTCGAACGACGTGCACGATTCATGTTGAATTTCTTTTTAATTCTAGTCAATTTTAATTTTCTTTTCTCCCGGTGACAGCACCTGGGTAGGGCACTATCGAGCTACTGAACTATCGATAGTTCAATGTTTCGTCGATAGTGCCATTTACACATCACCAAGCAAATATTGGCGCTTTTATTAATTTGTGGCGCCGCTTTTCAACAAATATTTGATTAAATAAAGTGTTTCTTTAAAATATATAAATATTATATAAATCATAAAAAGATATAAATGGATCGCTTCCTTAAAAGAAGTAATACATTTTTGAAACAGTTAGTAAAAATGTTTAAGGTAAACGGCATGTGTTGTATGATGCAAACTCCAAGCAAAAAAGGACATTGATAAAATCTTAACAGAGATGGTTGCTAAGGATGTGCAGCCCTTTAGTATAGTGGAGAACGAAGGATTTATAAAATATACGCAAGTTTTAGACCCATGGTACAAGCTTCCCCCGCCGGACTCATTTGGAAAACTACGGAGAAATTGTCAACAATTTTGGAGCAGATTGCGGACATTGCCATAACATGCGATTTGTGGACATCTAGTGCTAACGTGAGCTTTTTAACAGTAACGAGCCATTTCGTGCATGAATACGGCATCAAAACCGCATAGCTGGCAACCCAAAAGCTGATAGATGTTACAAATCACTCGGCGCAAAATATAGCAGATACTTTAAAAAATATATTAACATCTTGCCATATCTTTGAAGAAACTGTCTGCATTGGGACTGACAACGCCAGCTCGATGCTGAAAGCATGCGAAATTTTGAAAATCCAAAACCTGCCATGCTTAGCCCATACAATTAATCTGGTAGTCCAGGATGGCTTTGAATCTCCATCACAACGATGTCGCAAAAGCTTTGTTTGCAAAATATAAACCATAATAAAGTTTTTCAAGAAAAGTTGTATTGCGAATGAAAAATTGAAACTAGTTCAAGAAAATTTTGCATATATACCTTGTTGCAAAAAACCTTTCAACTGAGTTGGCAACTGCGGTAGGTCAATCTATGAAAGATGCTACGTTGGAGTCGAGGATAGCTACAATTTTGGATCCACGCTTTAAAAAAAGATGGCTTTCAATCAAACGTAAAAGCTGAACAAGCAGCAAACTTCCTAGAGAATGATTTAGCCAATTTGGGCAATTTGACTCATATTGAGGACAAACGATGCGCTACTAAAAAGAGAAATTTCCGATCTGACGCAATCATTGTACAAAGACAGTATTTGGAGAGAGACGTTGTCCTACAAGAAATGGACCCTCTATTATGGATCAAGGTAAAATTAATAAATCAATCTTCAATACGTAAAACTAAGTTTAAGTAATAAATGTAATTGCAGGTCAACCAGACAGACCTGTTTTTGAACAAAAATCTTTGGCTACAATAAAAACATAAAAAAAAGAATCCTTACTAATTTTCAATGATAAATCGATAGTTTTGCACCTCTACACACCTGAACTGCAAGTTATCGTTATCGGCACTATCGGAACAAACGTATCGTAATCGACATATCAGAACAGAGTAATCGACATATCGGAACAAATTTATCGTAATCGACATATCGGAACAGAGTAATCGACATATCGGAACAAATTTATCGTAATCGACATATCGGAACAGAGTAATCGACATATCGGAGCAAATTTATCGAAATCGACATATCGGAGAAAGTAATCGACATATCGGAGCAAGTCTATCGTTATCGGCATTATCGGAGCAAGTCTATCGTTATCGGCATTATCGGAGCAAACCTATCGTAATCGAAATTATCGGAGCAAGTCTATCGCAATCGACATATCGGAGCAAACCTATCGTAATCGACATTATCGGAGCAAGTCTATCGTAATCGACATTATCGGAGCAAAGTTATCATTTTCGAAAAATCCAGAAAAGCGCAAAGTTCGAAAATCGTTTCCAGCCGTTTAAATTGGTAAGTAAATTGATTTTAGGATTTTCGAGATTTAAAAGTTTATTTCTAGTTATTAAAGCAATGTCCGTTTATTTAAATAATTCTATACATTTGTAGGTATTATACGTTTTTCCTCTTCATCACAAGTTATTTTAAAAGGTTATCCTTTCTACTTTCGCTGAGAGCCCATAATGGTTGCAATGCGAATAAATATATTTAATACATCAAGATAGATGGACATCGAACTGAAATAAAACACATTGAAAATAAGTGAATAAGTAATTAGTATGTGAACATTCATCTGACTTACGCATTGATGGGATCGAAGGGTGTATAAGCATATTGAGGATGAATCTCGGCCTTGCGAACCAAACGTTGAGTGTCATAGAGCAGGAAACCGCTGAACAGCAGCAGACCGCCATAAAGGGACATTGATGCCAAACCTACAAAAAAATTCATTGGTTGATTTCGATTTCCATGGTGTTATTGCATGTTTCGGGTTTCTTACCAGCACCCAAAGCTGTTGTGGGCGGCAACCACATTGAGGCCAATGACGAGGCAAACACCACACCGAGACCAATGGCCAAAGGACCGCCCATGTACAAGAACTTATCGTTTGGAGCACAGACAGCGATTGTAGAAAGACCACCGACAATACCCCCGGTGTAGAGGGCAGCCCGTGTTAGAATTGGTCCGCCTATAAAGCACAATGGTGCAATGACACCGCCCAAAATGGCACAGTGCAGAGCCCAGGCCAGATGCTTGGGTCCAAAACCTGGCTTATACTCAATGGAACGCGCGACAGCGCCGCTGCCAATGACCAGCGCAAGCGATGCAATACTCCACTGACAGAATCAAGTAAAAGTTATGTATGTGTTTTGTTAATGTTTGTGTACTTTTTTTTCTTTGTCTAGATTGAAACTTACCAAGAAACCGCCTCGCGAGGCCAAAGCCAGTAGACGGGGAGAACGAAAGACAGCTGCTGCTGAGGCGGCTGTCAGAATGCAGGAGCCACCAAAGAATCCGTAAGTACTTTGGATGCGGTCCTTGACATATTGCGGCCACATACTGCAAAGAAGTCCCAATTCGAGTTAGTTGTATGGTTGGAAATCTTTTTGATTTCTTGCACTCACATGGAATTATCCGCAATGCTTGTGTGCTGGCCAAGACCAACTCCATAATAGCAAAGAGCTCCCATGCCCACAACAGCGCCACCAGCAAGGGCACCCTTGCCCATCGAGTAGGCTGCAACGATATGAAATATTAAACGGAAATCCTCAATTGCAGTTCCTGGTTCGCTTACCATTGGCACTTGGTGGTCCCATCAGTTTCTGCTTAAGTGTGGAGGTTCGCGGCTGTTCCAATGGAGCCGGAGCAGCACGTGTACGCACTGGACCGCGGGCATAGTTGCGGACACTGGACAAATTTGGTTTGGCCTTCAGGAACACCTGGGAGGATTGACCCAATAGGCTCGAACGGCCCGTTGAACATGCAAGGCGAAGCAACATTTTGTTGTTGTGATGAAATTAGGTAGGTCGTTTAAGCAAACAATAAGAATTTTAGAATTACGTAAAACTGTTTCAAAATTATAAATGTATTTTTTATTTCGACTTGTTTGCGACTGTTTTGAATTTTTTCTGATTTAATTTCAGTAAATAATTTATTTTCGCTTGCTTTATAATAATTTTCTAGCAGCTTCGAGCTTAAGTGTTGGAAAAGTCACGGATATTCGATTATGATTAGGACTACTGACTATCGACTGTTGTATCGATATGATGGCAACTCTGCTTACAAATGGCGCCAAAGTAAAAATTATGAATTTAAATATTCAACTACTGTCAGTTAGAAATAATAATTTTCTTCTACACTTCGTATTTGCGTACAGGACCAGTGTGACGTATTGTTGCTTCGGGACCCACTCGGCGATCTATTACTATCATTTCGGTTATATGCGATTTGACTAGTTTGCCATCATGATTATAGGTATTTGTCTGCTCCATTGTGCCATGGGGATTGGTTTCATATGTTCTGCATTCGTATAGTGGGCAACATTTTGGATACTCGAGATTTAATTGTGTAGACGCCACAGCATGACATTCCCCCTTGAGAGCTCTAGGAACTTGGCAACTACAAAAAAGAATCCATTACATTCATTTTAATCCTTTTGTTTTTATGAGTAATTGGCTTACCTGTCCTCCCAGATTTGATGGGTACCCAAGCACTGAACCCTGATGCATTCATTGAGACGTGTGAAAATTTCACCTACATATAATTGACGTCCGGTATGTGTATCAGTGCAGAATTGTTCTTCATATCGGTCGAATGGGGCTAAATGGTGTGATATTAGTCAACAAGTAGCTACCGATATGTATATTCACCTACAGTAGGACGAAGCTGATTGGCTGATACCAATTAGAAGCAGCATTATAAACTGGACAATGAATGATCTTAGATCCATATTATCTCTGATTTAGCTGATGAATTGAGAAATTTTTTTTTAGGGATGGCCCGACCTTTGCAAAGTTTAGCGTGCGACTGAAGTCCGGTGTGTCTGCAATCTAATTTTGTGTTGTGTTTTAAATGAGTATTTAAGAAAAATAGAGGAAAAACACACATGTAAACTCTGTGGATGTATATATATTAATCGCACACTTACGTTATTTGCCCGCTTTCAATGCGAGGGATGATTCTGGGCTATGATATTGGCACTTGACTCTTATTCCATATGGAGAATTTGTGAATGGTTTCGTATAATCTACTAACAATAAGCTTTAGTGTACATTTTTCAAAACATAGTCAATGAGATCAACATACTTGACTTCCTTACCATATGAACTGTATGTTCCACCCTCGCACAATCAGTTTTTTATATACATACTTATACATTAATGTGTGCTGTACGTGTATACATATTCCGCTTATCGCATCAGCGCAATATGCAAAAAAAGGAATAAAAATCACCGCCCATACTCACGATGTATGCGTCTGACCTATTGCCTATGAAATACTCTTCCAATGAGTATAACAATATTTTAACTTGTTCAAGTAATTTACGATTGAATGTTTTGCCATAGTGTATACCTAATTTGGTTTTCTAATCCATTTATTTTCAGTTAGTTTTCTTTTTTTGTGGTCTCTGTCTGTGTATATATTTTTTTTATTATTGCTCTTGATCTTTAATGTTGAATTTGAATTTTGTTTATATTTTCGCTTTTCTTGGTTTTCTCCCCTCTCAGTGGTGAACTCTGAGGAATAGCCATCCGATTGTTGACTCATCATCCATACCCAAATATTATGTTTTCAGCTAAATTCTTGACGTGTGTATAAAGTACCTATATATGTACATATGTATGTATTAATAAGATATAGTAAACAGATTAAATTAGCAGTGAAAAACGTTATCGAATAAAAATTTCCAAATCATTTTTTTTTTTTTATTTTTCTAGCCTATTTTAGTGTTTTAATTTTGCCAATACACTGCATACTTTTTAGCATTTGGCCTAATTTAGACGCATTCAAACCAAAAGTAAAGCTTCGAGGACTCCTCCTTCTTTAACTTACATACATATGTACATTCTCGTTCCGGATTAACCTAGTTATAAGTTATCGGGGTCAGGGAACGTCACTTTCCAATGTGACAGTTAGAACATAAATAAAAATCGGTCAAAGTTTTTACTTTACTTCAGGTGATTAGGAATGATGACCTACCTCAATCACTTGGCAACGAACTTATTCAACTGCTTCAATTACACTGTACAAGAAAGTTGTGACTTCTATCTGTTGATTGAGCTTTGTTACTTCATGATTTCTCATCTGATGTTTATGAGTTTTATAATTATTCTTAAATCAATTTAAAATATCTTTGAATTTCAAAAACCAAATCAACGAAATTTTAAACTTGTCAGTTGTCAGTTGATCAGATGATCCAAAATAAAGAACAAATTGTAAAAAAAACAATGTCCTGAATCTTATATATACATATATGTATGTACTAACAACATCAGCAATAATTAATTTTAGTTCCTGATCCATATAAAGTGGTTTCGAGTTCTAGAGATGAGAATAATTCGATGGTTTTTTGAAACTATGAAATGGGCATAAAAGGGAAAGTTAATTCGACAGTGCCCTGTCCCATTCGATATTTACGTTTAGTCCAGTCCTGCATACATATTAATCATCATTCATGTTGTTGTTTAGTATTTTTGTTTGAGAATTTTAGGGTGAGGGTAGACATACATATGTATGTACATCCATTTTCTAAAGAATCTTGATTAATTGATCAACAAGATGATGGCAAAGTAGCAACTAGTTTTGAGTAATTCGACCCAGATAGTTAATTTGATCTACATATGCACTTTACACATAGTAACAAAATGAGTTCCCAATTTTACGAGAGTTTCGGTTTCTTCGTTTTTTCTTTGGGGGGTTGCTCAATACAACTAAAATCCATTGCGGTTAAAGTTCTTGTGGTACGTCATCGAAAGCACAGAGGCAAGATCAATGTCGAGATGTTGTCGCAGTCGCTGTGGATGTCGCTGTCGCAGTCGCAGTCGCTATCGACGTTGTCGATGTCTGTCGTCGTCTGGCCTGACTTCGGTACGGGGTTGTTGGAGCTGGGCTTGGTTAATATAATGACACTCGGACCGGCATATCAGTTGTGTTTCGATCGTGGCACGCTGAAGTACGTCGTGTTGATATCTACTTGCATATGTATATCGAGACTAGAGTGAGTGGGCTAGCGTGCGTGCGAGCGGGCGAGCAAGAGAGTGTAGAGTTTAAGTACTACTACGGGAGACCCTTTAGAATATTAGCCTGCATCGAATCAACAACAACAAATTTAATTAAATTACACAAAGAGCAATAAATGCGAAAGAATTAGCCGGCCGGCATGGCACAGCGACACACACACACACACACATACATAGATACTTATTGTATAGGTAACTTAGATCTCTTTTTTGTTTTTTATTTATGTAAACGCCTCACTGAACGAATGCAAAAAGTTGTTAATAATTTGAATTTGTAATTAAATTTTAATTTTTAATTACGGTTCAATTATTAACGTGAAATTCAAATATGTATATAGAAATACATATATATATCTATACTTTATATATATCGAGTTGGTTGCTTTGACAAAGTCATACCAAAATAATATTCCATTTCAAAGGAAGAGCCTTTTCTCATTAATATTAGTAATCTTTTTGTTTATCATTATTATCATCATCAGCCTGGAGAATGACAGTGATCGATTAACTATAATTTAGAAACATTAAATAATTGGATAATGCAATGAAATTGAAAAGCTCAAGTATTTATAATTATCAACAATCCAATTGAAATGTTGGAGAAAACAAGTTTGGAAATGCAATTTTAAAAGTCATAAAAGATAGATAAAGAATAGTCCCCGTAGATCGACTATATGTATAGGCCTGGGTTTGCAAGCGAAATATGCTTTATTGATTGTATATTAAATATTTAAATTTTACCTAACTAAAAAGTAGAACATGTCTGAATTAGTTTTCAAATTTGTATATGCATACATTCATATTCGTATATAGAAGTTTGATCTGTAGTGAAGACAAATATGAATATATGGCAAATTGGCGCAAATTGTTTTTGTGCGTGAGCGTTAGAGTATTTGTAAGTCGTAGTGCGAAAACAAATACTTGGATACATTTGTTTTGTTTTCTTTCAGTTGGCTATTTAATGTATTCACACAGACAGAGAGACAGACAGACAGATAGAGAGACATACAATAATATAGACTACATTAACTAGTGCAAAGTATTTGTCTGTGGCTGTCTCCCTTTCTCCCTTTCTTTGTCTCTCCCATAGGTAACTAGGAGCCCATAATGTACTTAACATTAATTGGGTTACTGGTGATTCACCTGAGTTGCAAGTTCAAAATGTAAATCATTTAAATGGTAGAACTGTTTACAGCTTGTTTAAATTCTATAATATGAGAAATTTTCAAAACCTATAATCAGTTGGGGTCTAAGTGCAACAGATTTAATATATAACTAGATAAAACTACTTTGACGAACAATTCTTATACATTTTGAGAAGCGTCTTATATTCAATTTCTGTATATTTTTCTATGCTCAACTTTGAGGGCTTAAATCTACATGAAAAGCTGGCGAATTTTCTATAAATCCGTCCCTGTCTTTGTGTCTTCTACTATTTATATAGATGGTTTAGATACAGAGTTTACCTATATGTTTGTTAAATTAAAGTAAACTTTCTGATTGTTTTCATATAAGATTTGTTCAATGAACTTTAGTCTTATATATTTTTGTGTA